>MU005970.1:143548-316530 GCA_010093745.1 Piedraia hortae CBS 480.64
TGTGGAGGCGTTGGTGAATGGGGCGGTGGAGGCGGCGGGGAGGGTAAGGGGGGTTGTTGAGTTGGTTTTGTTGGAGGAGAAGGTGGCGGGGGGTGATGCTGGCATGAGATGAGATGGATGATTGGTGGTTAATGCACTAAGATGAAGGTCCGGCAACCCCAGCGCAGGGACATCAACCCCTGGTCAACGTGCGGAGATTTCCTGACCGATTTTGACATTACGACCGTTTACGGTCATTCATTAAACACCTGCAAAGGTCTAGTTTCATTATACAAGTCATTAGAGTGGAATTCGAATCCCTTTGCTTTTTTTTTTCTTTTTCTTTTTCTTTTTTTCTTTCTTCTTTTTTTTTTTTGGTGTAAAATCAATGCAGAAACTTTTGTCATCATCATCATCATCATCATTGCCACCGTTCGACGTCGGGATGCGGTTCAGATCGAACGTCTGTGCGTCTTGTTGTCTTGATCGCGGCGAGTTCCGTGGGCATGATGTCTTCATGGCTGTCATGACCGGGTGCATTGGCCTCGATGGTAACCGAGTAACGCACCGTGGGGAAGTGCATTCCCAACGCCCGTGAGAGGTTCTGTTGGATGTCGGAGCTGTCGTGTGTTTCCAAATCGGAAGATATCGGTGGCTTTCGCCAGTTTAGGCGCCTAACCAGAGGCCCTAACGTCGGAATGCCGGTTCCGATGAAGATAAGGTGGACTTCCATTGAGCAGGAGACGAGAAAGGCTAGGCCATCGTCTGGAATCTGTTAGTCTTGGTTCAAATATGATAGGCGATGCCTTACATGTAATGTCCTTTTTGGGGTGGAACATTGTCGCAATCTCAGTCTTTCTCCATATAGACGCTGCCATTGCCCTGAACAGTTAGCTTGAATATGACCCCCAAGGTAGATGTGCATACATGAAGCTCAGGGAAAGCACAGCGGTGGCGGCGAACTTGGCCCGCTTCGTGGTTTGTAATCTAGAGATGAGCAGGGCCGGCACGATGGTCAGGACGCCATCAGTGACGATGTTCCAACCGGCAACCGTCTCCATGTAGTTGTGCAAATGTCCAGGCTGGAAGCAGGTCGTCTTTGGATTCGCAAAGCGAGAAAGGGTGAGCCCACAGACGCCATACAGTGAAAAGATGAGGCTAAAGTTCCCAAGCACTTGTGTGACCATGAAAAACACAAGCACATATTTCAGCCACAGTCTTGCTTTGCCAATAATGGACAGCAGGTAAAGGATGAAAGATACCCGACCAGTCGTCAAAGCCATGAGACAGAAAGCCTGAGCGGTAAAGTTGAATTTGAGAATCATCGCAAGATGGCTGATTGGAAGCGTCCTCATCGAGAGACCCAGTCCCCAATCGACGGCTGCCTGGACACAGGTTACAAACACCAGGTCGCAAACCTAACAAAACGGTTAGTCTAGACCAAGAGTGACTGAAAACGGGCGACACACTATTGCGCACAACATCAAGGCATCGTCTGCGCCAAAACGTTTCACGCCCAGGAACCTAGACAGGACCCGACCAGCGGTGATGAGGACTGAGATTGCAAAAAGCGTCCAGTTAAGAGGGCAGAGGATGCGACCATAGATGCTGCGACCGTGATGGATTGGCTCAACTGCGTCCATAGCAAGCACATGTCCTTCTCCAGGAAGGGACGAAAGAGTGTATATCAACAACTTGACAAGGTGGCCCGAGTTCACCCACGGTCAGGACCCTGCGCTGTCTGGAGAGTTAACGGGTGCCGCCAACGTTTGGGAACGGGCGCAGAGGCCAAGTTTTGAAAGTGTTCATCTCGCATGTCAATGAAAGTTAGGCTGAGGGAAGCGTTAGTATGATCTGCAAATGTTCCTGTCACGCCACGCCGGGATCAGCACGTAGTCCCTGGGGAGGGGAACACTTCGCTTCCCTAAGTCCACGCGTAAAGAACAAAATAACCTTCCAGGTCCAGACGCCCATCACACTGATACGCAGAGCGCAGCGGGACGGCCCCATCCATGTGCAGTAGTCTGCGTGATGGGGGGATTTGTCCACGAGAATCCCGGGCAGCCTTGCATAAGAGAGGCGCGAAACTGAAGCCAGCCACCACCATCTCCCTGTCAAACCGTGTTAAATCAACAAGTCTCTCTGTTTCCCAAACCTTGATCTCACACAAACCATCTTTTTATCCTCTTTCGTCGTCAGGGTCCAGCATGATCGTCGCTGCTGCTGTCGTTGTCCACGTGGGACTGCGTTGCACAAGATTGATTACCTTGTGGCTCCCGGGATTCGCCAATAGAAGATGCATTATGCATGAGATTTTTGCCATCTTCTCCATCTCCTTTTACACCAATCGGAGTTCTCCATTTAGACCGATCACATCCCCAGAATGGCTCGTCATCCGGGTTTTCCAATCCCATCCCCAAGACGTCCTTGACAGCAGCCGTGCCTATGATAGCTCTCGAGTCGAGGTCTCGACATCCACGTCGAAGAGGCATCCTCCCTACTATCCATAACCCCTCAATCCGATCCAGCCCACTAACCCTTTCCGCCAACTAACCAAATCAAGCAATTCCCAAACCTTTTTCCTATGACCCACTCATCAAGGTTCTTGCCCAACATAACAGCGCCACTTCCTCACTCCCCGTGCGGGCAGATCATCAGCAAAGGAGGGGGCGGATGATCTCTATACAGAAAGTCCTGCAAAAGGACGGATTTACTTGATGGAGAGGGCGAAGACTTGATGGAGTACCTTGTGAGGGGGATCGGCTGGGCGAGTTGTCGTAAGTCCAGCCTCGTGAATTGTACATGTGGTCTGGGGGAAAAGGGATGTGCAGGATGAGGATAATGTTTCCCATCGAGGGAAGCCAGTTTTACAGAGTCTAGCGATAAGGTCGTTGCTATACCAATCTGAATGCTCTGCATCCAAGTCTCGAGCGTGTGCAAGTCCGTCATTCGCCTAATCTGGATTCATATTCGTATGCAGGTAAGCCCATTGGTAGCCACACTTTCCTAGTCCCACTTCCCTATCTCATGAGAGAGTGGATAGAGGCAGTTGTCCCATCTATAGCCTGAACAGCTACGAATAAATCCCACCAAATGCATAACCTCAAGTGTAGGACCCAACTAACATCAACATTGCACATGTCACCGCCACAAGTAAAAACTCACTGTGCCGTCTACACTAACACTACTCACTCACCTCCCAACCTTAACCATCACATACGGCACCTCGACCTCCTCATCATTCACATCATCCGCCGTAATTTCAAAGATGACATTCTTCTGATGGGCGGGAATCGGCTTTTTACTGATGAACTCCACCAGGTCTGACATTCTGTATCGACGTTAGCAGCATTCTTCCTCTCTCCCCCCCCCCCCCCCCCCCCCCCCCCCCCCCCCCCCTTCCCAAAAAGAATATCTCCCAACTCACTTCAATGGCATCCGATCCTTTAGTTTCGACGGCGGATAAAAGCTTGCGTAGAGAAGACTCACTCCGGAGCTGATCATTGAAATAATCAACCCCAGCTTCTCAAAATGCTCGATGAAATCTTTCAGAGGAATGTCGTCGACTTCAAATCGGTCCCAGAGCTTGTCAATGGTGACTTGTCCATTGGGTCCACTGTATGTCCCTTTTGGACTGGCAATGGGGTCGCTGAAACCGAAAAAGGGCAGGGCGAGATTGACAAAGCCGTTGTTGTACTGCTCTAGGTCTTTCTTTCCATCGATGAGCTTGTAGAGTTCTAGGATGACTAGTCCGGTGACTAGAGCTGTGGTTGTTGCGATTGCGGGGATGATTTTGCCGGCGATGAACTTGGTCTTGTGACGATCTGCCGATGCGATTTTGTAGTTCTCGGCCCTCAGGTTCGATGCGGCGGTGATGAAGTCAATGTGGAAGTTGCTGTCATCGTCCTTTTCAAACTCAACGGGCTCCATCTTGTAATTGTTCACGTCTGATGGCTTGGGCAGGTCATTGATGATGGCCTCGAGTGCGGCGTTGTCATCTGCCGCCGCGTTGTTGGCATTCGGGTCGGGCTCCTTGTCGTCAGTCTGGATCTTGACGCCTGGGTCGGGTTTGAATTCTGGAACAATCATTCGGTCAAGAACAGCCAGCATATGGCTCTCGTCGTTGACTGGCTTGATCTTGTAGATAAAGGCATACAGGTTAGCAGCTGCTTCCACGAAGCCAAGATGCATTGGGTTGTTGGGGTCAAACTGGAGCGGATCGGGGGCTCGTTTGGGTCCCGACCAGAACGGTTGACCGGTTGACGTCTTGGAATCCTTGGGAAAGTTGTGCAAGAGCTGCTGGATTGCATTGTTAAACTCCCTCTCAAACTGCGTCCGCGCCCACTCGATGCAGTCGTCAAAAGACTCTGGCTTGTCCTTTTGCAGATAGTCCCGCAGCATCTCCAGAGTGGCCTTTTCGTTGCCCGACTGCTTGAGAGACTTGGTCAGGTAGTCTTCCTGCGTCAGGTACGTATTGACAATCTCTGGATTGCCAGTGAACCACGTCTGGAACTTTTCCTTGGCCCAGGCAATCGTATGTTCGATGCGGTTGGGAAAGGATCGCAGAGTGCACATGGGAAACGACTGCTCAGGCGGATCCTGCGAGCTGGAGTACGACTCGCTAATGTGAGGCAGGACGACCTGAGTGTTGCCCTTGGTGCCCAGAGTACCGCTGTCCAACAAAGGCTTGCGGAAGAACACACAGCGTCTGTCGACGTACGTTCTCGCATCAACATTGTCCAGAGCATTTGTCACTCCATCCAGACCTTCCCAGAATTCTTCATTGAATATTCCCTCAGTCTCCGGTGCCACGCGGTCTTTCAAGGCCACAATGTGACCCTTTAGCCCGGGATTCATGGCCTCCACCGCAGCCGCTGCACACTCGCTCTTGAGCTTGCCAACGTCTCTCGGGCGGAACAAAAACTGCCTGTTGAGGTTGCTCTTTTCTATCTGGTCCATGTCCGTGACGGTTATGCTGCCACGGGGCCCGACTGCGAGACCAATCATGGCCCAGTTCTTGAGCATCTCGCAGCCAATGGCCCCAGCCCCGACCAGAAACTGCTTCACATTTCCCAGCTTTTCTTGGTAGGTCTTACCAAACACAGCAATCTGACCATCGTACCGCGTGCCCAGAGGAGCACATTCTTTCTCGTTGCGTGGGCTGTCGGTGGGCAGCGACTCCAAGGAGTCAAAGTACAGCCATTGCTTCACCGGGGTGAACTTGCCAGACACAGATTTCAGCACTTCTTGAGCCGCAAGACCGCCGAAAAAGGCAGCCATTGGGCACAGATCGCCGCGTGCTTGATAGGACAACTCCTTGATAAGCTTCTCGCTCAGCTCCGGTGCATCTTCCATCTTGCTGGCGAGTCCCTGAGCCGATTTGAGAATTTCTGCAGCATCGACATCGTTCATGGGACGGGGAAGATGGCCATGCTTTTCGGCAAACATGTGCAGTGCTTGGAAGCCTACATGAAGCTGTGCGGGCCGATCGAACTTGGCAAAGTCAGATATCATGAGCTCCGGCTTCTTCAGCTGCTGGCTGAGCGGTTCGAAATCTATGATTTTGGGCATTTTGACCTGAGTATACAGCCCTCCACGGCGGTACTGGCCGAAGCCTGACACATCGCCAATGGAGAACGTATAAGGCCCCTTGACTTCAATCCTGCGTGGCTTCCCGTCGTTAAGACCCTCCATGCCCTCAACTTCTGTAAATGTGACATAGTCGCCATCCTCAAGCCCATGCCGTGTCTCATCCAACGCCGACACCAGACCGTCCGTGTCGATGTCTGCAACGATACCACTCAGCGGATTCTCACCCGTGGGATCCCCGACGGTAAAATTCTTTCCAAAGTCTGTGAATATGTGTCCAAAGAGGCCAAAGGTGTCCGTCACGACGAGATATATACCGTTTTGGTGGCAGTAATCTGCAATCTTGAGCTGAATATCTAGAGGGGTGTCGGTAAGGGCGATGCACTGGTAGTTCCTCAACTGGCTGAGGTCGCTGGTGAGATCCTTTGCCTGGTGGATGCTGACCGGAGTGTACGGATTCAGTTCGCTCACCCGTGGCACCGTCACCTCTGCTCTCGGCTTGCCAATGTCGCTGGGAGTCAGGAAGAACTGCGAGGATAAATCTTCAATGCGCACAGGTTTGGGATCGTAGAGAGTAAGGCTTTTGACGCCCGCGAGGGCCACGTTCTTTGCAATTTCCACGCCGAGACCGCGAAGACCGACGATGAGGACGTTAGATGATCCCATCCGCTTCATGGCTTCATGGCCGAGCACATACAGCTGCCGACTGTAGAGGCTCTCGTCTATCGTAGAGTCTTGGGCCTGCTTAAGCTGTTCGACGTCCATCTTGTCTGGCGTTCTAATGTCTGGAGTCATTTTCTTCTTGTTGGCCACAGCCACCTCTCCCGATAGCCGTCGCTTCCCCAGTTTGCCGGTGGATGAACGTTTATGTGGAAGGAACGTGTGTAAGATGAAGTAAGTGCCCGCAGGTTGAAGGCTTCAAGCCGCAAAAGTGACAGGCTGTGACATCATGTCAACGAGTTTTGTCATGGTGCCTCAGGCATATATCACGTGATTGGGTTACAGCACAACATCAGCATAGCAGCGTAGGAATGACTGGTTCACGCCATGCTTCATGAGGTCCTGCTTGCCCTCTCGGGCCACAGTTCGCCGCTGTTCGCTGATGATGGCGGCCAGCAGAACGAGCTGTCAACTCTGCTTACAACATCCGAGAAAGCGCTCTTGCAGTCAATTGGGCAGCTCGCTACTTGCCATAGGAGGCTACAGCGGCTCTTGCAGTACATAGTGTCCCAACATAGGTCCATCATCAGCCGGGCTGTGGCAACGTCTATTCTTGAAACCCATCTAGCGTCCTTTCAGAAAAAGATTCTTGATGTTGAAAGTAAAATAATCACAAAGGATGCCACCATGGTAGGAGCCTACGATATAGTGCCTCTTGCAGGCGTTGTAGCTGAATTCGATGATTGGCAGCGACTGATGGCTTGGTTGTGGGAGATTGCCAGCTTCGATACAGAAGCTAATCGTACGAATGGAGCCATGTTGATCAATAAGTTACGAAACGAGGCAAATACTGGATTTCCAGATATCCAAACTGCTGCAACGCAGCTCAGTCAAGTGGCGGAGATGGCTTGGCTAAGGCAATTGTCAAGCTGGCTGCTTGTTGGAAAGTTGCCATCCGTTGGTGCAGATGATTTCTTCATCAGAGAAGATGGAGAGATGTTGACATGCCGAAGAGAACTGTACCCCGTCTTCTTATCGTCTCAGACTGCCAAGTCTATACTTTTCACCGGCAGGTCACTCAACCAGATCAAGTTCTGTTCACAAAAGGGGCAGAATCTAGACAAAGAGATGAACATTGAAACAGAAGAGCAAGCGCTTGCTAAGAAACACCTAGAAATGCTTTCGGCGTTGTCATTTCCTATCCAGCCTGCTCAACTTTCGCGGGTAGTTTCTTCCATTCGACAGTCGTTGTCTGAGAATCTATTGAAGCACTTGCTGCCGCAAGAAACCACCCTTCAAATCTTGCATTACCTACGACAGTACTTCTTACTTGAACGGGGCGAATTTGCAATAGCATTGATTGACGAAGCCGAGACGGTGCTCCACAAGCGACATGTAAACATGAGTCGTCTGTTGCAGCAGGATCGAGCCATACAAAACATGACGATCCAAGATGCAGAGCTCAACGAAGCACTTTCGCGCACTTGGAAAGCCCTGGCTCGACTGGACGAGCACGGCGAGGATGAGCTTCTGGAATTTGCTGCTCAACACACCACCTTGGAGTCTCGAACACATGCCGCCTCACGTCCCTCAACATCTGACAGCTTCATCGGCACAGAGTTGGAGATTTCACCAGTGTCATTCAACGATGTTCTCTTTCCCAGTGCAACACACCTACGTGCCAATTTCGAATCCCCGATGGACCTCTTCATCACATCTACGGAAGTCGAAACCTACTCCTCGATAAATTCGTATCTCCTCGCAATCAGACGCGCACAAGTCCGACTGTCAGAGCTATGGAGGAGAACAGCAGCGAGACGGACCGTCCCCGCTCTGAACAAATCACCAACATCAAAGCAAAGAGTCAAAGCCAATCGTAAGCTGTGGGCCACATGCAGCGCCGCCAATCTACTAGTATCCGAAATAGCCGCCTACTTTGAAGGCGAGATTATCGTCAAATCGTACGCGCAATTTGAGAAGTGGGTTACAGCCAAAGACTCGACTGCCAAGACGCAAAGGGATCCAGAGAGTCTTGCTGCAGGTCATCGATCATTTCTCGCTTCTCTCACGTATGCATTGCTACTCACCGACGTGCCCTTTACGCGTGAACTGCGCTCTCTACTGGGTAACGTTGACGCTCTAATTGCCTTCTTCACCTGCCAGCTCGATCTGCAGCAGAAGATGGATGAAGAAGTGGAATCCGGCGGGATCAGTGCTTATACGGAGTCTGACGACCGCCGCACAGCTCTCGAAGCCGACCGGTCTCGGAAAAAAGTCCGAAGCGACCTGAAATCTGTCATTAACCGTCTACGCCAACTAAACCGCGAACGAATCGGCTTCGCACGGTACTTCGACGTCGGAGCATCCCAAAGCGCAGGTTTCGAGCCGTGGAAAGGCGGCTCCGTCGACCGTCTGTTGATAAAACTCGAATTCGGCACAATTACCAACCACGAACTTTTCAAATAGAAACGTTAATACTTACCCTCTCAATCTTGCTCAAACCCATCCGGGAGATTGCCCACTTCATCAGAAACCTTCCAATAAGCCGAAGGTCCCACAGGTCCAAAAGGATCGTAATCCTTATGGAACCAACTCCCCACAACTCCCCTAGCGGCTCTCAACCCTCCAATCTGAATCCCTTCCGACTTCCACCTCTCTTCGCCGTTGAATATGGACAGTGTCGTCCAGCGAATTTCGCCTTCGGGGGTTTCCTGTACGGTTCCTAGACCGCGTTAGCGACTGTACAAATCCATCGATGCGAACGTACCTCTAATCTGACTCGTCCTCTGTGCAGTCCACTCCACGGCGAGGAGCGTACTAGTCCCCTTGAAGTGCACAACAGGCAACCTCCCGTTTTCAACCGGATCAATCCTCGTAACCCATAACTTCATCTCAATCATTAAAATCGCTAGATCAATCAGCCCGCCCAACCCAACAAAAAAGACCATCCGAAGACTCACCCTCCTGCGAAGCATCAATCCCCAGTTGTCCATTAAAATTAAACGCATAGAATTCCGTATAATCAAGGAAGCAGACCACCCGTTTCCAAGTTCCCGTAACTCCATATGGGTCTGCCACGGGCGTGCCTACCCCCGCCGTAGGCATCCCTCCCCCCCACGGAATAGGCGTAACCCCCCCAAACTCCTCCCACCAAGTCTCACTAACCTCCCCTTTAACCCTCTCCCCGGAATGACTTAGATTAAACCCCAAAAGCCTCACAATCGCAAGAGTTTTAACCCAATCAACCCTCCCCGAGCCATCGTCCCGAAAAGGACCCCAGAACGATCCTCGCGAATAATTCCGGATAGAGTAGACATGCTCCCGCGCGGAATGGATATCATCGTCGAGGTGTGGACACTTGCCCTTGGCGAGGTGGTAGGTTGAGCCGCCTGGGGTTGTTGCATTGGCTGTATCGGGGGATGGCCCGGTGGCTGCTACTGTAGATGTCCCCCCGGTGCCCCCGTTAGCTGCACCGTTGCCTGCACTGGGACCTGCTTCGGGGTTTGTCCCTGCGAGGTTTGTTCCCCCATCACCTACCCCATCACCGGTTCCTCCGGCCCCCCCGTTGGAGACGACGAGTGTGATTTTAATCGGCACATCCACCGACCCCCCAACTAAACAACTCAACTTCGCTCTCTTCTGACATGACGCCTCCCCCTCACACAAAAACGCATCCCTATTCCCCCCATCACAAAAATACCCCACCAACCGCTTGACATTCCCCGAATTTTCCCTCTTCGCGGTCTGGAGGAGGAAGATCACCACCCGGTGCACGAAGGTGAGATACAACTGCCGCCGCCGCTCGGTGAACGTATCCGTGTAGTTGTTCAGGATATTTTCGAGTTGGGTTACTTCGTGGAGAAGGGTTATGTAGTTTTGGGGGGGAGGGGGCGGGTCGTAGTGGGTTAGGTAGATGTCGCGGTGGAGGAGCGTGTTGGTGGTGATGAAGGTGTGCAGGAATTTGTTGGTGCGGGAGAGGGAGGCCAGGTCCTCTGGGTTGAGCGAGAGGAAGGTTAGGTGAAGGAGTTCGTTGCTTAGAGTTAGGAGGGACATTTCTTGGGGGTTTTTTTTTTGGGGGGGGGGGGTCAGGTGTGTGTTGAGTTTGTGGTTGGATTAGTGGTTGGTGGTAAGAAGTAAGACCCCGCTGCAGGGATCGGCGCTTGTGATGATCAGTGACAGGATGGATAGGGCTTGACGATGCACGGTTGTGGGATTCATCTACTTGTTATGTACACAGCTTTGTTATATAATTTGTGGTCATTGCCTCCTATGCAGAACTTGCGCGGCAGCCTAATCCGTTAGCATCCATCCATAAGACCTAGGATGACCTCACCTGATGGTTCGGAAAAACAAGCATGTCCGCAACGACGACATTCTCCCTCCGCGACGCAACCCAGACAATCGTCTCTGCAATGTCCTCTGGCGTCAGGGGATCCACACCTTTATACACCTCCTTTGCTTTCTTCTCATCACCACTGAACCGCACAATCGAAAACTCCGTCTCGACCTGTCCGGGATCGATCTCCATGACCCGTACTTTTGTCGAGATAAGCTCCTTGCGCATGGCTTCTGTGAAAGCCCTCACCGCGGCTTTGGATGCGCAGTAGATGCTCCCTCCAGGATAGCCTTCTCGACCCGCGATAGAGCCAATGTTGATGATATCGCCCCGGTTGCGGGATTTCATCCCTGGCAGGACGGCCTGAGTCATGTGGATTAGGCCTGAGACGTTGGTATCGATCATGCTGGAGATGTGGTCTTCCGGCACTTCGCCGGCGGGTGCTACGCCGCGGACGGTGCCGGCGTTGTTGACTAGGATGTCGATTTCTTGGTATTCTTTAGGGAGGCTCGGGAGGAAGGATGTAATGGCTGATGAGGAGGTCATGTCGAGTTGGGCGGTATGAACAGAGACTTGTGGAAAGGATGATTTGATGGAATTGGAGACTTCATCTAGATTGCTGGTTCGTCGTGCGGTTAATATTAGTTTCAGATTGTGTTCCGGTGCGGTTTGGGCGAATTCATGAGCTGCTGCACGACCGATACCGCTAGATGCGCCGGTTATCAGAATCGTTTTCCCGTTGAGACGGGACGCCGCTGAGGAAGACATTGTGCGAGCGAATGACCTAGAAACAGCTGATCTTGTTAGGATGGACAACATGATGCCGAGGTTGATTGCGTCACAAGCTACAAAAGACTAGTGTGCAGGTCGGCCACAACTTCAGGTCCGTCGCCCCATAAGAGAGCTCGATCACCCCATCGTTGCGGATGTGGTGAGAGAAATTTGATTAATTTCTTCTCCATATCCACGTCGTCCACATATAGAAATCCCATCACTGCACTATCTCTAACGCTGACCTCTCCGCTTGCTGCGGGACAGAGTTTTACAGCTATCAGTGATCCCGTCAACCCTACACTTGGTTCTATCACCTCCAGACCAGCTGCCGACGCGGGAGATTGTGGCTCATAGTCATCAAAATCATTGTTAGTGGTATACCCGCGAGACTGTTGCGTCTGTGACTTGGCGCGGTAGATTGTAATCTCCCCAAAAGTCATGGCATGCGTATGCGGAGAGAGAACCTGATCATCCCGCTTGCTGCCAAAGAAATACTCAATCGTCTGTTTTCTCCGAAGGAGCTTCATGTGAGCTGCGTCCCTGTCCACCACGCCGCCTGGTCTTGAAAGCTTCAACACTGTGGTTGCAGCGCCAAACTTGCGATTCAAGTCGTTGTAGAGTCGCTCAGAGCCTATGGACAGGATGGCATTGATGCTGAACTCCGATACAATGTGTGAAATGACTTGGTAGTTGCCCTTTGGATCATTCAGCTCCCCTGGAGTATCGATAATGAACCCGCCGTGTTTGACCTTCCGGTTCTCCTCCATCTTGCTCGTCATGCTAAGCGCCATTCGAGTCAGGAGTGATTTGTAAAACTCGGTATTGGACGCTATACTTTGAAACGGAAAGCTGTAGACCAGCGGTGTCTGAACTGGCACGAGGGTGGGACAAGCAATAGGACTTATGCCGAAACCATGCTCTGGATCTGGTGGAGTTGCAATCGTAGCGAGTGTGAGGCCCGATGGTGGGCATAAAAGTCCCTCTCTGGGATCAAGATTTATTACTGAAGGTTGATGCTTCATTCTGACTCCCCATGCTGCCAGACACTGCACAAGGCTTGATTTGCCGGTATTATTGGGTCCGACAACAAGTACTCGAGGCCCGTCACCCGGCTGCTCGCGGAGTTCTTCCAGCAGCCCGTGTGTATTTAGCCATTCTAACGCATAGTCGGTCTCCTGTGCACAATATTCGCTCTCAGCTTCCCCAGCTATCTCCATGGTACACCCTTGCCACGCAAAGATGGAGCCATTGTGGCCAGCAAGATTATATAGCACGTTTAGCGCGAGCTCGGAACCGAAGAGTTCCGCATGACCATTCGTCAGCTTGATGTTGTATACCGATGCGCCTGCGGCCTCAAACCGCCATTCACTCTGCGGGGGAAGGTTTTCCGTTCTCGTCGCCGATGAAGCTGCTTCGCCGCCTGGCGGAGGAACCGAACCTAGTTCTAACCCTAGTCCTGGGAGGTCTAAACCAGGCAATGCCATGTTGTTACTGATATTCTACAAAGTTGTGGGAGGGAAAGAACTAATTTTTGGCCGGAAACGGCTAGTCGGCGGGAGTTGCCGCTGCCAGTAAGTCAACCAACTTCACCCGTCTATCGCGATATCAATTACATACACTTCTCTCAGGCTGACTGAATCAGCGCTTGCATCTGCTTCTCCACGTTTATCAGACCAGCTATGACGTTTTCGTCCTTTCCCTGGCCGGGCGTCCAATGGGCGTGGGCGAAATCTATCAGCTTAACCTTGGACGTCACGGGCGGGGCCTCTTCGTCCTCGCTGTCTTCTGCCTCCTTTGAAGTCTGCCGTGGTTGATCCGCCATGACTTCTCTCAGTGCGCTTCCATCGCCTTCATATACGACCAAGATGCTGGCGCCGTACATGCGGCTCTCCTTGGTCTCTAATGCCTTTCGCAGTTCCCTGATATCGGCTTCGATATCCTTCAACGCCCTAGCTGCAGCGCTAGCTGGTAGCTCAGCTTTGAGGCCACGGAAAAAAGTTTGAAATGACTCGCCCACGTTCTCTGCGGTGAGTTGCCGACCATAAAACTTGTCATAAACGTCGGTAGTTTGGCCGTTCCACACGCGCATACCGGTATTGCGAAACCCGAGGCTGCCGCTGGTTGTTTCCGCCGATACCTTTTTCATTCTCTCGACCTTATCGGGAGCGGTATCATCATCGTAAAGCCTGGACCCAAGCTTGATATCCATGATGCTAGGATGCTTGAATCCATGCTCCAGATTCTCCAGCACGATAGCGAGTTCGGTCTTGATCTTGGTTCCAAACAATTGCTTGGAGTGGGCTTTGCTACCCGGCAGCACTTCGCTACCCGCGTTTTCTGCAACCATCTCTTGCGCGGCTGCAGTCTTGGCTACATTTGCGGGAGCTCCGAGCTGCAACGTGCCCATAAAACTCGGCATGAACCGAGTAAAATCTTCATGCTGAAGCAGTGTTTCTTGGTAAAAGTCTGCTTCGGCTTGAGTACATGGCTTGACGATGATCTCTCCAGAAGCATCCGCGAGAACGCCCTCGTGGCCTGCTGCTGCTCCACCATAGGCTGTCAGGCCCGCGGGATCCATGTCTTTGCTACGTTGCATGCGCGCAGGAGAGAAGGAATGGGAATTAGACTTTCTACCGGAGTTAGGAGGTATGAATACACGTGTGTCACTATAACTACTTTGCTCCTTCGGCTTGTGTCACTCCCAGATCAGCGGGGCTGCCCCACTTCTAAGGGCTCAACTGAACGTGTGACGTGCAGGCTGCGAGTCATCTCGGTACGACAGGGATCATCCCCAGGGACGCAGCATCAGTCGTTTAATCAGGCTGGAAAGGGTAGCCGTGAATGTCCCAGGTTAATCAATAGACTTTGGGGCTAGATGGTCGAATGATCGCCGAGATGCTTGATTGATTGATTGCCTCACACGTGGCATGTATTGTAGAGAATCAAGTGATTAATGTCGCGTAGCATCGTAGAATTCCATGCCTCGATGTGGGCGACATTGCTACCCATGGCATCAAGGGCCAATGAATGTGTTAACGAATGACTATTACTTAGCTGAAATGTTTGAAGCACCGGACGTTCTGTTCAGTTACTCTATAGCATTTCTCGCTGGAAGACCTGAATGGAACCAAGGCAGATTTTTCCACGTCAGAACCCCGGCATCCAGATGATGAAGGATCGCCATGATGCCTGAGGCATTGACTGTTCTAATTGGCAAGCGCGGCTCGGCGCTAGTGCCTAACAGCACACACGTACATACACCACATTGCGCAAACAAAGTTTGTAGTCTCCGATCTTTCCACTGGCAATACAAGCTACTCTTACCAGCAGCCTCCAACACTACAACATCACCAATGGCCGCGCAAGTAGCGCCACCGCCGGAGATGCCTCCCATCACCGTTAACGATTGGTTTCAATCCCGAGCTCTGCCGGGCGATGCATCGGAGAACGGTCCCCATCCACAGGAGGAAGAAATCATCCGCCAAGTCGACTATTACTTCAGCGACGAGAACCTCCCTCACGACCAGCATCTCTTAGCCCTCACCGGCGGGGACGGAAACGGTATCGTCCGCCTCTCCGACATCACCCGTTTTCCCCGGATGAGAAAATTCAAACAACCTTCCAAAGTCCGCGCCGCCATCTCCAAATGCGAGCTCGTCGTCTTCGTCGACAAAAAGCACATTAGACGCAAACACCCCCTCACATCTCCCATCACCGTAACCCCCGAATTCAAAGGTCCCGAGAACGACCGCCCCCCACCCCGTCTCAAATCCGGCCCTAAGTCCACCGGTTTTGAAGCCGACGCAGTGGAAGCCGACCCTACCGCAGAACAACGCGAACAAGAACTCGCACAGTACGACCCCGAAAACTCCCTGTCCACCCGCATCGAATACGCCATCTTCAAATTCTGCGACGGCCGCAAAATGCAACAAGAGTCCCGCAGAATCTTTTCCAAGTTCGTCCTCTTCGGCGGCTTCGTCCATAACCCCAAACTCTGCCAGGGCGGGATGACGAAAAAAGAGATCAAAGAATCCGGCGATGACGAGCAGGCCGCGTCGGATTTCATCCTCATGGACGAAGTCAGCGAAGCGATTTTCAATGCAGAGGACGGATTACCCGCGAAATGGGTTGTTGATTTTGAGGCTGTAGCAAAAGGATTCCTTGGGTCGAGGTTTCAGGGTACGATTTCAAGGGGATTTGACGATGATATTCACGAATCGGCACAGATTTTGAGAAAGTTCTTTCAGTATATAATTCTGAAACAGGTTTGTCCCGAGTATGGGGAGAATTTGCAGGCTGCGTTGAGGGTTTGTACCAAAGCGCAGAATGAGATGCCGAAGATTACGAGGTTGGGAAGGGAACTGCCGGATTCGTTTAATAAGGCTTGTGCTACGGTATGTGAGGGGAAAAAGGATGAAAAGGAGGGGGTTAAGTGGTGGAATGAATCTGAATGTGTGCCTGGGTTAAGTTATGAGCATGCGATGCTGATTTTGAAGCTGGGGCTTGCTGCGCATGGGACGGAGGAGCAATATGAAAAGGGGAATGCGGTTCTAATTGTCAATGGACCGGGACTGACTGTGATATCTGAAGAGGAAGAGGTAGGATTGGAAATCGTGCAGGTCGAACTCCCGTCGCAGGAAACTAAAGCAATGTACGAAAACATTGCGAAACGATACAAGGATCAACTGAATATCAAGACCACGGGAAAGTTGATCTGCAAGCGCTGGACGATTCCGAACAACCCACCGATTGACCTTCCCGAGCATGTCTTGGAAGAGATGAAGGAGTATGAAGCCTCGCATCAGGATTTTACGTTTATTGTTGATGAGAATGTCCTCAAGGATTGCGAGCCGGGGATGACGATCGAGGCGAAAGTGAAGACATTTGATGTGGGACTGAGCTTTATCGATGCGGTCTATACCTGCCATCCGTCGTTCTATGTGTGGTTGGCGAACGAGACGATTTCGGACTGGAAGGAGCCGGATGATCTCGTAAAGATTGATATTCCCCTCCCCGAGGGAGAATTGCCGGAGCTGAAGGAGGATGATGAATTGAGTGAGTTGAGTGATGAGATGCCTTAGCATGCATAGTGTAGAAATGATGCAATGGTCATTTGTCAGCATACCGCCACAAGTGTCTAGATGTCCCTCTCCATGTTGCTTTTCCTCTTGTATCTGAACAATGGCTGATCAAATACCAAAGGAGATGAAGGGCGTGCTAATCGACAAAACGGGAGGCACAGAAGTGCTGCAATACCTAACCAATCTGCCCGTCCCTGAAGCCGGAGACGGACAGGTCGTGGTCAAGAACGACTACATCGGAATCAACTACATTGACACATACTTCCGCACGGGTCTCTACGCGGCAGAGCAATTCCCTCTTATCCTCGGCCGCGAAGCAGAAGGGACAGTCGTCAAAGTCGGACCTGGTGAAGTCTATGGACTCAAAGTAGGAGACAAGGTGGCATACATGAGTGAGAGCACTTATGCTGAATACACCGCTGCAAAAGCCTCCAAGGTTGTCAAGTGGCCTTTTGACTCCAGAGTCGGAGCTGCATCGCTCTTGCAAGGTCTCACGGCACTGACGCTTATTCGGGAATCGCATCATGTGCAAAAGGGGGACTGGGTGTTGGTGCACGCTGCTGCAGGAGGTACGGGTCTCTTGCTATGCCAGCTACTAAAAGCTGTTGGTGCAAATGTCATTGGAACCGCATCAACACCTGAGAAGCTTGAAGCTGCCAAACGTGCTGGGGCGACGCATGTGATTAATTACACCAAAGAGGATGTCAAGGCTGAAGTCATGGCACTTACTGACAACAAGGGCTGTATTGCCGTTTTCGATGGAGTGGGTAAGTCCACGTTTGATCTTTCATTGGAGTGTGTTGCTCGCAAAGGTACGTTGGTGTCGTTTGGGAATGCGTCTGGCATTGTGCCCCCAGTTCCACTTGCGAAGCTCGTGCAGAAGAATAACAAGTTGGTTCGTCCGACTTTGATGAATTACATTACGGAGCAAGAAGAATTTGAGACGTATGCAAAGGATCTACTGAAGTTCATTGAGAATGGAGAGTTGGAGGTGAAGATACACAAGGTATATCCGCTGAGCGAGGTCGCTCAGGCTCATTCGGATTTGGAAGGGAGGAAGACGAGCGGCAAGCTGCTGTTAGACCCGACCAAGTAGTTGTGTACATACACACTCTGTAGTTTACCCGACGAGATGAAGATGCCCCACCATGTTTGTGCCACAGTACGTCATTGCAAGGTGGGGGGGTTTTAGGTGTTTTTGTGGCGGGGTTCCGACAAAAAACACCATCAAGACAGACATTCCAAAGGACTGCCATCATGAGCCAAGCTCAATCAAACGTCGGAAGCCGTGCCATCTACGAGGCTGGTGACCAGGTAATGTGGCTGGCTGACAGCAAGCCAACTCTGACATGTACAGAGGCCTCATGGCAACGAAATGGACAACAAGGAAGCCTACCACGAGGGCGAGAAGCATGCTCACAAGAACCTTGATTCCAGTATGCATATAAATGCCAAGACGTTGAGTGCTGACAGGAGCAGAGGATGAGCGCAGCATCGCCAACAAGCTAGCCGCCGAGTCCAAGGATGAGAAGAAGCCCGAGGAAAAGGACCTGGAAACCGTTCAGGCTCAAAAGGACCCCACTCTTCCTGTAGGTTGCAATGAGAATGACAATTGACATGACTGATTTTCATGCAGGCCATTAGCCACGGCAACGAGCCTTCCAAGGGCGCCAAGATTGACAAGCAAATTCAGGAAGAGGAGGAGGAGCTTCTGAAGAAAAAGGGCCACTGGGGACCCAAGAACTAGGTAGCTGACTTGTATGAGTTGTTCCTAGACGTTTTTCGTGGATCTCTTGGCCACGTGGCTTGGCAAGCGACATGCAACTCCATAATTAAAATCCCCACCATGGGCCAGGGCTACTCCACGCTGCCCGTCGGCCCCAACGCCGTTGAAGCGGCGGAGTTGACTGACCTTACGTTTGAGCGCGGGCTGGGCGGAGCCCGTTTCTGGAAGACCGTGCGGGCCAGAGACGCCCAGGGCGTGGTTATAGCCAAAGTATGCATGAAAGTAGACCCGAATGTATCGTTCAAAAAGTATGCGAAAGCGCTGCGACAAGAGCGCGAGGCGATAAAAGGCGTGTCCAATGTTCTGCCATACCAGTACATGCACGAGACCAACTCGTTTGGCTTGCTGGTGAGACCATACATCCAGTCTTCGCTATACGACCGCATAAGCATCCGACCCTTTCTGGAGAATATCGAGAAGAAATGGATCGCGTTTCAGCTCCTATGCGCTGTACGCGATTGTCATTCCCGCGGCGTCTTCCACGGTGATATCAAGACGGAAAACGTTCTAGTCACATCCTGGTCCTGGGTCTATCTCTGCGACTTTTCATCGGCCATAAAACCCGCCTATCTTCCAGAGGACAACCCGGCTGACTTTTCGTACTACTTTGACACCACCGCCAGACGGACGTGCTACCTTGCCCCCGAACGCTTCCTCGCAGCCGGCCAGAAGCCAGTGCAAGATGAGGTTGTGCAGTGGAACATGGACATTTTCAGCCTCGGCTGCGTCTTGGCTGAGTTGTTCACCGAATCGCCTACGTTTACGCTGAGTCAATTGTTCAATTATCGTAAGGGAGAATACGACCCAACAGCGAGTTTGTTGAGTAAGATCAACGACCAGCATGTTCGGGATTTGATTGGAAGCATGTTGAAGCTGAACCCCGAAGAGAGATGGCATGCGCAGGATTACCTGGATGAGTACAAGGACAAGGCGTTTCCGCTCTACTTTTACCAGCATCTACATGTTTTGATGCAGGAGATTACAGATCCGAGAGCAGGACAGAAGAGAGCAAGCAATGCTGGTATCTCGGACGATCGCATAAATCGGTTATATGACGACTTTGAGATGATCTCCGCCTCTCTGGGGTACAGCGCGTCGAATGCCGAAGCCACGTCTGATGGACAGCTTTTTCCATTGCAGATTGACCTCCCCAATGTCCGTCACACGGCTGAAGCGAATCAGGAGAATAGCGGGACGTTCATCCTCTTGAATGTAGTCACCTCATCGCTTCGTAGCGCGGGTTGGGCAACTACCAAGATGCACGCTTGCGAGTTGTTCCTTGCGTTTGGCGAGCGGCTCACAGACGAAGCGAGATTGGATCGAATATTGCCATATGCCATGCTTCTTCTTGACGATCCTCACGAAATGGTGCTCGTGTCCGCCCTACGCACAATGACACACCTCCTGGCCATGGTGAGAGTTGTCTCCCCGATCAACTCTTTGCTTTTCACGCAGTACGTCTTCCCTCGGCTGCAGACATTCATCAGAGGGACTGCGTTCAAGAATAATCCCATTGTGCGGGCTACTTTTGCAGCATGTTTGACGAGTCTTGCGGAGACGGCGATACGCTTTCTGGACCTGATGCAGGCACTCGGAGCGGAGGATGCCCTTCCTTCCAATGACAAGGATGATACCTACACAGCGACCCATGCTGAGATCATGGAATTCGTCTCCGCCCAGACACGTCTCTGTCTTACAGACGACTCTGTTTCTGTGAGACGGGCTTTCCTTCCATTCATCCCACGTCTGTGCATCTTCTTCAGCTCATCAAGGGTAATCAGCGAGGTCATTCTCGTTCACCTGAACACGTATCTAAACGACTCCCCATGGGAACTCAGACGAGCCTTCTTCCGCACAGTGGTTGGCGTAGCAGTGTACATGGGCGTGGCTATCCTCGAAGAGTTCTTCCTCCCGCTCATGCTGCAAGCTTTGAGCGATAAGCAGGAATTTGTCATTGAGCAAGTCCTACGTTCGCTGGCCACGATGGCGGAGCTGGGACTCTTCCAAAGAGAAAAGTCCTACGTCCTAATTGATATCGTTGCGAGGTTTCTGTTACATCCAAACGGCTGGATCAAAGAAGCTGCAGCGCATTTCATCTCCGCCTCAACGACGTTTATGACCGCCCCGGAAACACGCATCATCGTCTTGCCCCGTGTGCGGCCTTATCTCAAGTATCCTATTGCAGATTTCCACGAAGTAGAGCTATTAGATGCACTCACGCAGCCGCTGCAACGGGGCGTTTTCGAGCTCGCTGTCGAATGGGCACGACGTGATCAAGCACAACGAGAGGGTAGTGCTTTCTGGAAACGGGTCAAACCTTCAACTCAGACAGTCACGGAACTTGTTCCCAAGTCGCTTGCTAAATTGGCAAAAACGGAGGAGGATAACGCTTGGTTGAACCGGCTCCGCAGCGCAGGAATGCAGAGCAACGATGAGGGGAAGATTCTCGTGTTAGGGGAGTACATCTACCGCATCGCACGAGGACAAAAAGGTCCCCCAGAAAGCCATCCCGATGAGAACTACGATAGAGTCATCCCCCTCTCGAAGCAGCCCTTGCGAGTAATGACCGTGCAATGGGATCAGGACAACTCACAAACCACTACAACAGCGTCAATCAGAGAAGCCCTCGAAGAAGCTGTCTCTTCGGGGAAAACTGTCTCCAAAGAACCCACAATCCCAGTTCACAACTACCAGGGCAACTCCTCCAACGTGCACGAGCTCCTCACAAAACTCAGCGTGGACACTCAACCGCTCGAAACCACAACCTTCTCCCCCCGGGTCCACCCATATTCCCCCCCAACCACAGCGCCATTCAAACTCAAAGGCCAAATAATCGCCAACCTCTCCGAAAACCTCTCCCCTATAACCTGTCTGACCATCTCCCCCGACCAAACCTTCTTCCTCACCGGCTCGCGAGACGGCAGTATCAAAACCTGGGACACGGCTAGGCTAGAGCGGAATCTCTCCCACCGCGCGCGAAGCAGCTTTACCCTCTCCTCCCCCATCACCTCCCTAACCTTTATCCCTCAAACTCACGTCTTCGCCTGCTCCACTCAAGCGGGTGAAATTTCCCTCTACAAGGTAAACTACACCGCGCCTGCATCGTCTCACGAGCAGGGGAAGTATCGCAAAGCGACGCACCTCTCATCCTACACATTTAGTCAAGGGGAATACGCGGTATCCTTGCAGAACCACCACCCCGACGGCCTGATGGGTATTACCAACCAGTCCCGCATCGTCGACCTCAACCTTAGAACCATGACCGTGAGCTTATCCCTCCTCAACCCCGTTACGTACGGAATCCCAACCTCATTCCTCCCCTCAAGAAAAAGGGATTTTATATTAGTAGCCACGAACCTGGGAGTATTAAGTCTCTGGGATTTGAGGTTTAATATCCTTTTGAAGAGTTGGGTTGTTACGCCGCAAGCGGCGATTGGGGACTTGAGAACAGTCCCGTCACGGAAGAGTGGGAGGAGGAATTGGACTGCTGTTGCGGCTGGTGGGGAGGTGGTTGTTTTTGATGTGGAGAGGGGGGAGGTGAAGGAAGGATTTGTGCCGGGTGGGGGAATGGGAGGACATGGTGGATACGAAGGACCCCGTGGCTCCCCGGGAAGTACACTCCGCAGACTTGAGGACCAGATACTAGAGATTCCTGAGCGGGGCAGGGGAGTGGCGATGTGTTTCGCCCCCGGAGAGGGGAGGTTAGTTACGGCGGGGCCGGGAGGGTGGGTTCGTGGGTGGGACGTTGACGGGAAGAATACTTGGGGGGTGTCGATGGATGGGGAACAACGGGAGGGGTCTAGGGTGGAGGGTAGGAATGGAGGTAGAGTTGTCACAACCGAGGAGCAGCAGGGAAAGAAGGTAAGTGGGGATTGGTGGGGATTAGGTGGTGAAGAGATTTCGATGGTTGAGATGTTGGAGAGGCCGTTTGAGTGCTTGCTTCTTGTGGTGGGGGGAAGGGTGGTTGTTGTTGAGTAGATGCCATGGTTTCCATGTTGGGTGCTTTGCATGGATATAGCATTGATGCGGGTCCATCTCGACCACAGAATACACCCCCAGCATGACATATCCCATGGCATGAAACATCCCACAATTTCTTTCTCTACTATACACTATCAACAACTCCAAACCCCCACGCTCCCATCGTTTCTCCCCCCAACAAGAAACCCATCCTTAATCCTCACATCCGTAATCGCCGCATTACCACCACCACAATCCCACTGATTCGCATCCCCACGATCATATACCTTAACAACATTCTCCCCGGCAGCAGCAACAACCCTCCGTGCATCAAACATCATCGCCGAGACCGGATGGTCATACGCATACGCATCGTATATCCCCCCTGTTCTGAGATCCCAGATCTGCCGTTAACGATTAGCATCAACCAACCAACCAACCCAGTGGATGTCTTACCCTCACAGACCGATCCCAACTAGCCGTAACGATAAACATCTCATCAAACTGCAAGGCCGTTACGCCCGCCGTGTGTCCCACAAGACTACGATGGACCATTCCACTTCTCAAATCCCAGAGTCTTACCATCCCGTCCGCGGTCCCACACGCCAACGCCGCGTCAAAAACCTGGAGTGCGCCGATAAATTCCCCCTCGCCGGTCCAGTCAGACGGGTTCGTAGGCCCGGAGTTGGCTGCTGCCGCAGCCCAAAGGACATCAAGCGTCTGCACGCACCGTCCATTCTCAAGGTCCCATTGTCGAAGCGTCTTATCAGCTGAACCGGAGACGAGGGTGTTTCCTCTGAAGTTCAAAGCGGTGATGGCGTCGACGTGCGCGGATAGGATGGTGGATTTATCTGTGGATTGGTCGGTGTCCTTGAGGGTGGCAAGGTCCCAGAGACGAATACTCGCGTCTGCGGAGCCGGTGGCTACGAGGTTATCTTCGACTTGGAGACAGCGGACTCGGGAGAGGTGACCCTCGAGTTGGCCGTAACAGTGTCCACTGTTCAGGTCCCAGACGCGGACGGTATCGTCCCATGCCGCCGTGACCATTGTGCCGAAGGGGGAGTCGAAATCTAAGGCGGAGATGGCGTCCGGGTGGGTTTCCATCTCGCGGATTGAGGTTCCCGGGGCCATGTGTTCGTGGAGGATGGGTGCTGAGACGACGCGGCGGGGGGCTTTGCGTTTGGACTTTTGGGGGAGTTTTTCGTAGATGCTTTCCGACATGAAGTCGGTTTTCTCTTCGATATCGTCGTCGGGGGTTGACTGTGGTTGTTCGTCGAGCTCACGCTCTAGTTCGCGCTCTTCACGCTCCAGGTCGGCGAGTCGCTGTAATGCCTCCTCTCGCATCTTCTGGAGGACTTGGATTTTGCTGTCCAATTCGCGCATCTGGCTGACGCACATCGTCTTCCGTACCGCCATCATATGTAGCCGACTGTCTGGCGTTCCGTTCGAGCCTTGGGTGATCAGTTTCCTGCTCCCACGCCGCCCGTGACCTTTCTTCCTCCTCCCACGCTCCTCTTCTTCCTCTGGCATGCTGGCGCGGAACCCGTCTAGAAGGCTGTAAGAGACACTACTCTCTGGTACCGCGCGGAGTAGCTCATCCGGGACAGAAAAGCGCGCAGCCTCGAGTCCTTCCAGCGGCGGGCCGAACGTACGACGCATGAGCTCACGCGGGTGCGAGGCAAGGGAAAACACGCCGCGTTGAACAGCCGGTCGTCGCACCGAGGAATGCAGACTAGTCAATGCACTCCGATATGCATCTGTCTGACCTTCGCGGCTCGCCAGAAGCTGCGTCGCTGTCGCCTGCACCGTGCGGCCGATCGCTTCGATCTGTCGCGTCTGCGAGGTTAGTTAGGATTACCTCCGGCATGGTTGCTACGCACATTGATGAACCCGTCGCCATCGTCGTCAAAGGCTTCGCCGGGCGACGGACTGCGTTCCATGGGTGTTTCGCAGTTGGGTAAGTCGCGTGTAGAAACTTTGTCACGTGACGTGGATGCAGCATGACGTATTTGGCTACAGGCTACGTAAACGTAATTACGACTCAAACTCCTTTACCGCAGATTTTTTGCCAGAGAGCGCCAGGGGAACGATGCCCGACACGTGCATTTCAGGTCCGTAGACGTGCATGTTGAGGCCGAGTTCTTGGCCTACCGCCTTGATGTTCTTGAGACCTTCTTGGTAGTTGGGCCCCGCACGACGGACCCAGATCTGGACGTGATGTTCAACCAGTAGCGGTGCAACCTCGCGAAGGGCACGGATGACTCCCTTGAACGTGCTGGCTACATTTGTGAAGTTGGCGATACCTCCGCCGATGAAGAGGACTTTGCCCTCGGGAGGCGTAGGTGCGCGCAGCATGAGATCGAGGACGGTGCGAGCGTAGTGATACGTCTGAGTCTCGGTCGGGGCTCCCGAGTACTCGCCGTAGTTGGCCAGTTCAGAGGCAAACCCGGCTGATGCAATGGCATCGGCGTATACCACCGACGCACCACCACCGGCAACCAGCGTCCAGATGCGGCCTTGGGCGTTGAGCACAGTCAGCTTAAGCGACGCACCAGTCTTGGCATCCATCTCGGCGATGTAGGCCTCCTCCTTGCTGAGCTCTCGGCCAAACGGAGCAGGGAACTCCATTGGGGGCCCAGCATCGATGGTGACCTTTGAATCCGCAGCGGGCGTAATGCCTAATGCAGCGGGCGAACGAGCAATGGCCCACTTGACTCCACACTCAAACTCTGCCGTCTGATCGAGCTTGGCGGCCAGATCGAGAAAGTGGACGTCAGCGCCGGTAACGTCCTTGTTGGGGATGACGACAAGGGGGTTGATTTCGAGGTAAGTAAACTGACACTCGACATACACGGCATATAGACGCGTGATGAAGTCGACAAGGACATTGTGGATGCCCTTGGGGACGTGGGACAGCAGCTGCTTGGCAATCTGCTCGTTGCTGGGGTACTCTGAGAGATCTACGGGCACGAGCATCTTCTCGGCCTTGGAATCAACGTCTCCCACGTCAATGCCACCCTCGTGGTAAAAGAGGATCCAATCGCCTTCGCGCACCGAGTGAATGTTGACATAGTACTCCGTCTCTTGTTCGTGCGGCACAAATGGCTCGACGAGGAAGTTGCGCAGCTTGCCCTCGACTGTCTCGACTGTCTGCGTCTTGTTGGCCCGGGCCGCAATCCATTCGCGCGCCTCCGGCCACGTTGCGTTGAGCTTCAGCAGCCCAGACTTGCCGCGTCTCTTGATTAATTGATCGGGTTTGGCCACAAACTTGGCGCCGGACTTGCTGAGGAATGGGTACGTCTTCTCCGCTGCGTCAAGCACGGCTTCGACATCATCTCCGTCCTGGAAGGTGATGGTAGCAAGCTTGGCCGGCGGGTTGTGGGCTGGAGGCGGCAGCGGCGAGGGTTTGATGGGCTCAGCACGGGTGAGGTGGTAGTTGAGAATGGCCTTGCCATCGGCCTCGTAGATTGATTTTGCAGCCATTGCGAGGGGAAGAAGAGAGAAGACGAGCTTGACAAAAGCCTGGGAAGCAGGTTCTGGATCTAGCTGGCGGCCCCTAAATTTTTTGGTGTGGGGGGGGGGGGGACGGGCTGACCGACCGTTGAGTGTTGGGTGGCTTTGATAAAGTGTCTTGGGGCACTCAGCTATCAGTCAGGGGATCGCAGCTGTCTGTCAAGTCACTCAATTTAGTCCCCACCTTGGTGGAGCCTTAATCAATTTCAGCCAAATCCTCAGCCCGGAACTTTAAACACGGAAAAAGGATTCGGAGCGCATCCAAGAATTTCTTCCTTCACCCGCAGGGACGCCTTCAGCTAATTCCTTAGCTCTTGCACTCCCCAGGCCCGCTGTCTCCGGTGCTCTTCCGTTCTCTCTCCCACTCTGCCCATCATGCCCTCCCAGAACGACAACATCCAGCGCTTCACCACCTCCCCCGGGCCCCATACGCCCCAGCCCCGGCACACCCTCTTCCACCCCAAGACAAGATGCTTCGTCTACGGCCTCCAGCCGCGTGCAGTGCAGGGTATGCTTGACTTTGACTTCATCTGCAAGCGCAAAACGCCGTCGGTGGCCGGAATCATCTACACCTTCGGCGGCCAGTTTGTGAGCAAAATGTACTGGGGAACGTCGGAGACGCTGCTCCCCGTCTACCAGTCTACGGAGAAGGCCATTGCCAAGCACGCTGATGTTGACACTGTCGTCAACTTTGCGTCGTCCCGTTCGGTGTACCAGTCCACCATGGAGCTCATGGAATACCCCCAGATTCGCTGCATTGCCATCATTGCTGAGGGCGTGCCCGAACGTCGTGCTCGTGAGATCCTGCACGTTGCCCAGAAGAAGGGCGTGACCATCATTGGGCCCGCGACCGTCGGTGGAATCAAGCCTGGTGCCTTCAAGATTGGCAACACTGGCGGTATGATGGACAACATTGTGGCCTCGAAGCTGTACCGCCCTGGCTCTGTTGCCTACGTGTCCAAGTCTGGTGGCATGTCCAACGAGCTGAACAACATTGTAGCTCAGAATACTGACGGCGTGGCCGAGGGCATTGCCATCGGTGGTGATCGTTACCCCGGAACCACCTTCATCGACCACATGCTCCGTTTTCAGCAGGACCCCGACGTGAAGATCCTACTGATGCTGGGCGAAGTCGGCGGTGTGGAGGAGTACCGCGTGGTCGAGGCCGTCAAGAACGGCACCATCACTAAGCCCGTAGTTGCCTGGGCCATAGGCACTGTTGCCGGTATGCTGAAGACCGAGGTTCAGTTTGGTCACGCCGGCTCTTTTGCCAACTCGCAAATGGAGACGGCTGCCATGAAGAACCGCACAATGCGTGAGGCTGGAATCCACGTACCTGACACGTTTGAGGATCTGCCTGATGTGCTGGCACGCGTCTACAAAGACCTCGTCAGCAAGGGCACCATCCAGCCCAAGCCCGAGCCTGCCGTGCCCAAGATCCCCATTGACTATTCCTGGGCCCAGGAACTCGGCCTTATCCGCAAACCTGCTGCCTTCATCTCCACCATTTCCGACGATCGAGGCCAGGAGCTGCTCTATGCTGGCATGCCCATCTCTGACGTGTTCCGCGAGAACATTGGCATTGGCGGTGTCATGTCTCTGCTCTGGTTCCGTCGCCGTCTGCCGGACTATGCCGGTCGCTTCCTTGAGATGGTTCTCATGCTGACGGCTGACCATGGTCCTGCCGTCTCTGGTGCTATGAACACCATCATCACCACACGTGCTGGTAAAGATCTCATTTCCGCCCTCGTCTCTGGTCTTTTGACCATTGGCTCACGTTTCGGTGGTGCCCTCGACGGAGCTGCCGAGGAATTCACTAAGGCCTACGACAAGGGCCTCAGCCCACGCGACTTTGTCGACACGATGCGCAAGGAAAACAAGCTCATTCCCGGCATTGGTCACCGTGTCAAGTCTCGCAACAACCCTGACCTGCGTGTCTCGCTCGTGCGCGAGTACTGCCAGAAACACTTCCCCTCGACCAAGCTGCTCGACTACGCTGTGGCTGTCGAAACCGTTACGACGTCTAAGAAAGATAATCTGATTCTCAACGTCGATGGCTGCATTGCAGTCTGTTTTGTTGATTTGCTACGCAACTGTGGTGCTTTCTCTGCAGAAGAAGCCGAAGACTACCTACGCATGGGTGTGCTCAATGGTCTCTTCGTTCTCGGCCGTTCAATCGGTCTTATTGCCCACTTCCTGGACCAGAAGAGGCTACGCACTGGTCTGTACCGCCACCCATGGGACGACATTACCTACCTCCTCCCCGAGCTGGGACGTGGCGCACCCGGAAACGAGGGACGGGTGGAGGTGAATTTGGGGCACTAGTGTACTCTATAAATAGTTTCTGCATGCGGTACGCTTGCCAGGAAAGGCAACTACCAACGTCACTTCGTGTCACTACCTCGTATAGCAACACGATGTGAGCGAATCGATGGATCATTTGGGTCCTGTCGACGCCGCTCCTCCAGATACGATTGCCGATGTTGATGTCGAACCCCGAATTCGACCGGAGTCTCCCCGTAAGATTAAAAAAGAAGTGCGAGAAGCGAATGTGGAAGACGAAGATGATAGACCGTTATCCCAGTTGACGCTCTACGAGACTCCAGCTCGATACTGGGTAACCGGAACCGATGTTCGCGAACGTCGTCATCGAGTTCTCCGCATCGACCGCACCTCTCCGCCGGGGGAGATCGGGTTGTTCGAGGATGAGACAACGTATAGTCGCGATGAAATGCGCGCGCTTCTTTCCAGCATGGACGAAGGGAATCGTTCATCTGGCGGACTCCGATTGAAATGTTACTTTTGGGCTTTGCTTGGGTTCATCCGATTTACCGAGTCCTACTACATGCTGATTGTAACCAAGCGCCGTCAAGTGGCCAGTGTGGGAGGCCACAGCGTTTATCAGATTGCCGGTACAGAACTAATTCCCTTGACTTCTGGGTCTGGGCCGCGCTTTGGACGCAATGCTGATGAGACTCGATTCCGCACAATCATGGGCAATCTGGATCTGACACGACACTTTTACTTTTCGCCCATGTATGACATTACAAACACGCTACAGACGAATATGATGCGTGGCCAGGGTAATCAGTCAGGCGATGAGGAACTCCACCGCGAGATGTTTGTATGGAATGACCATCTACTCCAGCCGGCGATGGTGTTGAAGCGGCTATGGGTGTGGTGTCGTCCAATCATTCACGGGTTCATCGATCAGATGGCTCTTGATGTACTCGGACGTCGTGTGTACATCACCATCATTGCCCGTCGTTCTCGTTTCTTTGCTGGTGCCCGTTTTCTCAAGCGCGGTGTCAATGACCGTGGCCATGTAGCGAACGATGTTGAGACGGAGCAAATAGTGGCAGAAAAGCTGACGACTTCTTTCCATGCCACCAATCATCCATATGCCAATCCAACTTACTCGTCATATGTTCAACATCGTGGCAGCATCCCGTTATCCTGGACGCAGGATGCCAGCGGCGTTACACCAAAGCCAGACATCGAGCTGAATGCGGCCGATCCGTTTTGTCAAGCGGCTGCCCTGCACTTTGACGACCTCTTTGGGCGGTACGGTGCTCCGGTCATTGTCTTGAACCTCATCAAATCGCGGGAGCGCATGCCTCGAGAGTCGAAATTGTTGGGTGAATTTGAGCGCACCGTGCGGTATCTCAACCAGTCGCTTCCTGCCAACCGTGAGATTGAGTATCGCGCATACGATATGAGCCGAATCTCCAAAACACGCGGCGGCGATGTCATTGGGGGTCTGGAAACCATTGCCCGCGACTTACTTGTAAGAACGAGCATATTTCACAACGGTGGGCCGAATGCCCGCATTCAAAACGGCGTCGTCCGTACAAACTGTATAGACTGTCTGGACAGGACCAATGCAGCACAGTTCATCATTGGCAAACGAGCCATGGTTGAGCAGCTCCGCGCACTTGGCTTGTTCGACGGGCAAGAGTTGGATTTTGACAGCGGTGCTGTAGAAGCCTTCACACGCATGTTCCACAATCACGGTGATACCATCGCCGTCCAATACGGAGGATCACAGTTGGTAAACACCTTGTCCACCTACCGCAAAATCAACCAATGGCAGGGCCATTCAAGGGACATGTTTGAGAGCTTTAAACGCTACTACCACAATTCCTTCCTCGACGCTCAACGGCAAGAAGCCATCAACCTATTCCTGGGCAACTACATTTTCACCCCCGGAGGCCCCATGCTCTGGGACCTAGCCACAGACCTACCCTTACACCAAACCCACCCCCGCGAACGCGGCGTAGCAAGACGTAGCTACATCCACTGGTTCACGCCCGAACACCTCCGTCCACGCGAACTAGGGACCCGCCACGGCGAAGCCAATGACTGCTACTGGGTGGAATACTACCGTCCACGCATCGTATCAAGCTTGGAAAAAACCTTTGCGTACAAGCTCAACTCGGAGCAAAGAGTCGAAGGCTGTACCCCGTTCGAGTGCAAAGATGGCAAGTCCGCTAGCAATACCGCTGAGAAACATCCACCCCCCGCACAAGCCGAAGAAGCAGCCTCCCTCGCCCTTCCGGTCCCTGCACCCGCCGCCCTCCCGCCTTTAGTCTTAGAGCCGTCAGTCTCCCACTTCGAAGCGAGTGAGTACAAAAGATACATTGCCCATCCCCTGCACCTGCAGATTGTCACCTCGCATTTACCAGAGGATGGACAGCGGAATTTGGAGCTCGGACTGGATCTGGGGGTTGATTTGCCGGTTGTGGATATGAAAATTGAGGCGGAGGCGAGTGAGAAATTGGAGAATTTTGGGGAGAAGGAGGAGGAGTTTAGGGATTGGTTGGTGATTGGTGAGGAAGGACTGAGTGTGACGGAGGCGGATAGGGAGAAGAAGAGGTATAAAGCTTATAGACAGTGGTTGAGGGGGAAGAGTTTGTTTGTTTGAAATAGGGACTGAATGGCACGACGGGTGGGATCGAGTGATCCGTTGAGGAGGATCATGGAACGATGAGTACAAGAACTAGCCTATAAAATAAGGGTAAACGATGTCCTTGTGAAGGCTTCCAGCACGGCTATGCTATGGTTGACTCTGCTGCAACTGTTGAGGTTAATATGAGGTGGACGCGGGGCGGGATCTCCCCACGGCGCAAAACCCGTTTGATCCACCGCTCCAGCTATACTGCCGTAGATGGGAAAAGCGCTGAGCTATTGCAATCAAGTGGTAAGATGGCTGTACGTCCCCCCTCGTCTACCTACTTCTCGTGGGCTGCCAGAGACCATTCTGCCGAGGTGTCCTGCACACTAGGCTGTGCAGTTGCCGTTGCGCCCGTGAGCGTGCTGAGAAAGCACGAGTACCCGTCGCATAGATCTGAGAAAGGCTACATCCAGAATATTCCATGAGTTGGAGTGTGACAAGGCATTGGATTGATCCTCCTGTGCACGGTGGGATGGAAGGGCGGATTATCAGCTCTGATAAGATGCCGTCAGCTTACCCAGAGAAAAACAATGGCAAAGAAGGCTCCGCCACTTGGCCCCAGGATGATTATGGCCCATAGCATCGTGCTGGGTCCAGAAGCTCCGCAAGGCTGGATCCTTCGGCGCTTTAGGAACACCCCGGTATCATTCCACCACTTTCAAGCCTTGTTCGCTAGCTCGTAGGGGATCGGGATTTTCAAAACAATGACTCTTTCTTCCAGCCACCTACCTACTGCCTATCATGAGGCTACCAACGGCCTTGTTCGCTGCCGGAGCGCTGGCCCTGCCTGAGCTGTCCGTCTCAAAACTCGACCACCGGCTGCAAAAGTCCCATCTCACTCGTGGTACGCATAGCGCTGCCTTGTCATGATAGCAGCCTCGTCTAATTCCACTCAGGTGTCCTAAAGCGTGGATTCCTCGAAACGACAGTGTACGATGTTGAGACATGGACTAAAGCTGGAGCTTACTATGTCAACCTCACTGTTGGATCGCCTCCCCAGGAACAGATTGTTTATATTTCGACAGAATCTTCGGGCTTTTATTTTGAAGCCTCATCATCAAATGCTTGCAAGGGCGAAGTTTCTTTCGTTGAGTGTCGCGCAGGCTCTTTTGATCCGAGGAAGTCAAGTTCTTACAGAGTGGTTAAGCCATCCTTAGCATTCAATTACACCAATTATCAAACAAATATAACGGGTCCTGTTGCCAGGGATGTCGTGGGTATCGGCGATTTGCGCATCAATGACGTGCAATTCGTCTTATTTGAGACTCACGAAACGAAGGTGTGGGCTGCAGCGGGTACACTGGGCGTCGGATATTCAACATTAGATTCTCCGGACAAGTCTTACACCAACATGCCTGAACTCTTGCAAGCAGGAGGTGCCATAAACAGTCGCTTGTACTCGGTATACCTCGATGACGAAGCAACCACAGGCTCCATCCTCTTTGGTGGGATCGATGTATCAAGGTACACAGGACCACTGACGACGCTCAATCTAATCCCTCAAAACGGCTCCGACACCACAATCAAGAGGTTTATCACCACCATTACCGGTCTCAGTGCGGCTGTCGGCGACAACTTTACGACCTTTTATTCAGATGGACCAAGTGATAGTAGCGCCTGGGACGTCAACGCGTCCAGTTTACCTGTCGAACTATCGTTAAGCACCACTGCATCCTGGTTTCCCGCAACTTACTTCAACAACTACATCAGGCCGGCATTTCCCTACATCGACGATTTTCTTACAGCCCCCTGTTCTGAGCGCAATCGTAACGACAGCCTGACTCTCACACTCGGAGGTGCAGCTCAAATCACCGTTCCGTTACGTGAGTTTCTAGTACCCGTTTACAATCCAGGCACATCACTGCCTATCCCATACCAAGACACCCAAGAAGCGCTCTGCATGTTCCTTGTTCGCCCAGACTATGGCCTGTCATTGGACGCCCCAGTTCTCGGTGAGTCCATCCTTCGAAGCATGTACGTCGTCTACGATCTCGACAACGGCCAAGTGTCGGTCGCGCAAGCTCACATGAACGCGACCGAGAAGAAACAAATCGTCACCGTCGAAGCAGGCCCCTCGGGCGTTGCCAAGGCTGCAAATCAACATTCTTACATCAGCGCACCACAGCAGACTTATAGCATTGCCCCACCAATCCTGGATGCTAGCTCAAACATACAGATCAGCACGGTCAAGAGTCCTATTGGCACGGCTACTGGTATTGCGGCGTTCCCTGCTAATGGGCGGCCCTCTGCGAGCAGTACCGTCCATGCATCCGCTACTAGCAATGGAAATTCTGGGGCTGGCACCCGGGCGTCTAGTGCAGCTAGGTCCAGTACGTCCAGTACGTCCAGTACGTCCAAGAGCGCTGCTGTCGGCCGGGGGACGTGCTGTAGAGGAGTTGTCAGCTTGCTGAGCTTGGGGCTCGTTGCTGTGCTGGTGATAATATGATGGGGATTACAACTAGAGCCCACGCACGTCACATGTACAGGTACGAAATATGTAATATACCCCAAGCATACTCTTAGGGAAGCGCTAGTCCAGTGTTGATAGGCTATGTAGATTATAATGCCCAATACGATGGGTCAATCAAGTCCCAATGTTCAGCCCGTTATCAACTGCTGTATTTGGAAGGGACTGGAGGGGGCGTTTGGCGTCGTCAGCAGTGCTTCACAACGCATGTGGACATGACAGGTGTTCCCTATCACAGGAGGCAGCCCTCGAGAACAAAGTGCCGAGAAATGCCCCATCAAGACCGAACCAATCGACCTTCGTCGCGGATCCATCTTTACACAACTCAAGCCGTCGACGGAACCAATTAACCTACAGTTATCAGGCCTTCGGGACTTCTGAAGCGCGCAGAGCTCCCTCCGTGGCCAGAATCGAAAATGGTCTTACCAACTCGAAGACAACAGACATCAGTAAATGCTGTAGTGTCTCACAGACTCGAAGGCCTGGGCTTCATAGCTTCAGGAGCTGCACTTGCCCTTCCATCACCCACAGTAAGCACCCTCTCACAATCCATGATCACAGCCACGTCATCGTCCTTTTCTTTGCACACTTCAATGCGTATCCCGAACAGTAAAGGAAAAAAGCGAAGCAGAGATGTGAGCACTCCGCAGCTAAGTGACAGAGAAGGTGGCTGACCTCCGGGTGGGAAATTCACCGCGATAGCACCGGAGAGATGTACAAATGGTATAATGCGCGCGGTCACCATCGCCTATGAATCTACATGTTCACAAACTGGGACCAGCAACTGGAACGAGGGGTGGACCATGGAGGACGAAGTCTTCGTGTTGTCTGGAATCCCAATTGCGCCGGATCAAGCATGACTATCTCCATCAGTTTAACCGGAAGCGTATTGATCTGGTGATGCGAATTCTGGTAACGCCGTGAAAGGGGCGAAGCCTCGAAGACCTGGTCACGATGAGACCGTGTTTCTCCGCTGCGCGATTGTCTGCAGCTGATGTTCGCGGCTGCGGAGTCCGGCGACCAGGAAAGCCGCTGGAAGGCCTTTTGCACGTGCAACCCATACCATGGTACCCCTTTGAATCAGATGTCCATTGCATTTGGTTCATGCGCTACCATTCCAAGAAGTGATCTGGAAAAACAGAACGATGTCAAGGACAGATGTCCCGTCTCTAAGTAAGCTCAAGAAGACAAGGAGTCTGTCAACTGCTTCATCGAAGTAACATCACTGAACAGCCTTTTTACGCCTTCAGCATTAGGATGGGGGCTAGTAGTCTTGAGTCCATGAACCTCGTTGAGCGGCCAGAGACTAATTCGTTCGGATGAGACTTTCGGTTTACGGACAGAGGTGTGTGGTAGTGTTAACGCAAATAGACAGAGGCTGTTGAAATTCATCGGAGGACTGCAGGACTTGGCAAACCAGACGCGTCTAGTCTCCCGTTGCTTGAATAAATGCGAGTTTGGAGGTACCAAGGTCGAACGTACGGTGGAGTTCGTGGAGGTAGAGGCAATTCAATTCTGCGAGGCACCCACTGCTTCCTGGGCTTCACGAACTACTGCCGGGGTTCGTCCCCAACTACGCTCTCTTGCGACTGGCACGCGAATGGGTCTACAGTCTAGTCGATGAACTTAGTACGAATCCCTTTTGATGCTGAACAAGGACTCAGACAAGGTAGAAAAAAAAATCCAACCTTGGAAAAGGCGTCCGCTCATTCCTGGGTTTCGCAAACTACTACATGGGTTCGTTGAATACAACGCTCACTTGCGACTGACTCTCGAAAGAGCCTACAATTTGGTTGATGAACGTATTGAATTCCCTGGTTGAGGCTGGACGAGGACTCAAGATGGATCCTGACAACGTGCTCTGGGCCCAATCGCCACTTGCTGGTTCCTGGGTTTCGCGAATTTTTACCGGGAGTTCGTCGCTGGCACGGTAGTGAATGGATTCCGGCACCGAGGCGGGTTCCGATTCGTTAAACACATTCGTTTCCGATAACGAATGATGTGGATGCCACCTATCGACACGCAGAGATGGATCGCTTTGGGTGCGGAACTGTGGTATGCTTGCGGCTGTTGCTATCAGTGCAGTTTGGTGCGAACACGCTTCTATGGGAACGCCAATGGGTCTAGGTTTGGATGTAGCATCTTTGGCAGGACGAAAGGGAATCCGATGCCAATAACCAGGTGGAGCTATCGCCCAGGTGATGGTTTAGCCAACGATTTATTTTTGGTGGTAATCTACACCTCTGTGGGCAGGGAGTTCATGTGCCGGTCACGGACTGAACTTGCCTGAGCGGGCTGGACAGATGACTTTCCTCCGAGGCAGGCCGTAAAGCTGCGCCGTTTCGTCCTTTCGATGTCTATCGGGGGCTTGGGGCCAGTGCTAGAAGTATATGGAGATGCCGCGTTTGCGGACTGGGGTCCCAGGGACAAAAGAGATTTATGACACCATGCGCCCTGAGTTTTACGGCACTACAGAATGTTGTTTGGCGAAGCTACGAGACGATCAGCGTTTGCTCTTCTTGTTGGGAACTATGTACAGCACGTTAATATTTCATGGATTCCGACGACGGAAATGAGAGCAGACGGCTCCACGACGGCCCCCACCTCCGACAACTGTTAGAAAAGATCACGGCAGGTTGCAGAAATTAGACCTGCGAATGAGGAATATTTTGGTACGCCATAGAGAGGCGTGGCAGGTCTTTCGAACGTTGTCGGAGCTCATGCAAGGAAAGCTGAAAGTTCGAGCGCTGATTGCGTAGACTGCGTGAAGGATTAGGGAGATCCTCGTGAATGTTACGTATGGAACGAATACAGCTTTGCCTCTTTCTGGGACCAATTCTGTAAAGTAGGTTACTGAGGGAGCAGAAATATATTTGTAGTGGGAGGTAGCTAACCTGGACAGTGGCTTGGATGGGAAGACCTTTGTGAAAAGTATTGATTTTTACTTTGAACAATTACCTATCCAATAGTATCAACCTAGTTTGTTTTGGATTCAAGCATCGCCGCTAGCGCATATGCAGGGCACTTGCATAGCAAGTCAGCGATACCTCCTACACTACCAGCTGCACCCTAGGTTTTTCCCTCACAGAGGTTTTCCCTCAGGGTTATGTCATATGTGACATGGTGAATGCGCCCTGCTAGTATACGACGTGACATCACCGGCCCACCGGTACAGAATTTCCATTCTGACGTCTCCTCATAGAGATATATAGTCATTCACACCGTCAGATCGACACTGGTGTTGACTCATATCCATCCTCATCTGTCCTGTTCCTGTTTCCGTCCACCGCTGCGCACTCTCAACCACGGGAGCCCAATCGCTACAGTTTGCAGTGGACCCGTTCGCGATTGCGGCCCCGTCTCCATCACTCTCCCACCACTTTTCCAGAAAGAGGTTGGTGGAGGCGGAGCCGCAATTACAAAAGTGCCGCGTCTAAACGAGCGGTCATGTGTACTGGAGTTCGATTGTGATACCCCTTGAACTCTGTCTCGCATGTCGCCAAGAATTAGGCACCGTACCCCTGATCGACATGTCGAGTCATGGGTCGTGGTTGTACAGCATGGGGTTGGCGGGTGGCGGAAGACTTTTTGAATGGCTGCTCCTCCGACGCGATCATCAAGCAAAGTTGCTTCCTCCTTCCAAGGCCATGCTATTGCGTTCTATTGTCCGCGTGGCAATTGAGCGCAATGGTGGCCGGAGCCGACAAACCATGCACTGGCCCGCCAGCACGTCCAAACAGATGACCCTTTTACACACGCTCTTTCCTAGGGGATGTGCGACGCACATGCACTGGGCACTTCCATCTCTACAGACTTGAGTGATCGTACTCTCGTCTTCTTCTCGAGCCTTATCTTCTTAATCTAAAGATGCGTTGCTCAGCTGCGCTGCTGTCTCTGGCTGCTTCGGCCCTGGCTCAGACTTCAGCGTAAGTGTGTCGTTGGGATTGTGATAGATTTGCTGAAGGTTGTGACAGAGGGGATGACTGGGAGTCGATGCTCATGACGGCCATGCCGTCTTCTCTCCTCGTCGAAGCCACGGGCAACCCCGATGCATTCATATCCGATGTTTCGTCCCAGCTCCTGGCCAGCACCGTCAAAACCCTGCCGGGTTGGTTCAAAGCGATGCCGACAGATGCACAACAGTACTTTACTATGGGTCTGGAGGAGTATATCAAGGAGCATGGACAGGGTTCAGCTACGACAGCTTCCGGAGCGGCCTCTATAGCGGATGCTTCTGGCTCGGACTCAACGGCCACGGACTCGGCAATTAGCGATCAGAAAACCGCTTCGGACATTACAGAGTCGGGAAAGGCCACACACTCAGGTGGGAAGTCGACCGAAAGCTCGGCCACAGCTTCGGATTCGGAGATCAGCCAGACCTCAGATGGCCTTCCCGCCGTTGCTGCCCCTTCTAGTGCAGCTTCTGCCGCGGCTCCAGCAAGTCCTATGCCGGCCGTCGTCTTTGCGCTCGGTGCATCCCTTGTTGCCGGCTTGTTGGCCATGTGATGTGCATCGTTTTTGGAGTTGGGAAGGAAAAGCATTAGCGGGAACGGCATCGGATTTAGTTACACTGCGTCGAGTATTGATAGAGCTGACTGCTTCAGACGATTCTATTTCCATCGTTGGTAATTGTTGGTGTCCACGTTGATCTGCTGGCCGTGTACATCCAACAGTACCCACGCGTGGCGCCAGACAAGGCTGCAGCGCCACAATATCAACGCATGTACTTGCGTACTCTATCCAACGGCCACTAACATCGACCATGAACAACGAACTTTGAAACGATATTCCATCCGGCTGTCAGTGCAAACAGGAGCAAAGACAATAAAATGATTGGCCGCATCGAACATCCAGACCGACCAGGCTCGGAAGTGGCTTTCGCCAAAGGATTCTGCACCGCGACGGCACGAGCCAACCCCCAATGAGTACATAAACATAGCCTCTCAAAACCCCGGGGGTACTGGACATTGTCTTCCATAAGTCTCGTCGATACACATTCGTTCAACATGCACCACTCTCTCCTTCTCCTCCCGGCCCTCGCAGCGTTTGCTCTCGCGCAGAGCGGAACCGGCACCGAGTAGGTATTCCGACGCGAAAGCGACTTGCCCACTCACCAAGCAATCACAGATATGAACACTATAGATCAATCATCGCCACGGCTGTGCCATCATCCATCCAAGCCGCAGCCGCTTCAAGCGTCGACCAATTAACTTCCGAATTCATGGTCGGCTCAGCGACGACACCCCCACCTTGGTTCGCGGCACTGCAGAGCGATGTACAAGAGTACATCATCCCAGGCATAAATGCATACTACAGCAGCCAAGCCAATGCAGTCGTAAACGGCACGATTGCGTCGTCCACGAGACATACTACGACTGTTACTGTATATGCCGGCGCCGCGAGTGGGAATGCAACGGCTGGGAATTCGACCGCTGTTGTGGCTACAACTTCTTCGAGCCGGCGGTCGACTTCACGATCGTCGACGAAGTCGACGGAACCTGCGACTACGTCGTCAGCGGAGCAGAGTTCACCGGCCAGCTCGGCGGCGGCAGCGAGTAGTCCGTCCTCTACAGGTAAGAGTTTTGCGGTCGGGCTTGAGTCGTTGCCTGTGGCGGGTATTACCATTGTCGCGGGTGTTGTTGGGTTGCTTGCTTTGTAGCTGGTTTATTTCGTTGTCTTTTCAGTTTTGTATTGTTCCAACATTTGGCCAATGAGCTATGCAATATCCCGAATCTAGCCATGCGCAGTGGCTATGCAATGTTCCTCCCAATCAGCCTCATCCCTCGACCCAACACCCGTCCCAAAAACAGCTCAAGGCCTGACAAGGATGAAAAAGGTCCTTCAGCCTCACAGCCTGTAGACATAAAACCGCCCTCGATTATTTCACTCCCAGTCACTCGTTCATCCCACCCAACCGAATGAGAATCATGAACCTCCTCCCCATTTTCCTCCTGGCAACCCTCACCTCAGGAGGCGAAACTACAACCCAAGCGTGCGTCCCATCCTCATCCGGGGCACCCTACCCCCTTTATATTCATTGCCCCAGCAGTTCTAACACAAACAGCGACGAAGACTATTTAGAGTCCGTGATCGGCACCGCCCTCCCCCGAACCCTCTACGATTTATTAGAGACAAACCTCCCCTCCGCATTCGCAGCAATCAAACAAGAACTCTACGCACCCACAGCAACAGGTGAACCAAGTTGGTTCACGCACATGCCCACGCGCGCGCAGACCTTACTGGACCCGGGGGTGGTGGCATATGAGAAGACGCATAACTTTGCGTTGCCCACCGGGGGCACAGGGAGACGTAGTAGGGCTGCTGCGCTGGGGGTTGGGGTTGCTGTGGGGGTTGGGGTATTGGGGGTGTAGGATCGTGGGTGTATGATATGAATGTGATGTTCTTTTGAAGAGTTCCAGTGGGATTGATGTTGGATGGGCGAGTTCGTGGTTGGAAGGATGACAGGTTGATGGGTTTGTCAGATGGAAAGGGTATTTGGGCTTAGGTTCAAGGAAGCTTAGTCTAGAGGTATAAGGTTTTTGTATGTGGTTTTGAGGGATATGTGAGGATGTTGAATGGGTTCGTTCTCGAGGTTGATGGTTTGACTGAGTCAGCATCGACTGTGGGGAAGATCGGGAGGTTTCATGACTAAGGTGGACAGTGGATAGAGAGAGGAGGGCAACTCCCCGCTAGGCTCGGGCCGCTTGGGGGATAGATGCTTCGGGGGTTCTAGCTGCGGTGGTCGGATGGATAAGCATCTTCGAGGAGAAAGATGAACACTTTTTAGCTTCGCAGTGCAACACATCGCCGAAACGGATTTGCGCAAGTGACTGCCGGACTGTTGGCCATCTGTTTGTTAGGTTTGAATTGTTCGGAGCTTTTTGAATGTGAAGTGTTCAAGCTGGGCGTCCCCGTCCTTCGGCAATATCCGCTGCGCAGCCCGTCGATGATACTACGTACTGCTTGCACCACGATCTATAAGTGGAAACTCTTATCCCAAAGGCTGGGTCTGGAGCAAACCTGCGCATGGTGTCGCACGCAGGCATCTCCACACCTGCATCAAGATCAGTCTGAGCCGGCGAATGAAACGCCACCTGTTACGAGTCCTGTCTGCGGCTGTGGACGACAACGCGATCGATGAGGGAAGAACAAGCGAGCTCGTTCCAGGGCTTCAAAAATAGAGTTTCCACTTTTTTTCCCCGGTGAGATGACAGGTCCTGGCTGCCTTGCAACGGTTTCTTATTGGTCCGCAAGAGTTATGTTTCCCAGGCTGACCACATACACAGCCTGATCCTCCATGCTTACCGCATTTCTTTCGGCTAAAAGGCGGACGCCGGCAAAGCGACAAAAATTCCAATCTAACCCATCTAACCCTCCAAACCCAAAGACATATCAGAGCTCAGAACAATGCATTCCCTCGTAGTTCTCCTCTCAACCCTAAATGTCGGCGTCTTCGCCCAAAGGCATGCCTTCCATATGACTTATCCGCAATTCGGCTAACTCCCAGAAGCTACGATGACGAATACTTCAGCTCAACAGTGGAAACATCAATGACTACCGGTTACGGCCGTATTACTACCAGCGCGGGCGATTATGCCTCTACGGATGTGTCCGGGAGTTCAACTCTAAGCGACCAATACAGCTCAATAGTTTCAGATGTCGCGTACTACAGCTCTATGCTCGAAACAGCATTGCCCTCCTCTCTTCTCAGCCTTATATCCGCCGACCCCGAAGCCGCAATATCGGAGATCAGCTCTGAACTCCACGCTTCCACCGGCCTACCTAGTTGGTTTACCCACCTGCCCACTCCCTTGCAGTCTGAGATATTGTTTGGCGTGGACGGATATGCCTCTATTACTTCATTGATAAGCGAGACTTTTGCGGCTACGGCAACAGGTTTTACGAGTGAGCCGACAGAAATGTGAGTACCACCCAGCTCTAAGAGGGGCATCGCGAAAACAGCCTCTCTTAAAGGCCTTCTTTGAAGTTCTGATATGCTGACTCTTAGCCGTAGATCTTCGAGCGAAACCAAAAGCTTGGACTATGGCAGTGGTGTAATTGCCAGCAGTGATGCACAGACTTTAACTGCGAGCTCCGACGTCAGCAGCAGCGCCGATAGCAGTGGCAACAGCAGTGCCACTAGCAACCGCAATGGCGATAGCAGCAACATCAGAACCAGCAGCCCCAGCCCCAGCACTAGCAGCACTGATAATACTGGAACACAAAGTTCTTCCGCAATGTCTTTGGGCTCGATAGGGACATTCGTCGCAGGATTCGCAATCGCGGTGGGAATTGGCGGGGTACTGGTTATCTGAGGTTTGTAAGAACAACACTGGTTGTGTCATGTGGAGGACTCAAGATGGTGAGCATATGATACTGTCGTAATGTAGTTCGACATGTTTTTCTATTGTACACTTTGAATTTATCCATAAGAAGGCTGTAAGCCACTTGAAAAGTCTAGACTAGGCCAAATCATTTTGCCTTTAGCCCGATTCAACGGTTTTCCCGATTGGAAAATGGTTATTGCCTCAATTCAGACCTTTGTTCCACAAAAGAAATGTTCAAATTAAGATAACACCGTCAGACTGAGCGAAGGAATAGTTCAGCCTGATCCTTCGTTTTTGCTTCATTTCCCCTTCGACTATAAGCCCCAAGTGTTAGCGCAATGCTCCGCTTTAAAAGGCCCAAAGTGCCCCATCATATTCCATAGAAAGAGTTGTCGTTGAATCTCAAACACCGAGTCACACTTCAGAATCCAGAACCATGCGTTCCCTTCTATTCATCATCCCAGCTCTGAGCATTGGCGCCCTCGCCCAAAGGCATGCCTCAAAATCATATGCATACACAGTCCAACTAACCCTCCACAAGCGACGACGAGTACACGTCGTATGCCAATGTATTGTATACCGCAATGCCAGAGTCCCTTCGCAAGCTTGCCACGAGCGATGAAGAGGCTGCAATATCTGAGATTGCAGCTGAGTTTACGGCATCTACGGTTACAGGCATCCCAAGCTGGTTTACCCACATGCCCACCGCTGTGCAGGAGGATTTGGTTCCAGGAATACTCGATTACGAATCTACACATTCATTTGCAAAGGCTACGTGAGTACCGCCCGCCCAACCATTCCCAATTCATTCCGTCCATTCTAAACAATGCAAACAATTCAATCTAACTCAACCCATAACAAACCATAACAACTTACCCCACCCTACTCCATCTCATGTCGACCTACCGCATCCCACCCCCTTCTTCAACCAATGAATCGAGCTAACGCCTCCTAGTGGCGCCAGCACCAGCAATGGAGGAAAGAAATCTTCCTCTGCACCTACCATGCGCTTTATAGGGGCAGTTTCTGCCGGAGTTGCGGTTGCGGTCGGAGTGGGTGGCGTATTGGTACTGTAATCTATTGTTCGAGAATACGATAACTCTTCCTGGCGAAACTATATCATTTATCCTCCATATGAATTTCGAGTTGGAAACCTGTGGGGATTTGTGAAATCAGAAACTAGCTCTTCCTCCCGGAGGGGGGGGGGGGGGGGGGTGCTCTGAGTTTTCTACGGTAATATAGAAGCCCTCCCATCGCTATACCCGACTACCTTCCAGAAGTGCAGAGTTCATAGTGCGATGCGAAGGCAGAATCAATCCACACCGTGACAATCCAATCCCGCCATCAAACTTCACAGTCTTCCACCCGTATTTAGTGACACTCTGATATGCTGCTGCATCCCAGCCTGTAAAGCCAACCCCATGGAAGTCTCGTGCGAAGTACTCTGTTATGATGTGTCCTGGGTTCGGGCTGAGCTTGAAAAGGGATTTTGACATCGAGATTCACGCAGAGCCCACGGTTGAGCATGACCCACGGCTACAGGCCTCCCCAGCTGGTTTGCGTATATGCACACTTCCGTGCAGAACTGGTATGCTCCGGAGGTAGTCGAGTATGGCGCTACGCATTCGTTTATGAGCGCTGTGAGAGCTACGCGAGTGCTTACGTTCCCATCTAGTCCTAATTAATCGCATTCATCCCGATCTATACAAGTGATCCAACCTACACCGAGCTATGCCGACCTACTACGACTCACCTACATCCTCCCACGTCCCGTCCCCGAGCAAGAGCCACCTCAAGGAGACTGACTCCACAGCGGGAAATCCACAACCGCCCCCCGACTCGCAATCTCCCTACCCTCCACAGGAGGCGTCGTCGCGATCCTCACCATCGCGGTGGAGGTGGGAGTAGCATTACTCCTGTAGAAATCCACTCTAGTTAAACCTATCCCGATGAGATCTTCCTACCCTTTCCTATGCTTTGGAAGGGCGGGAGGTGATTTGACGGGTTGGAAGGCGGTGTGAAGGCCACGGTGGGGTGATGGGACGTTTGGGGATTAGGGAAAGGGCACGGTTTCGTCGCTGGGTATGATGGTTGATTCAGCCACTGGATGGCTGCGTAGGGACTACAGAGTATTAAGATGACTTATTGGCTGGTGATATGTATATGACGAAGTTGGGATCTAGCCCGCGAAGTGCATCTGCAGGGAGAGCATTGCTCAGTTGGATCATGCTCGGGGGTTGGTTTAGGTATTTGGCTTTTGTATGTTCGGCTACAAGATACCCGCAACCCGCGACTGGGAAAGTGATGAATTTTCTCTATGATGATGCCATAGATTAGGTGGGAGATTTACAAAGTACTCCCGTATAATCAAGAAGTGATGCTTTTCTCAGAGGGATATCCTAAATCCACCCGGCGTGACGAATGGATTCCCCAAGCGTGCAGTAGCCTACTGCATGCCACACACCCATCATTTTTGCAAACGCAGATGCTCCTCACGAGAATTATATACCCCGCGAATCGTGCTAGCATATATTCTCGAAGTTACGCAACCAGCATCTCGAATGCTGGTGGGTTGGGGATTCGGTGCAATTCCCAGTATTCATCTGTTATGATGGCGGACAATGGGGTTGCTCGTGTCTTTCCACTTGGAGGAATCATCCATCAGATCTCTCACGTCCTTGGTTGCGCTTGCAACCCAGGATCAAGCTCTGTGATATAAATGTGACTCTTTATAATCCCGAGGGAACTCTATATTGGATGCGTAGTAACCGAGCACTAAAAACTTTGGGGATTACTTTGAAAGTGGGTATCAAATTGGGTCTGTAGATTGCTCTCAGAGTTTCGAAGTCGAATTGTGAAAGTTTCCCTGGTGTGCCATTTCAGAGGGGCGAAAGTTGAAGCTTGCGTTGTCGGGGGTGTGAAACTCAAGGGAGGGTTCCAAAACGTCAAGTCAGAGCTTACGCCCAGAAAATAGAAAGGTTTTTGCTAGCAAGTTATTTAGTTTGAAACGGCCGAGCTCTGGAGTCCAGCATGAGCAAAGCTTATAAGCTTCGCTCATGCTGTTAAGAAGGTGCATGGGGTATACCCCATGCACATTCCTAACCAGGAACCAACACCTCAAATCACCTCTCAAAACAACGACCTCCAAAACAATCTAACGTTTCCTCGATTCATTTTATAAACAAATGTATCATTTTTATCTATCTTTATCCATTTTCACCCTTTTTTTATGATTTTCTAGTTTAACTACCACAAGGTGGTGGAATAACCCAAGCCTCATCCCCGTTTCTTGAAATGTTCGGCTATGAGGGGGTGAAGGAATAAACCAATCGTCACCGGCTTTGGTCGTAAAGGTTCTCTTCGTTCATAACGAAGTTAGAGGGCATGGAGAGATCGGTCATGTCAATATCTTCGTGACCGTTCACATCATTCAGCATGGCGCTTGCCTCCTGCTGTCCATTCGAATTCGGCTTGATGATGTCTTTCTTCATCCCATCCGAGCAATCATCCGGAAATGCAAACTCAGCGGGATGCTCCCTTGCCGGGGACTGCAACCTTGAACCTCCTTCCTGCTTGATCCCATCCCCGACAGAAGACAGGCTACACTCTGACTCCCCCATCCTGCTCAAATTTCTCTCCGCGAGCTTACTGATACGCTCCCACCTGATCCTACGCGCGACCTCATTCGCAAACTTGTTTTTGGTCATGTCCTCTTGCTTCTGTGCCAATGAGTCAAACGTCTCCGGGAAGGTCGACTGCAGAGATGCATAGGCGCCGCTGGCAAGGATTCTTGTCGACCTAAAGACGTTAGTATATCGCTATGTTTATGGTGGGAGAAGACTTACACATCCCAGTGCTTTTCAGCCGTCTTGATCGCGGACGCAATGATGGGTATCAGTTCGTCGATGTTCTTCTTCAGGTGGCTTCGGAAGGCGATATCAGTGGCGAGGTCTAGGGCACGGGAGACGACTTCGGTGCGGTCGCCGGAGATGCAATTCGCTACTGTCGTGCAAAGGCGTTCGAATAGGCATTCGTTGCCCATTCGTAGCCCGGTGATTGCTTTCCTCAGTTGAACGAGGTGGCTGCATTGGAGTTGAGAGTCAGTCTTGGGCCAGTTGCGGATGAGGGCCTCGATGAGGGTCACGGCTAGCTGGGGCTCGCGAATGATGTGTTCTCCAATGCAGGAGATGAGGTAGGGTTCGAAGAGGTGGAGGTATTCGCATTTCTTGAAGAGTGGGATGAGAATGTTTTTAAAGAAGGGGCGGTATTCGCTTGCCATGAAGAGTTGTTCGTTGCGAATGTTCATGCCACGGAAGGTGAGGAAGTTGGGGATTGCATGGGAATAGGGCTCACCGCAAAGGTACTGGCTAATGATTTCAGACATGCAGCGGCGAATGAGCTGGCGACGTGGTACGACGTAGCGGTACAGTTGGTGGAGGGCCTTGGTGAGCGCTAACCGTACTTGTTGGCTTGGTTGGTTCATTAGGTCGAGAAATTGACGGATGAATTTTTCGTCAATGAGCTCGGTGGCGGTAGTTGCGCGGAAGTCCTTGTGCAGGAAGACGTTCTCAAACATTTGGCAGGCTTGGAGGAAGTTGGGCTTCAGTGTGATGCTTTGTGTCAGAGTAGAAGTGTTGTGCGAATGCTAGAATCTCGCACCCCGTGTCAAAGGTCTTCTTCGTGTTGGAACCGCTATCAGACTCATCATTGACAGAATACTCTTCGCTGACCTCACTTTCTTTGGGCTTGCCTTCTTCTTCAGATGCACTACCTTCAGATGCACTACCATCTGCATCTTCATCTGACCCAAACTCGACTGGGTCGTGTCTTTCGGCATTGATACCATTCTGCGACTTGGCATCATCTTCCGGGTCAGCGTTATCTGGCACGGATTCATCAGAGCTAAGAACATGTTTATCATTTACATAGTGTTGCAGCCAAGCCGGAATGAACCCGATTTGCGAATTGGCATTGTCATCCGGCTTGGACGAAGCTGGATCTGACCTCTTGGAACGGTTGCTGTCTTCCTGTTTGTTTAAAACCAGTGCTAGTCTTCGTTTCCGTTTATCACAATCAGACATCACGCGAGACCATCAGCTGGAAGAACGGTAATTGGGCTGCTTTTCTATTATTAACGATAAGATAGAGCGTGTTGCAGTTGGTAAATGTTGGGAAAAGTCTCGGTTGAGTGTGGTTAAGAGTTGGAAAGTGTGGTATGAAAGTTCGAACGTCATCTAAGTTCGGTGCGCTAAAAAGGTCCATTTTTGCCTGTCATGTTCTGTGGCTCAGTAATCAGTTTTTAAGTCTTTACTTGTTCTATTCTGTGGATCAGCAGACGGTTTGTAAGCATTACCTGTCACGGGGAAGTCGTTGACAGGTTGTCCTTCACCATCCAAAACCTCGACCTTTCGGGATGTGGAAAGCCACCAAAGTCCTGCATGTTAGTCTGTTGGCATTTACAGTGGCCAAAACTTCACTACAATAGGCTTGGCACGGAGATATTTCCGCACGATTGGGTCAGGTTTGCGGCTTGATGGTGTGGCTGCACATGTGAAAGCAATGAGTCTTGTTACGAACCCTTCGTGTTTGATGAGATTTGAGTAGGAATCATATATCGCAGAGATTCACACATATGGTCAATTCGGTTAATTCTATCATATTCGGGCGATCATTGAGCCAATCAGAGGCAAGCAGTGGGGTCCCTCCCATCTTCCCCCGCCAAACCGCGCGGGACGCTACATAAGCCTAAAGTAGCTTGACCGAATTGGACTTATGTGCGAGTCTCTACGGCAATCAATTTGCACCGGAAAAGGAAATGTGAGTGGTGGGGAAGCAACTGGTTGAGTAAGTGAGTAGAGTAGCGTGCACTAGCAACACTTTACTACTTAAAAACACTGAGAATCCATTGCCATCCATACAAGTACCAAGTATGTTCCGATTGCAAATCACAATCGGGCAACGGCTGTGCGTAGAGGCAATCAAGTGCAGACGAGGCAACCAGTAGCCAATCATGACGTACGATAGGTAGGTGGCGAGACCTCACACACATGTGCTACGACCCAAACAGGAAAGATTTTGAACAAGCTCACGCGTACAAGGCTGGTCAAGAAATTATCTTGGCGCTTTGTTGGCCTAAGGTGGGATCATTTGGTGATGAAATGGTGCCTGAGGCCAAAAATCTTGAACATCACCAGGGCCTACCCCTATTGGCGCTAGCGCTTTTCTTATACTGCAAGTCTTGGCAAGGATCACAACAACAACGCTGTCCAGTCGTCAGGCTTTTACGGAATTGGATAAGGGGTCAAGGGACGTTATGACACCCGTCTCATTGGCAAAGAGCAGGTCGTGTCTCATTGCTTTATTGGGTATATAGCTAACTTTTCTTCACTACGGTGGCGTCAATAACCGCCTCTGCAACGTACAGTTTGAAGTATTATGCACTAAAAGAATTGTATCACTTTCCAGCGCCAATATCCCGCGCGAGCCGTGAATGAATGAATCCCAACTATGCAAATTTTCGTTTCAATGGTGAAAAGCGGTTTGTTATAAGAAGTAATCAGCAACGGGTTTTTTGGCGGGCATACCGCGACTGTCCTGCGGAGCGGCGCTGAAGAGTCGATAGCGGCGTCCGGGGGCGGGGCGGAGATCCCCACGGATCGCAGGAGCGCGTGAGGGATCGCCATTGGAGGCGGGCGTGTAGCCGGCGTTGGAAGCATCTGGTCCCAGGTCTAGAATGGCGGCAACGTTACCGCATCGATAGCAGTAGTTTGGCGCGCTCCAGACTGTGACGATTGTGCTGTCGAACATTTCCTTGAAGCCCTCCATGACCAACTGGTGAGCGCGACAGATGAGGCCGAGGTCATTGCGTTGGTTGAAGCAGCGCACAATCGACGGTCCAAAGAGGAAGCCGGCGCCGCGCGGCGACAGTCCCCACTTGTCAATGTCATCTGGGTCAGACCACAATAGGTCGCACATAGCGCCCTCATGCGGGACTTCCTGCTTACGATCCAGCAGTCGGATCATGTCAACCGTCTCGATAAGCGGGCTGAGACCGCCGTGGACGCACAGCACCGCTCCGCTGTTCGAAGATACGCTGCCGCCAGCGGATGCAGTCGCGCCAGTGCCTGGGGCACCCAGGCGGTCGGGCGATGAAGATGGGGAGCTGGAGAGCGGTACGTCAGGGGCCATGTCCGGCCCGTTGCGACTGTAGCGGTGCAGGCAATGGGCATTGGCGTCCAGGACCTCAATCTCAACGCTTTCGTCGACGGGACCGTCGGCTTCGGCGCCATCGAGCGGCGGCAGACCAGTTCCAGCGCCTAGAACCAGTGCACCAAGGGCTAGATAGTCGAATACTTCGCAGCAGTAGCGCCAGACGTTGGGACTGCCGTATTTACGCAGACATTCGTCGTAGAAGCCGTAGACGGTGGTGATTTGTCGCGACTCGTGATTACCGCGGATTAATGTGATTCTGTCTGGGTATCTGACCTTGAGGGAGAGCAGAAGAAGAAAGGTTTCGAGCGAATAGAAGCCGCGATCAACGAAATCGCCCATGAACAGATAGCTGGTGTCGGGAACCTCGCCGCCGACGCGGAAGAGTTCCATTAGGTCGTGGAACTGGCCGTGTATGTCTCCGCATATCGTCACGGGCGCGTCTACCAGGACCACATTGGCCTCTTCCAGCAGCAACTCTCGCGCCTTGTTGCAGATGATGCGCACCTGCGCCTCTGGCACGGGCCGACACGCACGCAGCTGCGCAATTGCTCTGCCCACGTTAGCTGCGTTTTGCACTCGTTCCGGGGTCCTACTTGTCTAAGTCGCTCATTGTAGCGTTATCGGATACACTGCAGGGTAGAAGTGACGCTGTCACGTGATGATGCGGACTTGACAGGCCTATTCTTAGAAACCGCAGACCCTCGGTGGGGTATTAGCGGGGAAAATGTCTGGTGCTGGATCGCTGTTTCCTCTCTATAACCCCTGCAGGATTTCAGCTGGTATTACCCAACCCGCAGAGATGCAATTAGGTCTGCATGGATGGATCGGCCCGAATTAAGATCTTTTAACCCTTGGAACACATTCCTTGTCGGCCAAACGTGTTCCAGCCGCACGTGGATCAGGGACGCCATATGTGGCGAGTGCGGTGGATTGGATCCAATTGGCCGCGCAAACTGCAGGGGGTTCTGTTTCTTCTTTATGGAAAAAAGCAAAACGGCCTACGTGCGTTGGCCCAACCGTTCTTGGTGCTGGGCCGAAATTATCGCAGCGGGGCATCCAGCAAAATTCCTGGTCGGTCCAGGCCGACGCCGTGGATCGTCTATGCATGACGGTTCTGCGGCCAGACAGCCACTGTGGCGGTGCTGGGCATAACGGTAAGTCTAACAGATTCTTATATTTCATCTTTGCTGGATCGCGTCGTAAGCGACTCGAGCTGCCTTTTCTAATGATCTTCTTTCCTTGTAATTTCCATACGTTAAAGGAGTTTATGGGTACCAGCTGCTGCTGGTGTGACTGATAATGCGCCGCACTCAGCCTGTCGGGGCTGCAGCCAACGCGCCAAAGGCCAAACGCACGCGCACTGGTTGTCTGACGTGTCGCGAACGCCATCTCAAATGCGATGAGGCATTGCCCATCTGCTACAACTGCCAGCGCAGCAACCGCGAGTGCAAGCGCGGCGTGCGCATGCACTTTATAGATACCTGGGCACAGTCACCGCCCACGCTGGCCTCGCGGTCCGAAGAATGGAAGATCGAGTTCCAGGACGAGTCCCGAGAGATAGCTAGCGAGTATCAGGGCGGTATCGAAAGATATCCCGTAGAGGCGAGTTCATTTGGACCCCGTAAACCACCCACTCCGCCCATTGTTCCAGCGCTGCCGCCCATCCATCCGGTACCGACAGAAACCCCAGCCAATCCATATTCCTCAAACGTGTCCAGCTCGGCATCGAGCGGCGGGAGGTCTGCAACTAGCTATCATACCAACATCACGACGCCAGATGGCAGCAAGAAGGTCCTCGAAAACCGCGACGACACGCTGTTCATGCAGGTGTTTGTAGAGGAAGTCGGACTCTGGATGGACAGTATGGATCCGCAAAAGCATTTCTCTCGCATCCTTCCCTTTCAGTCCTTATCTGAGCCTATGCTGAAGCATGCGTTTCTGGCCTGTGGTGCGAGACATTTGACGCTCGTCAACTCATCATACTCGGAAGAAAAGGCCCTCCATCATTACGACACGGCTACGAGGTTTCTGCTACAGAATCTCCAAAACCCAAATCGTGATACTGTCGTCTGTGCCACGACAGCGGTGATTTTGAATGTCTACGAAATCATGTCAGAGCGTGCGCTGCAGCGGATGAACCACATTGCGGGCGCGAGAGCACTGATCAAGGAATGCGGCTGGAACGCACGAGTGGGCGGCATCGGAGGTGCTTGTTTCTGGCTCAACGTCGGGCTGGAGGTTCTCAGCTGTCTCCATTTTAATTGGCAGGTGGCCTGGGACCCAGACGACTGGGGTGTGGACATGTCCTGGACGCGTGGTGGCGGCGATGCTGTGCCTGAAGAAGAGTGGACTCATCGAATGCTCTACCTTGTAGGCAAAGTCTGCAATTTCCGCGCTATGGTATCTGGTCCTGCACGCCAGTCACCGTCCAGTCAACAACGCTATACGGAGTGGCTGAATCTGCAGTCCCTCATCAGTGCCTGGGCGTCCAGTGTGCCTGTGACGATGCATCCCATGGCTGTGTTGCAGCCACATCAGACCCGTCCGAGGTCCTGTTTCCCAGAGATTTGGCTCGTCAGGCGGACGACCATTGTTGCCCGTCTATTCTACCACACCGCACTTCTCTTAATGTCCCAAATAAACCCCTGTGACAGGGTAGATGACAGTTTTGACATGGCTGAGCAGCAGACCAATAACGCACATATGATCTGCGGCATCGTAGCTCACGTCAAGGACCGGTATCAACTTCCCTTCAGAGTCTTCTCCCTTGCTAACTTCATGATAGCGGCGTAGCCAGCGTAGCGATCCGCTCTCTAGCCCACGCTTCAGAAGTCCTTACTGAACGATGCGAACAGGAAGAAGTCCTATCAATCTTCACACGCATCCAAAAGGAAACCGGCTGGCGAATCGGTTTCATCTTCAAAGAATTAAAAGAAAAATGGGGCTGGAGCGAGAGTCCAGCGTATACAACAATCCCTCAGCAAATCCCCTCAGCATTGACAAAGTCGCAGCTGAACGGGAACCCTCCTCCTCCTCCTCCTCCTCCTCCACCGCCACCGCAGCAGCAGAGACCAAGAGCGGGAATTCAAAACCCAATCTACAGCGCCGCGGATTTCAGAAACCCCAAACATCCCTACCAGCAGCACTATGTTGCTCCTGCAAACACTGCACCAGATTACAGCAGTTTCCTACAGATGAGCGAGAGGGGCGGTAAACCCGACCTGTTCTACTGATGTACTAATGTCACGTAAATAAACATAGCATAGCGAAAAGGGTATCATCATACAGTACAACACAACTCCCGCAAAAACTACCAATTCCACGTCCTCGCCGCCGCATTAAAAACGGGCGGTTTCCACTCAATCAGCTTACTTGGATCAATCCCAACCTTTGTCCCCCTACTCTTCTCCTTTGCCAATATCCTTTCCCTCTGCTCCACCACCGCCTTGGTCAACACAATTATATAATTCTTATTACTGTACCGTAGCATATTCAGCGCCTGGAGGGTATGCAGCACATCATTCTGCGTCATGGCCAGCGTCTGGGAAATCTCCTCGACACTCATCGTCGGATCCCTTTGCGCTTGTCTCCGAACCAACAGATCCACAATCGTCTCCTGCCAGTACGCACGATAACTAAGCAGTCCGAGATCGGAAAGAGGTTTCTCCGGCGATCCCAACTTTCCCTCAATCTTCGATAACTCATACGAGAATTGTATCAGCAACCGCCCGTACCCCTTCCGCTGATGCTGCGGTAGCGTCAAAATACACGCGACGTTATACCCCTCGGCGCTCTCTTTCTCTTTCGAAAAGTACCCCAGGAGGTGATGTCCCCGTTCATCGCGGGAGGTCATGCAGTAGAAGAGGAAGGGATCGACGTCGTAGTAGAGGGTTTTATGATCGAGAAAGAGTTTCGAGAGGAGACATAAATTCCGGCACCACCGTCTCTGTCTCCTTCCATCGAGCTCGAAAAACGAAACGGTCTCGTCGCGGTAGATTTCGTTACCCGGGGGGTGGAATAATGTGCATTTCTGTCTATGACGACGGAACCGCGTGGTTGAGTCGAAGTAGGAGAGGCAGAATTCGCAGATGTAGACCATTTCGGAAGCGGCAAATTCGGGAGGGTAGGGGGAGAAGTACCACGGCTCGACCTCGTAATCGCCCATTTGGATCTTTTCGAGATTGCGCACCCGGCTGATTTCGGTTTGGTTCTGGGTCATTGATCCCCCCGTGCGGAGTTTTTCGATTTCTTCTTCGCGGGTATAGGGTGCATGGTCGGGCGCGGCTTTGGCTGCTACAGCTGCTTCACGGACGTCGACGAGATTGTTGTCTTCGGGGGCTTGGGAGGGTTCGCGCGTTGCGGTGTTGGAGCGCGCGCGGGCTGAACGCGCGGGTTGCGCTTTGGATGGCTGTGCCTTGGAGGACTTTTGCTTGTTCTTCGCATCGTTCTTCTCTGCGACGGGCCAGTCGACCGGCTGCGAGAGATCCAGTCGGTCGGCGGGGATCCATTCGTCTAGTCGCTTGTTGAATTCTTGGTAATGGACATAGAAAGTCGGTCGGCCTTTGCGCGTCTGTATCGCTAGAATCTCTGCTTTTCTCTTCTCCCCTTCCTGTTCCCCGTTAGGGTCGTATCTCCCGTGAATCGCATCGTGTAACCACCTTTTCGACCATTGCCTTGGTGCCGATACTACGACCGTCAGCACGCAACCACACACCACCGTCATCACTTGCCATAACGTCGCGAGCGTCGCATATCCCGTCTCCGCGCCGCCATCGTTGCGCGCGGGCGCCATTGTCAAAAACGCGAGCGAATGCGACAATCGCTGATTGGTCCACAGCGGATTGTGCCGACCTTAACACGCACGACCCACAAACCAAAACATACACACACACACACACACACACAGACACACAAACACACAAATCCAAACACACAAATCCAAACACACAAATCCAAACACACAAATCCAAACACACAAACACACACACACACACATACAACAGAATGCCCGGTCTCGACCCTTCGCAACTCTCGCACAACTGGAAATCACTCCAACAGACACTAGAACCATCCAAAAATCGCAAGCGCGCAATCAAGGTCGTACCTCAACGCAAAACCCCCAAAATGAAACCCTGCGCGAAGCGTCCCTACCACGACGAAGTAAACATCGGTCTCCACCCGACGCATAAACTCGGCCGGTACGTAGCTCTAGACTGCGAAATGGTCGGCGCGGGACCCCCTCCCTATCGTGACCACGTTTTGGCAAGGGTCTCCCTCGTCAACTTCCACGGCGAGGAAATCTACGACTCGTACGTGCAGCCCCCTGCAGGGGTTGTGATTGGAAACTACCGCACCGCGGTTAGTGGAATTGAGCCGCATCATTTAAGTGCGGATGTTGCGCGGCCCTTTGAGGAGGTGAGGGCGCAGGTTGCTGAGCTCATTCGGCAGAGGATCTTGATTGGACATGGGGTGCGGAATGATTTATCGGTCTTGCAGCTTACGCATCCCTGGGGGTGTATACGCGACACTAGTTTGTTTAGGAAGTTTATAAGGGAGAATGGGGGTAAGAAGCCCGCATTGAGGGATTTGGTGAGGAGGGAGTTAGGGCTGAGTATTCAAAATGGGGAGCATTGTTCGATTGAGGATGCGAGGGCAACGATGTTGCTTTATGTGAAGGAGAAGGTGGCGTTTGAGGAGGACTGTAGACGACTTTTTGGGGCGCCGTTGAAGGGGGTTGAGGAGAGTATAGAGGATGAAGAGGAGGAGGATGATGATGAAGGGGAGGTTGAATATGAGGAGGCTACGGTGAAAAAGAAGAAACGGAAACAGAAAAAAAGGACAAAGAGGTAGGTATGCACTATGTAGTCTTCGACTTCTTGGTCCCGTACTTTGATCGGCTCGTCACACGGTTTGATACGCCTCCCTATACATGCGTTAGCCTTCGTACCCTTGGGGGTTCTTTAACTCACCAAATCCATAGCTCCTCGTACACATCTATACTTGACACCCGGACAATCCTGCAATCGCCCCCCTCGTACAAGCACTACTGAGTGCTGCTGGATGTTATGTCCCTCCCCGGGTATGAACGCAGTGACTATCTTTCCTCCACTAAGCTGTACACGCGCGACCTTTCGCTCGCCAGAGTTTGGTTTTTTCGGATCGACAATCGTTACGCGTAGGCAGACACCTTTTTGTTGAGGACGGTTTCGCATGGCGGGAGATTTTGGTCGGCGAGCTTTCTGGCCTTTGCGGCAGCCGCGGAGGACTTGCATGTATGTTGCGCGGAATGGGGACGTGGTTGAGAAGGGTTGGATTCGGAGAGAAGATGCTGGGACCGGTCGGGGGAAGGGAGAGATTGTGAGGCGGCGCAAGGCGCCAAGGAGGGAGGCCATGGTGGTCGTTCGTGTTCGTGGTTGCAGGATTGGAGAATCGGAGAGAGGTGAGGTTGGATTGGGATGTGTGATTGGATCGGAGGATAGAGACGCTAGTGGGAGGGGCCGCTGATATATTACTTTGTGAGACGGAATTATTCCGAGGATAGGCGAATATATTCCTGCCATCCAATAAAGATTTATTCCATAGTATACCTCAGAATATATCCTCACTTTGCAGAACGTATCACTGCGAAGGAACGCGCAAGACGAAAATGCAAGAGATATTCACCGTTAACTTCAAAACTCCCTCCATCATCTATCATGAAACACATCTATCACGTCTAAACACCACTCTCCCCCCTCTTAAACATTTCAACCCCCTCCCTTGCCGCCTCCTGTACCGTCAACCTCCCCTCCACGATTCTCTTAACTCCCTCCAAAATATCCCCCCAATCCCCAAAAACCGTAAACGGCACATCCTCCTTGACGCAATATTTAATCAAATCTGCCCTGTTAGCCCCCTTCCCCTCCAAAAAAAATCAAAAATCACCCACCATGCCCCCTCTTGGCAAACAACAAATCCGCCTCCCTCGCCGCGGACAGATCCGAAACCCCATCCCCCGCATAAAACATCACCGGCCTCTTTTCCCCTGGTAACTCTGCATACCTCCTCAACGTCAGACTCTTATCGTGTCCAAAATGCGAATCATCATGGAATTCAATCCTCCAACCTCCTTGTTCGTCAATCTTCTTTCCCTCCCTCGCTACAGTATAGTTACTTATAATATCTAACTGCTCCGCTTGAGCACCGAGATTATGCTGCAGGATCGTGCGGATTATATCCTCCATCCCCGAGGAGACGATTACGGTTGGGATTTTGTTGGATAGGGACCAGGTGAGGAAGTTCTTGAAGTGGGGGTCGAGGGTTATGTTTTTGGTGAGGTAGGTGATGCATTCGGGGAAGGGGGTGCGAATGGAGTTCATCATTTCGGTGAAGGACTCGCTATGCCTTGGGTTAGGGGTTGTGGTTGGGGATATGGGTGGATTACCGAAAGGATTTGCGTCCTTCGAGGACGTCGAGGTTGCCTTGTTTGCGTTTGGAGACGCCGAAGCCTAGATTATCGGTCTACCGGTGTTAGGGGGGTTTGGGATTTTGGGGGTTCGGGTACCATGAAATCATTGCTGTCTTGGAGTGTGACTTTGGAGGGGTTACTATTGGGGATGTTGGTGGTGAGGTGGAAAACTGACCCGTTCCGTCAAAGTCGGTGAAGAAGATGAATTTTGGGTCTTTGAAGGGCCAGTTCATGGCTTTGAGATTTTCTGCCATTATTGAAATGGGAAAATTTTTGAAAAAAGAGATGTTCTACTTTTTGATAGTGTTTCATTGGTTGGATGTGGCGGGAGCTAACCTCTTCTGTGACTAGCGCCCGCGGAGTTCAGGACTTTGATCTATCAAGTTGTTTTTAAGGCCATGCAAAGGGCTACAGCGAGACTGAGGTGGACGTGCGTAGAGTGTCGATGGAGGACGACAAGATCATTAACAACTTCTTCCCGACTGCGTGAGAATATCCCCTCGGAAAAAGGCCTCCCATCGCATGCGGAACAACATCGATGGCAATTATCCAAAGACCTTTCCAGATTCGTAGACAAAGTCCTAGCGACAGCATCCGTGGCAAGCCACCACATCAATGCCTACACGGGGACGGACTACACGGGAATCGATGCCCTACGGCAGGAGATCCTCCAGCAAGAGCAGCACGTCAAGAACTGCCATCAGACAGCTGAAAAAGCAAAGTCAAATCATTTAGAAGCACTCGCGAAGCAGTCAGCAGGCCAAAAGGAAATCGTTGGTCTCCTGGAAAGGAAAGCGTCGTGGCACCCGTCAGATCTAGATCGATATATGTCACTCGTCCGTTCGGAGCACGTGTTAGATCAAGCGGTGCAGTCGGCGAAGGAAGAGGTTGACCTTGCTGAGCGGAAGTTGGAAGATGCCAGGTCGCGCCTCGAACGGCTGGAGCGGAAGAGGTACCATGAGGAGCAAATCTGGAGCGATACTATCCGCCGGAACAGCACTTGGGTCACTTTTGGGCTCATGGGAGTCAACATTCTGCTTCTTTTGGCTCAAATTACCATTTCAGAGCCGTATCGCAGGAGGAAGATTGTGCAGGAAGTCAAAGCGGCGTTGGATGAGAGGACGGTTGTGGAAAAGCAGCCGGATGACGTCCAACAGATGGCCGAGGAGAGCCCGTCTGAACTAGCGCTCTTGTCAGCTGATGTTGGAGCAAAAGATCCATCAACGATGGTTGACCAGGCTGATCCTCACCCAGCAGATGAAGTTGTTGAGGCCGCTCAAAACGCATCAGCCCAAAGCATTTCCTCCCCAGACATACCTTCACAAAGCATCTCCTCTCAACTGGCAAGCAGATGGCAAGACTGCAAAGACACATTACAAGACTCTTTCAGCGATCGAGTTGTACAGATGAAAAAGGTCGAGGTGACGACTGCAGTATTGCAAGGCGCAATGACTGGTGTACTGATAACGGGTATAATCTCTCTAATCGCACGGTCTCGATGACCTCACTGAAACTCTCCAAACCCGCCTTCATCAACAGGTTCCCTTCTTGAAGCCTTTGCCGGTGGCGGAGGCGGAGCAATCGAAAACAAAGCAGCCTGATCATCCTCTTCTGACCTAGAAACAGGCGCTGGTCTCCTCCGTCCCATGTGACCCACTTCCACATGAATCTCCTCCCCTTCCTTGAGACTAAAGTCTTGCTTATTGGCAGACAAGTCCCGTTTATCTTTCTGAGGACCATCTAGGGCCTTCCGCCCCTCAGTCAACGCAACATTAAAATCAAACGCGGCACCTCGCTCCTCGAACATGATCCCCAACGTGGCCTTCATCCCCCCCTCTCCCTGCACACGTAACGCGAAGAAGCGAGAGCTGTCATTCGCCTGCTGCACAACCGCCGCATTAGTATAAGGCGCAGCGGCGAACAACTCTCCAGTACCCGAATCCTCAAGCACAATATCCACCTTAATCTGCGCCTCAACCGTCGTTTCAATTATACGAAGTCTTGCTTTAAAGATCTCTTTCCCCGTCGTAGACCAACCAGAAGCCGCGAAACCTTTGGTAGACGTTATCGGCGGAATGGTAAACACGTGGACGTTCTCCGTAGCGAAAAGAACGCGCTGGATGGCTGATTCTTCCAAATGGCGCCCCGTCGCTGGATCTTTTGCTGTCATTGTGAGATTGTGAGATGTTGACTGCCCCACTGCCCCGCCGTTGCCCCACCACCCCGCCGCGGGGCTCGTTCGTCACTCTTTTATTTTTTCTAGTTCGTCACCACCACCGCGCAAATGGCTGATGCTGTACAGACGTTACAGAAGACTCTGGTGTCAGAAGATGAGCCGCTGGCAAAACGGTTTCGCGCGCTTTTTTCGTTAAAGTATTTGGCTTCGCAGAAGCCGGCGACATCGCAGACGGTGCCCGCCATTGAGGCCATTGCGGCTGCATTCAACACGCCGTCGGCTTTGCTCAAGCATGAGCTCGCGTATTGTCTTGGACAGTCGGGACAGGACGAGGCCAAGCCGTTTCTTCGCAAGGTGGTCGAGGATAGGGCTGGAGATGCAATGTGCAGACACGAAGCGGCTGAGGCGTTGGGCGCGCTGGGGGATCAAGATAGCCTCGATCTACTGCGGCAGAGGAGAGATGATGCAAAGGAAGATGAGGTTGTAAGAGAAACATGCGAGATTGCTATTGAGAGGATAGAGTGGGAACATTCCGATGCGCGGCTGAAGGAGAGATTAAGACCAAGCGACTTTACTTCCATCGATCCTGCGCCGCCAGTGGCAGAGGTTTCGTCCGTTTCCGCACTCGAACAAACCCTCATGGACACTTCGCTACCCCTCTTCAAACGCTATCGGGCCATGTTTGCCCTCCGCGATCTTGCTTCTCCACCCGACCGTCCTGCCGCCGTATCCGCCGTCCAAGCTCTCGCACAAGGCTTTAAAGATCCTTCGGCTCTGTTCAGACACGAGATTGCATTTGTGTTTGGCCAATTATCGCATCCGGCATCCATCCCAAGTCTGGTTGAGACCCTCAGCAATGTGAAAGAGGCAAGCATGGTTCGACATGAGGCTGCAGAAGCGCTCGGCAGCCTGGGCGGCGAAGAGGGTGTAGAAGAGGTTCTGAAGCGTTTCCTCCATGATCCCGAACCGGTTGTGCGGGACAGCGTAGTTGTGGCGCTGGATATGGCCGAGTTTGAGCGCAATGGGGAGAGAGAGTATGCGACCATTCCGGTCGAGGCGGCAGCTTAGATTTCAGTTGTTCTCATTCCACTTGTGTCCACACTCGGGACATGTGTAGAAAACTGTACTGCCCTCATCGGCCGACCGTAGTTGTTGTGTATAGAACCGAAGCGTATCGTGGCCGCACTGTTCGCAAGTCTTTTTGATCGTTGCCTGCGTCTGCAGGTCTGATTCGGTGACTTCCTGCACGTCTGACCGGAGCCGTGTTCGTAGCGTCGACGGAAAAGCCGACGGCTTTGACGTAGTGACCACCACCTTGGATAATGTGTCTGCTCTGTTAGCCTCTTAATTCTCCTAGTGCGTTGTGCAACGAACCCTTGTTCATGGTCGAGCAAAGGTCGCATTCTATGCTTTCTTTGCGGTCTGGGTTGGGCGGCAGCAGAGAGCCGCAGTCTGTGCAGAACAGCAGGGAGCCGATGGCAGCCATCGTTGGGTTAAGGTGAGGTTGAGGCTTGGCGCTGTTGTTTGTCGTTCGCCGTTGCGGCACGGGAGCAGCCGCCGTCGACTTCACTCCAAAGTGGGTGCCACGACGGGCAGTGTTTGTGGCCACGATGGACGGCTCGCAGCGGCCTCGGGGTGAGTCCTGTGCACCTGGCGCGTCCCGTCCTCCTCTACGAATTCCGACGGCCAACGAGGCCCTGCCATATACGCCATTTAGCTCTATCGTTCCCATCAATCCGGCCATGGTTCCACCACCGCTCGCTGCTCAAGCTGCCTATTCCAACGTCTGTCCGGACCCTCATAACACCCGTCAGGCTCTGGCCAAGCTCTACGCGGGTGCTACCAGCGCAGAGGAAGCCTCAAAGCGGTATCAAGCCACCCTAAGCGACGTTCAGAGGCTGTTACAAGACAGAGCCCTCACTCAGTACAAGTTCAAGAAGACCGGGCCTCCAGCTAGTAGCAGCAATGAAAAACAACCGCTTTCCGCATTTTCGTCAACGGTTTTGCAAACGAGCGCCGTCCCATATCAATATGTGGACTCCTCGATGCAAAACGGGAGTGCTGTGAAAGAGCCGGAAGCGGAGTCACAGCCACCACAACCCGAGAAGCCTCCAGAAAATCTGCCTATCCATGCCCCTCCACCCGTTCGTAAACCCCGCATAAAGCTCAATCCTGGAAAACGCCCGGCTAGCGTGACCCAAAAGGATAAAGACGACATTATGGTACGGAATCTGACTTCCATGATGCAGAGCCTCTTCGAGGAAGAGGACACTCTTCATTCCGGCGTTGACACTGCCAATGGAAGCTTTGTTGCCCAAGATAGCGATGATACGCCTCCCGTCCTCCAGCTGGAGGCACAAATGAAACTAGAAAGTCATGTTCACAAAGTCGTATTCAGTAACCGCTTTGATAACATCGCAATTGCTAGCTGGACCCGAACGCAAAAGCTCTGTGAGGGCGCATTGACTGTGGCGGGATCTTGCAATCTTCGCATCGGTGACGACTGGGACGAGGCAGATGTTCACGAGTGGTTGATTGCACTCTCGCACATGGAAAAGGGGCTCGTCGCCTCTCGTACACTGCTACGTATCATGGCAGCTGGCTCTGCCGTCAGTGAGTTGCAATCCGAGACACGGCTCAACCTGGCCTTGACGGTATTTAGCAACGTAATCGAGTCTTGTCTCGTACCTGCGGTGGAGGAGCGTCCCCCTGAGGGACATGTAAAGGGAAATTCTGGCACTTTTTCCCGGTTCATAATACTGTCTCGTAGCCGCAAAACCTTGCAGACCCTATCTTATACGGCCACAAAGTCGTTACGGGTTCTCGGCGAGTTTGTGTCCGCAACGGATCTGGATGAAAGCTGTCTCTCGACTGTGGAGTACTTGTGCAAGTTGCTGATTTTTGCTGAGAATGCATCCAGTGATAAGGAGTCAGCGATGGGGATCGAAACTATCGAGCCTGGTCGGCAGTGTGCCATGGATGTTCTTGCCAGGATTTTCACTCGATACGCGGCTCAGCGGCAACATATCCTCCAGGACATTCTGACATCATTGGAAAAGCTGCCTGCTACAAAGCAGAATGCCAGACACTTTCGTCTTCCCGATGCCAGGCCGATTCAATTGGTATCTGCTCTGCTAATGCGCTTGGTACAGACCAGTGCCACGTTTGAAGGACCCATGGCTGTGCATGATCTTAACAACGATGTTGAAATTGATTTGATGACGCTTGCAAAGCCTTTGCATGAAACTTCACAATCAACCGCTCAGTACATTGTCCAGATGCTTATCCAGCGGGCTTTGGTAACTCCCAAAAACAGCGATGAGCCTCACCGTCGTCTGCTTGACATTTTCATCGAGGACTTTTTGAATGTCATTGGATCAAGTGATTGGCCTGCAGCTGAAATTCTTTTGCGTGCCCTCGTCTCAAACATGATCAAGTTGACTCAAAATTCCAAGAGCACGGCGCCCGTTCGTACCGTTGCCCTAGAGTTGCTCAGCGCAATCGGATCTGGCATCATTGGTTTGCAGACGACCGCTAGGAATGCGCCTCGCACTCTTGAGTCTGCCAACACCAAGGCAAGCGAGCTGTTGCATGAATTGCTGTCCCAGTACGAAGACGATGGGTTTGAAAAAGCATCGCTTCTAGCCTCAGATGGTCCCTACAGGATCGTGATGGAGTATCTGCTTTCTCGCGGAGCAGATGACGCGCAGCTTCGTTCGGCTGCTGGGTATCATCTCATGCGGTGGATCATGTCGACATGCGAGTCGAACAAGTCCGAGGAGTGGTCAAAATCTGCGCAAAAGGATATGCGAAGCATACTTGCGGATCCACATTGGCTAGATGTAAACCGTTACTACCCTACCATGGATACCTCAGAAGGACGTCTCGCGGCAGTGATCATTACCCTGGATTCACAACTCTGCAAAGCTTTCAAAGCGATATTCAGTGTGCTTTTGAACTCGCTCACTAGTGAAGCATCAACAGTTAGGTCCCGCGGACTGAAAAGCGTGGCACTCATACTTGATCGGGATCCGAGCATCCTCGACCGCGTACAGTCTATCCTCGCCCACATCGCGGTGTGTACTAGTGATCCCTCCCCGTTGGTACGAGATTCGGCATTGAAGCTCATCGAGGACTGCCTCAAAAGGCGACCAAAGTTGGATGAAACCATGTGCGAGATGCTCATTAGTCGAACTCGCGACTCTGCCACTTTGGTGAGAAAGCGGGCTCTGAAGATGTTGAAAGATGTGTACCTTCGCCAAGACTCGATCCGCTTACGCTCAGCGGTGGCGGAAGCTCTTATTGCACGAATGAGCGACAATGAAGAGAGCGTGGCCGATCTAGCCCGTCAGACAATTGTCGAAGTCTGGTTCTACCCGCTTCAGAAACAAGACCTTGATGGCAGCAAAGCCCTCGAAGCGCGAATGGAGCTGAATGCCCAGGCGGGACTGTTGGTCAAGACCCTCGACAAAAACGACAGCATCAGAGACTTGCTTGGTGGATTTATCAAAGATCTTGCAGTGCAGACGAAGCAATCTGCCAGCTTCTCAGCCGTTTTCGAGAAGCTCGTTGCAGTCTTATTCGATGGCATAATTGACTCTACAGACCTCCCTGAAACGCCAAGCCAGGCTGCCATCATCCGGTGCTTATCCGTGTTCGCTCGTGCTTGTCCCAAGCTGGTTACGGCTGAGCAGTTGGAGTGGCTAGAGCCGTATACGAAGAATTTAACAAAGTCGGATGACCTGGAAGTGTTTCGTGCTGCCGTCATGGTGTTGCGCTATACTCTGCCTCATCAAAAGGCGTTGAAGCCGAATGCATTGATGGATTTGCAATCCTCGTTGCTGACGAGCATCGCTAAGCTTCCCAAGCAGGAACTCATCGAGGCCGTACCGTGCCTGTGGACTACAACCACAATGATAGGAAATCGAGACCGCCTTGTTAAATTCATCTCTTCAGCTCTGGTTGGCATCGATGGACTACGAAAAGCCGACCTCGGCTCCAATGCCACCAAGTTTGTCAAACTCGCGACCATTGTGGGACAATTTGGTAATGCGTGTAACTTTGAGGGTCAGTTGTCGGCGTTCAAGGCTTGTCTGCCCATGTACAAGAGCGATTCTGTACCGGGACTGATGGTGGAAATACTATGTCCTTTTGGGCTACCAAGACAACCTATGAACGTACGTGCGGTAGCTGTGGAGGCTGTCTGTACGGTGGCAAGGGCGTGGCCGAAGCTATTCCTGCGACCGGATGTGGTTTCTACCATGGAGCGCGGATTCACGAAGACGATTCCAGCGCTTGAGAAGGTTTTGCTGACAGAGCTGGATGAGTTTTTTATGTCATCAGAGGCTGGCGAGTCTGTGGAGCCGGAGCAAGAGACTGGTCAAGAACGGCTAGGAAAGACATATGTCGCTACAGACCAAGACGGAGCATCGGCCTCATTGGCCCAACGCTTCCTGCAGCCAATATTGCGATCGGCGTTCTCGGCCTCGGAGGATCTCGCTTGGGTTGCAGCTAAGCTTGTTGTTAGTATCAACCGTCAAGGTCTTGTGCATCCTAAAGAGTGCGGTCCTGCTCTGGTCGCGTTAGAGACAAGCCCCGTGGTTGCTATCAGCAAAATGGCGTTTGCAGAGCACCAGGCACAGCACACCAAGCATGAGAGTCTATTTGACAAAGAATACATGCGAGCTGTGCAGTTGACGTTTGATTATCAACAAGATACGTTTAACAGTCCTCGAGGCTTCACCGGACAGCCTCCAGCTGCGAAGCTGGCTTTGCTATGGGAGGTTCTGAAAACGGCACGAGCACAAGTGCGAAAGAGGTTTCTCGGGAATCTTGTGCAGAAACTTGACCTCACAGCAACGGAGACTGGTTTAAGCGAGCGTCGACTTGCCTTTGTGCAGTTTTGCGTGGAAAATCTCGTCTTTTTAGACTACGACAAGGCGGATGAGCTGCAGCATGTCATTGCCGCTCTCGAGCGGACATTCTCAAAAACAGGCATGGCTATAGCGCAGGCGATTGAAAGCGAGGTGCTACGTTTACGTATTGACGGACAGTCTGAAGCAGAGGTTGAAACGTCCCAACTTCAACGGCTGACAGCATCGGCGCAGGCTTGCTCTCTTTTATGGGAAGCCCGTTCTGCGCTTCGCAATATATGGAATCTTGGCAAAAAAGACAGCAATCTGAAGCAGGCTGCTGCTCCGAAACTCACACCCGCTGCAGCTGCAACAGCGGAAGCCTTCCTCAAGCAATCTGAACAGCTGGCCTCAAAAATATCATCACACGAGGAGATGAAAGCTGCGTGTGAGAAGTTTGTCGATCTCGTTTCCGTGGACAATGAAGTCGTTGTGTCAAAGTCCGACGGGGAAGAGAACGACATCGACAACGATGACGCAGAAGTAGAATGCTTCCCCTCGCCCGCCGTCGAAGGGGCCGCAGCACGTAAGCGAAAAGGCGATGGAAGTCGCACATCCACACCACGGAAAAAGGCCAAAGCCTCCGTAAGTCCCATGAAACCGATCTGAGACTAATGTATCATTACTCATCATCTTCTTGACTGTGTACATGCGTATTTCATTCTCGCCTTTCCGGCGCAGTTTTCACATACACCTCCCCATCCTCCGTCCCAAAATACACCGCCACGGGCTTCTGTCCTCCAGGAACACCCTTCTCCCTCGCCTCCTCCCCATTCAACCCACAAAACAGCCCCACCTCAAGCACCCCATTGATCTCTTTAATCGCCCTCGCCAGCGAAATCACATCCCACCCCTCCCCCTCCCCCTCGCCATCCAACCCATTCCTCAACCTCGCAAACGGCGCATCAACGATATAAAAACTCTGGTCCGTCTGCACGGGCCCCGACTTCGAGATCGTATGCTCCCTCACCTTGGGAGCTTTAGCCCCCAGCCCCTCCAACTCCTTCAGCACAGAAACATACGCAATCGGCGCGACCTCAATCGGCACGCTCGGCCACGAAGTCAACAACCTCTTTTGATCCTTCCTCCAATCAGCAATACACACGAATTTTCTACTCCTGCACGCCACGAGTTTCTCCTGAAAGAGACAAGCCCCACCCCCTTTAATACAATTCAACTCCTCATCAACCTCATCCGCCCCATCGAAACAAACATCTAGTTCCCGACCTGCGGGGAGTGAGTCAAAGGCTATAGGGATGAGACCTGCGGACTCGATCACTTTGCGCGAGTTCCACCCTGTCGGGACGAAGTAGTTAGTATGACCCGCCGGAGGGGGGTGGGTGGATAAATGGGCTTTGATGGCGTCCACGCCGTAGACGATTGTGCTGCCGCTGCCGATGCCGATGTAGGACATAGTGGAGGAAAAGTGCGTGGAGATGGCGAGTTGGGCAGCCAGGCGTTTCGCCCGCTCGACGCGCAGGGAGAGGGTGCCCGGGGGATGTTCTTCGGCGGTGCGGGCTTCGGCGGGTGAGGTCAGGGTGGTTGGTTCCGCTGCGGTGGGGGGGAGGGTTGAGGTGGAGGGGGGGAATTCCGTGGGATCTATGGCTTTTGAGCCCGACGAGTGCGTTGTCATTTTGGATTTTGCGTGGTGGTGGGGTAGCTGTGTAAGCGAACAGGGTGGTATATAAGGTGACGTCATATGACGTTGTCGCTCAACTTTTGGCAAACGTATATAGCACCGGTGGGCTTTCTAGAGATTCAGCCCGATCACGTAGTCAACGCGACTAGTCATTAACACTGCCTACAATATGATAGAAGCATCCCTCCCACCCCCCCTCCAAGACCTCCCCACGGCAAAGGAAAAAAAATACGACCGCCAGCTCCGCCTCTGGGGCGCTTCCGGCCAGGCTGCCCTTGAAGAAACCCACCTCCTCCTCATAAACTCCGGGGCAGGGGTAGTAGGGGGTGAAATCCTCAAAAACCTCGTCCTCCCCGGGTTAGGCGAGCTTACGATCCTCGATGGTCGGACTGTCGAAGCAGCGGACCTAGGGGTCAATTTCTTCGTCGAAGATGCGTCCATTGGAAAGAGCCGTGCACAAGAGATGGTTAGATTGCTTGGGGAGTTGAACCCTTCTGTGAAGGTACATGCGGTTTCGCAACCGTTGGCTGCGTTTCTTGAGGATGAGAGCGCGCTGGATCGGTTTGGGATTGTGTTGATCGCTGCGCCGGTTGAGGCGGGGTTGGTGGAGAAGGTGCTTCGCTTCGCGAGGAGGAGGGATGTTCCGGTCTTTTGGATCCATTCGATGGGGTTTATGTCGAGTTTTTCGGTTGCCCTCCCGGGTGCGTTTCCCGTTGTGGAGACACATCCTGATCCGTCTGCGACTAGGGATTTACGGGCGCTTACCCCGTGGGAGGAGTTGAGGGAGTTTGTGGGGAGACAGTGTGCTGGATTGGAGGAGGGGACTTTGACGGATGAGGCTAAGGGACATATTCCTTATCTCTGTTTACTGATCTGGTATCTTGAGAGGTGGAAGAGGGAGCATGATGGGAACCCGCCCAAGACGTTCAAGGAGAAGGATGAGTTTCGGAAGTTACTGGCACAAGAGGATGAGGAGAACTTTGATGAGGCCGCCGCTGCTGTTGTGAGTACAGTCACGCAGCATAGAATCCCGGGGGGTGTGAGGGATATTTTATCTGCACCGGAAGCGAGGGATTTAACGAAAGAGTCGGCTTCGTTTTGGGTTATTGCGAATGCGATTGGGCGGTTTGTGGATGAACATGGTGAACTGCCGCTGCCAGGCGGTTTGCCTGATATGAAGGCTCGTTCGGCAGATTATATCGAGTTGCAGAACATCTATAAGGCCAAGGCGAGAAGGGACTGTGCTGAAGTGGTGAAACATGTTCGACGGTTGGAAAGGGAGTTGGGGAGGTTGGCTATTGATGAAAAAGAGATTGAATTGTTCTGCAAAGGCGCGGCACATGTACATCTCGTACGTGGACGGCCGTTTCCAATTGCATTTCCAGGCACAGAGGTGCAGTTTGGAGACTCTGCCGCTGCTCTGAAGATGAACCTCTCCATGACAGATTCGCTAGTCCCGTTGTACATTGCGTTTCTAGCTTGGGACTTGGCTAGTAAAATCCCCGGCACGGGCGACTACGAAGATGAGGCAACTTCGCTTACGAACTCTGCGTTGGCGATTCTAGGCCAGCTAATAGCACAGGCGGAGAGTACACTAGAAGATGACGAGCACGACGAGATCGAGCAGAGGATAGAGAAATATTGCCGTGAGCTGACAAGGGCAGGAAGCGGCGAACTACACAACATTGCTGCCTTAACAGGCGGACTCGTCGCCCAGGAAGTCATCAAGGTCATCACGCATCAGTACATTCCCGTTGACAATACTTGCCTCTTTGATGGTGTGGCGAGTGTGAGCCAAGTCGTGAGACTTTGAGGCCCCGCACCGGAACAAAACTCTTCATGGTCGTCGTAGTTCTCGGGTAGATCCAACTGTCTTAATTAGAGGGAATATTTAATGATGAATGTCATAGAGCAGGTGTTTCCGGCCTCACAACAGCGCTGTTGCTGGCCCGTCGTCCAAATGCGTCCTCAATCACCGTTATCGCCAAGCATATGCCCGGCGACTACGATATCGAATATGCCAGTCCATGGGCTGGAGCGAACTACCTTCCGTCGGTCTCAGTGTCACCGTTCTCACCATCTCTAACCATAACACAGCGTAGCAAAACCAGGAACAGCCTCTGAAAAGTACGAACGCGAGACCTGGCCCGAACTGTCCCATCTCGCCAAAAACGTACCCGAAGCAGGAATCCATTTTCAGCGTCAGTCTCACCCTACTATGCCTCTCTACTAATCCTCATCAGCAACCTATGTCTACCGCAGAGACAAAGACACCCAAGGCGCAACAGCCGACTGGACATCCGAACTCGTCAAACCTGACGCCTGGTTCAAAGACGTGGTCCCAAACGTAAGTTCGCTCCAATACTCATCCACAACAACTCACAAACCCCCCGTTCCGCGCCCTCGAGGCTCATGAACTCCCCAGCGGAATCGATGGCGGAAGCACATTCACATCCGTCTGCATCAACACAGCGCTATATCTCCCGTGGCTCGCATCCCAATGTCTCGCCCATGGTGTAGTCCTCCGCCGCGGAACCGTCACCCGCATTTCTGACGCAGCGAGGCTGCACCACACAAACCGCATCGCAGATGTGGTTGTCAACTGTACAGGCCTCTCATCTCTCCACCTCGGCGGTGTCAGTGACCCGAACGTCTACCCCGCACGCGGTCAAATCGTTCTCGTACGGAATGATCCGGGTGTTATGTCTACCGTGTCGGGTACGGATGACGGGGATGATGAGGCGATGTATATCATGGCTCGTGCTGCGGGTGGTGGTACCGTCCTCGGTGGATGTCTTCAGAATAATCGCTGGGAAAGTCAACCCGATCCTAACCTTGCGGTTAGGATCATGAAGCGCTGTGTGGAACTTTGTCCGCAGTTGGTTAACCCTGGTGAGGGAATCGAGGGACTGAGTATTGTCCGTCATGGGGTGGGTTTAAGGCCTATGAGGCATGGTGGGATAAGGGTCGAGGTTGAGAATGTTGCTTCGCCTGAGGGTGGGTCCGTCTGTGTGGTCCATAATTATGGACATGGTGGTTATGGGTTTCAGACTTCATACGGGGCAGCTAAGTGCGCGGTTGAACTGGTGGTTGCGAAGACGGGGCAATGATGCTGGGCATTGATTGACGGGTTGGATGAAGAGATCGATCAGATTCAGTGGCAGTGTCTGACAATACTGTGCATTCGTTTCTTTTTTGGGAGCGAGTATGGCCTCTCTACAGACATGACTGTCCTTCCCGAGTAGGCCTTGTCCACCATTTTCTTGTAGTGTTGTTTGACTTCAATCCATCAAGTCTCACAAACCGCTCATCGGAAAAGCCAATCGAACTTCAGTTCTGCAATATCATTCATCCATGAGTGCGGCCCAGCACCTTCGTGGTCTTCATTCGAGCATACACGCCTATTCATTGACTTGGCCGTACACGCTTCGTTTGTCGCGGTTGACTTCCGCGCACGGTTCTAATTCCGCTCTCATCACATCACATCTCCCCGCGCGGAGTCTTTCTTCTCTCAACACAACTACAACCAAAGTGATGAAAGGCCTTCTACAGTCCTACCATTCCCCTTTCCGAAAGGGAGGTCGGCGGATGATGAGGAAGTGCTCCGGGGTCTACTCACCACCCTTGACGGAGCAGTGCTTTATCTGATTGGATATGTTGTGTTTGTCTCCCTGAATGGGGCTTGACATCTGGATGGATAGATGGGGAGGTTCGGGGTGGGTGTGGGTGTGTAGATGTGCACCGCTGGGGATTGCTACGCAGAGATGTTCGTCTTGTAAAGACGTGGCGGTTGGCTACGATGCATGTGGCGAGTCGTACATCCGAGAATCTTCAACAATTGACCCTATAATCTAGCTATGTGCATCTCTTGACGTAGTATATCAAAGCCATGGCCATGTCTGTGCGCAAACTGACGTCGTCAGCTTCGAAAAACACCATGAAATCACATCTCCAGCGATCAAGGCCTTACAGAATAGACTCCCCACCCGGCGCAAACTGATATCGCTTGTGCAGGCTCGATTACGTCTTGTAGTAGCTGGCAGAGGAAGGTTTGGTTGGCTGGCGGAAAGCTTTTCAGGTTCAATGGGCCTAAGCGTAAGGCTCCGCCTAGTTTCCGGGTATTGCCGCCAATTAGCCCATGGTCGCAACGACGTTCAAGAGAGGTATGCAGGCCTAGTATGCAGGCCTATCTCACCGCTGGCATCGGACGAAAGCGACGGCGAAAAAAGAAGGATCATAGGTTGATCAGTAAAGCATGTAGCGATGAGGCTCTCGTTGATGGGAGTGCGCAGCGTCCCGAACTAAGAAGACGAAGCGATAGACGGAAATTGACAACAGGGACAGGACAGATGCAGATAGATATGAGTCAATATCAGTGTCGATGTGACTGTGTGAATGACTATCTTTCACAAAATGAGGGGACGTTCAGAATAAAGATTCTGTACCGGTGGGCCGGTGACGTCACGTCGTACGCTAACGGGGCGCATTCGCCATGTGACATATGACATGACCCTGAGGGAAAACCTCTGTGAGGGAAAACCTAGGGTGCAGCTGGTAGTGTAGGAGGAGGTATCGCTGACTTGCTATGCAAGTGCCCTGCATATGCGTTAGCGGCGACAGAGCCGCGCACATCCGCCTTCGCCGTCGCATTGTAATCAAACAGGCTGCTGCTGCCGCCCTCGGTCAACATTTCGTACGCTACGCCGATGATGAGCAGTAATCCATCATCTTTCTCTTCTTCAAGGGTCAAAGACAAGGCGGCCATGTTTTTGTCGTCCATGCTGAGATTCGCGACGTGTTGATGTTGCGTGTGAGGTCGAAGGAAATTTTACCACGTTGATGCTCCTGCTCTAGGCAGCGAGCACCACCATTCGCTAAGGCCTGCAGCTCCAACGTGACACCCCTCAACTTTTTCTCGACAGTGATCTCCACTGTTCGTAAATAGACTATCGGAAGGAGATCCAACATGATGTACTTCAAATTCTCATCGCCCATCTTGGACAAAGTCAAGTTGCCAGAAGACTACATTGAGCAGGGTGCACAGCTCGAAAAGGAATTGAGAGCTCACGAGTCCCCCAGGGGTCATAAAACTTCTCCACCCTAGAAAAAGCCTGTAGGGTCGGACAGTTCTACATGGATCGGGGCCTTTAACGGTTGGCTGAAAGGTTGTTCAGAAAGGCGCTTTGGGTTTATGCGAACACATTGGGATTGAGCGATCTCAAGACAGCCAGCGTTCTGCACGAGTTGGACCAAAGTTTGATCTCACAAGCAAAGCATGGCGAGGCCATGGTACACTATCAATGTGAGCTTGGGGGGCTAAGCCAAAGTGCGCGACTTCAAATCGCTGGCCCATGGGGGGCTGTCGGTCAAATTAACCTATGCCAATACCGTTACAAGGAAGCTGTACCCTGGCTTGAAAAGCCTAGAAGTGGGTTACTCATGTGACATCTCAATGCTGAGCACACGCCACAGCCTAGGCGTAGCTTACACTGAGCTGGGGAAGTTCAAAAAGTCTGAGTGTTACTTTAAACGATCACTTGAAGAGGCCAACTTATTGCTTGGATCTGAACACAAACTGGTCATACTGATTTCTCGTGCATTACGTGGTCTATACGAAGACAGTGGTGTAAGTGAAAAGGCCGAACTGCTTTACGAAACGGTCCTCTTCCGTTGTCGAGAGTTTTATGGAGACGACCATGAGGATACTTTCCATGCTATGCACGCGCCAGGCTGCATATACCTTGTCCTTCGCAAGTTTGCTCAAGCGCAACAAATGCTTTTCCAAGCTCTACCGAGATTTGAGCGACACTATGGGTCAAATCACGAATTGACGCTTGATCTTAAGAGATACATCCGTATGCTACCAGCTCACCATGGATGGGATATAGAGGCACAAACGATGGACATCCCAGCCTTTAATGATGAAGAACAACGGGTAGAACGTATTGCACGCATTGTCAGCGTCGTAATAATTTCTTTGATCTTTGTTGGCATTGTGGGCTTGCCTATGCTAGGTAAAATACCGTAGCTAAGCCCACAATTTTCACGCCTCAAAAAGACAGAAACTAATACTCAAGGCCAGTAGTTATGGTGTGTTCGCTAAGGATTTATTTCCCTGATTGGTCTGCTATGTCCATATTCCCAAAGAAGCAAGGGCTCCAAACTCCAAACTGCTTGATCGAGCTGAGAATGCAGTCTTTGTCGGGTATGGCAACAGCACCAAAATCCACACGGTCTATGTTCCGCAACGAGATATCATCTTCACGTCTTAGAACGTCACGTTCTCACCAAGCTCCAACTTGCCCAACGAACAGCACAACATGGATGTTTATCCTGTCCCAAACCCTAAAGACAACCACCAAGCGGACTCTTCCTCCAACCTCACCAGCCAACCACATGTCCAAGACCAGCCAAGTCCCGTCTCTAAGCCCAATACCATCATCACTCAGTATGACAGAATTGTCTGACCAGTCGTTCGTCTGCATCAAGAGGAAAATTGGCCATCTTGCCCACGCAGATGAAATTCAAGACGCCATCGCACTTGCCGCAGCTACGCCCGACATTCCCGCCTTCTACAATCAAGCACGCAGGTCTCCCGAGTGGCACCACTGGCAGGCTGCCATGAAACTGGAACTGGGCTCCCACACCGACAATGGTACCTGGACTACGGTCACCCGTCAACATATCCCTCAAATCTTTGTCGGTAGTCGACGGGTTTACGCCAATAAGTACGACCACAATGGCAACCTTATCCGATATAAGGCCCGTTTGGTCGCGCAAGGCTTTTCCCAAGTCCAGGGTATTGATTACTCGAAGATCTAAGCCCCTGTCGCTCGCTACAACTCATTCCGCTTACTCCTTGCGTTGGCTGCTCATCACGGCTGGACCCCTTACCAAATGGATTTTGATACAACATACCTCAATGCTTCATTATTAGAGGTGGTCCACATCCACCCGCCACCAGGCATCGAGCTTGATGGCTCTCTCAGACCCCGCAAAGCTTTATACGGCCTCAAGCAGTCTGGAAGAGAGAGGTATGGTCTCCTGACCAAGAAGACTCTTCAAGAGGGATACACGCAAACCCGGTTCGATCCATGCATTTTCGCACACGGCAAGCAGCACATTTTCATCGGCATTTATGTTGACTATCTGCTGCTTGTGGGGGAGTCCAACGCCATCCAAAACTTCAAAAACAGGATGTGCCAACTGTTCATATGCAAGGACCTTGGACATGCAAGATATCTCCTTGGCTTTGAGATCTCAATCACCAGCAACTTCATCGAGATCTCACAAAAGGACTATGCCGAGCATTTTCTCAAACAATTTGGGATGTGTAACTGCAACCAACGGCACACTCCAATGGACCCTAACAGTCGCCCAGAGCCTCTCCAAGAAGTCGAACCTCTGGCTGATCTACGACTGTACAAAGAGAACATCGGGTCATTAAACTATTTGGTCACCGGAACACAATCTCCCCGGCTCAGCGCTTACAAATCCAAGCCTAGGCAAAAGCTATTTGTTGATGAATGACGTCATGCATGCGTCGCACGCAAACAGGTTTTCTGGATTTCGGGCGTCGTAGAGAATATGGGCTGGCCCCCAACACTCTTGTACTTTGAAGTAAAATATATTCATCCCTTTACTGAGAGTGTCACTACGAACTAAAGCATATGGTACTAGTAGACCAAACACTACGGTACATCAAGGCCGCTATCAGCTACCGTCCCCGTTACCCAATCAAGACCTCCGCTTTAAACGTCCACGCCTTCTCAGGCTCCTCTTAGCTATCAGAATGGGAATCGCGGTCATACGGAGGCTACATCGCCCTCCTTGGAAACGCTGTTATCTCCTGGCACAGCCACCGACAAAATGATGTTGTCAAATCAACGTGCGAGGCGGAATACATGGCCGCCTCTAATGCAGCAAGCCACCTCGTTTGGATCAGACATGGTCTCCACGAACTGGCGCCAGCTTCCCTAAACTGGACCCTGAAACGGTACCAACTGCTCATCGATAACAAGGCTGCAAAGTCCCTGATTCAAGGGACCAAAAGCACCAGTCGCATCAAGCACATTGCGTATCACTACCACCTCGTCAAGGATCATCACGGAAGGAGCTACTTGGTCAGCCACGTTCCCTCTCATGATAACTTTGCGGACGTCTGAACCAAATCACTTCCCAAGCCAATCCTACAGAGGTTCGCTTCGACAATTGGCCTACTGCACCACGATCACTAACAACTTGCCTGCCAAGCACCATCTTACTGATCGCCTTGCTAACCCCGCAACTTGCTTATTAGCTCCTCGCTTCAAGGGGGAGTGTTGGCATGAATGCTATGCGTGTGCGATGCCACTGCGCGACACCTCTTACACCAGTAGCTGCACCCTAGGTTTTGTCCTCATAGAGGTTTCCGTCAGGGTCATGTCGCATGCGACATGGTGAATGCGCCCTGCTACTGTTTGAGGTGAGTCATGAAGTAGGTCCGCATGCTGAAGGTCTTGCTGCATGTATGATCACTTGCTTACGGTCATACGAATCATGACTCTTCATGCGAGGCTGCGCACTGGCCTACCGGCCCAGAATATATTCTCTGATGTCCCCTCGTAGATACACTTGTATTCACTTGTACACACATCTCTACTCTCCATCCATCGTTCTCACTCGCACATACCATCTGTTTCAGTATACAGCCGGTCCTGAAAGATGTCAATACCCAAGAACATGACTAATCATTGAGGGAAGGTTTCTTACCAAGCGGGCCCAGCTGTAACGGAACATTGGTACCGATAATGACATGAACGCGAGAAACACGCGCTTGTCAATGATTGTAAGGTCGGCGGGATAGCCCAGTCCTATGGTCGTAGAACCCAAGTACATGAAGTACATCGCAACCCGGAACGACCTTGCGCAAGGTGGGCACAATTCATGATCTCCTGCGGTGCAACCGAGGCTTACCAGACCTTGTTGTCTTTCTCGCCGACCACCTTTGTTGTGCTGGAGTCGAGTCCAGGAAAAACAATTCCGCCAAAGATATTTACTAGTGCATTCGCTGCGGCCCATTTCAGGACCTTCTTCCAGCGCTCTGCCAAGATGAAGGCAGTGCGGCCAGAAAGGTCCGGGGATAATTCTTGCCAATAGGTCATTGCCATGATGGGCCCGATCATGCTATCAATAGCTTGGCCAAGGACGGTGGCGTATACAATAACGCCGTGGGCAAGGGATACATCGATGTCTGGCGGTCCCAAGCTCATGGTTAAGAAACAATACTGATTTCTTAGCTTTTGAGTGGCAGTAAATGGGTAATGTACTTACGCGCATAGTGTACACGCTGTCGAAGTAGAGAAGGTGGCTTGCTCTGGAGAGATGCAAAGCCGTTGCCAGTTTGGTGGCCGATTGTACAAAGTCCAAGGCGATTATGACATACTGTCGCGAAGTTAGTCAACCTTTCATCAAACGGTATATCAACATACGACCAGCCAGTACCTGAATATTGGCCCCGCATTTATGATTTGCTTTGCAAAGTTGGTGGAGACTTTCTTATCTTGTTATGGCCTCCACGTTTGTTTCCACAAAATCGTTTGACTCCTTTCCTTCCGTCAAACCGAACTTGCATCGCATTCGCAGTTCTCTTGTAGAGTCGCTGGGGACTCTGCGTTTTTGCGTGGCGAAAATTATCGTGTTCAGACCTCTTAATCGGTCTGGAACTGGCATTGAGCCATCTCCTGTCTCAGGTCCAGCCCCTGACACAAAGTGCGGTCATGGCCGTCTACCTACACGTCCATGACCGCACTTTGCTGATTACCCTGCAGAGCCGCCAAGAATTTTTTGTGTTGTGTGGCGAACGAGATTGTGTGTTTGCCCCGCCTTTCTTTCCACAATGTCGCCCCATCTCTTTTCAACCAATCAAGCTTGCTCACCCCGGTTCCCAACTGAGACTCGCCCCACCTCCGCCTATCAAAGTTGCATTATCTCATTCGGTTTTCAAACTGCATTTTGTCCATCTTGCTCCAACTTTCTAGGTTTGTACATGCATATAACGTTACGCTCCGACTGCAACGTGCATACGCGAACAACTCATCGCTACTACGCAGTGAAGAAACATGGCACCAAAGAAAGCGACTCGTCCCAACGCTGCAGCTAGAAGGACGACTAAAAGTAAGGCGGCGTCGACCAGCCGGAGGAGAAATCATTCGCCCTCGGGTATCAACAGCCACTCAGCGACCCGTCTATCAGCGACAACCGCGCCAAGGGCCCGTTGTAGCGGTGCATCCACGAGAACTACTCGTGACACAGCGACAGCGACCAACCAGAGGAGAAGTCTTCCGCCCTCTAGAAACTGCAGTCCGTCAGCTTAGCTGGATCGGTTGCCTTCGGGTGATGTCTCGCACCTTGAACAGATGGTCGGCGTCCAAGACGCTGTGCCTGTCCCATTGCCAGTCCCGTATCGGTCGTCGTCCCTAGCTAGCTCGAGTCCACCTCCACCTCCGCTGCTTATGTCAACCCTGGTCTCAGCGGAGCAGTCCGTCATTGAGGAGATCCGTGCGGCCACGGCTGCGGCACGGGCTATGCCCTCAGACATCACGAGTTCCTCTTTCCTGACTGATTCGCGAAGGTATGAAACACTTTCTTACATTAAGTAACAGCTAGGCGCTTTCCAAGGAGCCACAGAAGGTGAGAGATTGTATTATCGTCCGCTTTCTGTTGGAGCTGCACGAGCAACAGGGCAGGCTCGAAGATCGCTTGCGCAGAGCTGAAATCGATCAGCACGAGGCAGAACAACTGCGCATCTTAACCACTGTAAGTCGTCGGCCCATAACCCACAACGATGTTGAACACCCTTACTCTTTGCAGCGCGGCAACGAGACCCTTCGTGAAATCCTTCGGTGGGAAGGTTATCAAGCAGCAACATGGAAAGATGGAAGCACCTTCGCGGAAAGTGTGCTTCGTCAGCAGAAGTCATGTATGACTGATTCTATATACTAGGCTGTACTGATTGCGAAGGGGATGCTGAACGCCCCGGGCACAAAAGTGTTGAAGGCAATGTGCGACATCAAGACAATCTATCTGTCGTGCTTTCGCACGAAACTCGCCACCTTAAACAGGAAGGCACCGCTTTTTCAGGTCCTGCAGCACCTGGCAAATCCACGGGCGCACTTGACGCCCGAGCGCGTTACACAGTAGCAGGCCACATCGGCTGCAGTTTTGGTAGGTCACCAACCGTCCTAGTCTCTGATATCAATTTCTAACTCATATCAAAAGCAGTAGAAAGTGGTCAGGTTTTCAAAACCTCTGCCGAGGGGAATTTCGAAAAGTCCTCCGCCCGCTTTTATGGCTTTACCGGCTGAAATGGAGGCGACTATCCTTAGCCATGATGTGGGAAAATATGGCTGGACGAAATTTGGTGATAAGGGCTCGGGAATACTCGAAAACGACGCCGAGACGCAGGCAGATGAGTAGTGCATTTTTTAGACTGTGGAAACTCTTGGCATAACACTGCTTGCAGTGGCTATTGCAGTGATGATTTGCAATGATTCGAATGCTCGTTATTGTATGTCGACTGACGATCAGTGATCGGGCTTAACTCGTCATTAAGGGAGGGATTCTCTCTATACGATGGTCACGATGACTGTCCTTGGTGGTTAGTAATGTCGATCAGGACAATACCATTGATTATAGTCACTGCTGATCCTTGCACTTTTCTTCTGTCAGCAGTGATCATCATGTCATTTCCTTTACCAGTGTTTTATGACCATTAGCACCCTCATTAGATAGAGAGTTAAAGGGGACGAACTGATTGTGTGAGTACACTGAGACGTTAATATATGTATAGTTATCTATCCTGCATACATAGGGACGTTGTTCATGGTCATCACGTGACACATCCTTCAACTTATAGTCACTGACTCGGGACTGGCAGTGCGCTTTAGTGACATGCTCTTACGAAGGACAGTGTTATTCTGCGTGAAGACGCTGTCGTAGTTGCGTTTGAGACCAGGATAGTCATCCAGCTGCATGACGAACTTAAGGGATGGTGGAGGGAATGTGTTGCGATACGACAGACATGAAGACTATGAGACCTCCATCGATGTCATTCCTGGTGGGACAACTCTATTTAAATGACGGCTGGCCTCTGTCTAAGGCCAGGCCGCAAATCGCAGAAAACAAACATCTGAAAGCCACAAAGCATCTGGCCCACATGTATGCTAGATACACAACCATCTGTCCCCACTCGCGTCACAGCAGTAAAGCCTTCCGGCGCGGGCCTCGTTAATCTATTTGTTGTGATGGGTATCGTCGAATCTTGAAGGTGAGGGACCTGTCTTGTCGTGACATTTTCATCACGTGTAATTCTTCCCACTTGGAGTAGAAGGTGTCACGGCTCGGACTATGCTATCCTTATAACTGTGTTGTGATTTACGGAAGAGCTAACTACGCTGTGGGCTGGAGGTGAGGTGTCGGGTCACGTGGCTGAGATATGGTTCCGTGACAGAAGATCACTTGGTTTCAATTGTTAGTAAAGGTCGTAAACATGTCTGCTCTTGTTCTAACCACCTCCTCACGTAACAAGCCAGCAAGATTAGAGGCTCAAACACAAGAGTTAAATCCACAATTCCACATACCAACTCTGTGAAGTTTGAGATTGAAACCCATGAAAAGATGCCGATATGTACAGCAAAGAAATACGACCCTCCACGACCTCCATTCCTTTTTCCTTCTTTCTCTGCCACAAACAATGGTAACCATTTCACAGAAACGTTGAAAAGAAATTGGTCACTCACGACATACACTCCACAGACTCAGTACGACTACCTACTCCTCCATCCCCACCCCAAGAATCCAGCGGTGCGCCTTGGGTTCTAGCTCAATTTGCAGGGCAATAGTATCACACCACGAACCAGCCAGCGCGCAAACATCAATAAGGACTGGCGGCAAAAGCCTCGAGGCCTCTTCCCTGATTGCCTTCTTGTTAGCAACCATCTTTTCGGAAGGCTGCTGGGGTGCGGACACCAGCGGTGACATGGCCTTGGTGGGCTTCTTGGCAGTCTTCCTGGCAGGCACGAGGAGTGTGCAAGATGAACAACAGACGCCCTTTATGATCATGCGGTTTTTCTTCTTAGGGAGGGCAACCTTGGGTCGCGCGCCGCCGACCTTGTTGATGCCGTGATTGCTTGGCTTGGTATTGTTGACAGGCCTAAGGCTCTTGCACACGGCACGAGCTTCGTTATATGTGTTGAAGCCAAAATAACGGCCGGGAACGTCGTCAATGGGGACGTAGGTCGAGCTAGCGCGCCAGTTGCCACCGCCGGCGGAGGTGGGAGAGGGACGAGAAGGCATGCTGTTCGATATGATTGCTGATGTTGATGTTCATGATTATAGAGGTTGGCGACAGAGGTGTCAGAGTGGGAGGTTGGAAGAGGATGAAGAGGGCGTAAGTAGCGATAAAGCAGAGAACTTTATTTGGCATTACTTGACCCAAGTAATGTACTGCGAAGTCACATGTGCTTGAGGTGAAGTATTCCAGATCTATCGGCCCAAGTTGAAGTACTGCGGAGTCGTTGACGAAGTAAAGTGTATCCACCTGGATAGAGTAACCCTGTAAACACGCTTAAGATGACATTCTGCTGAAGTGGTTGTTTTCAGCATTACCATCATGCGGTTATTTTCGATAAGAGGAAATTCTTGTATGCAAGCAGTCCGGCTTTTTCCGTTTTTCAGGGTCTAGATACCTGTATATATGCAACGGTTCATCCGGTCGTGGTCTCAGCTCCGCAAAATATGTAGTCAGGGAGCACATCTGAAGCCACGTCTTCTCACGCGACGCTATCGTTTCCATTCGTTTCACGTACTACTCTACGCAGTGTGCATTTATGTAGTTTAGCTCGAATATCCAGGTGAATGGCGCATTACCCAAGATGTACCGGCAAGTCAGCTTAGGTTAACCGCTCATAGCATTTACTTCTGAACCACTAAAAGCCACAAGTCCTTTGTGATCAGAACAGGTGGAATGTTCTAATAAGCAGCGGCACCTCGCGGGTGTGTCAGTATATACGCGTATCTAGAGCTACACAAGAAAATTTCTGAGTACTCGAACCCTGGTAAGGGATGTGGGTCATCACCTGCGGATCGCACCGTGGCGACCCGCACAACATGGAAGACATTTTTGAGAGGATTGATTTGCGTTTTGACGCTGCAAGTAAGCCCCAAGCGGCCATGACTCCACACCGTGCCTCCACAGGTACAAGACAAGTGCGATGCATTCTTCTTGTAGCGCTGAGTAGGATACTGGACAATTATTACAATTGCTAAGAGCCAACTGAGTTGACCTGACACACCCGTTCTCTTGAGTGATACCGTGTACATGATGTAGTTCCATCGTGCCATTTTTCTGGGCTCAGATATGGATAGGTGTTGGCAGGCTTTACTTCCAAATTTTGATGGCAGTTTGCGATAGGGTGGTCTGTCTTGGCTTTGACACCACGCTAAGCCAAATGCGCCTAGCCCGACTCTCAGTCCTTTTGCGGAGCGGGAGTTGCCGAGGGCGGAGAATTTGACGTCCCATTCGACAGCTTGAGACAACTCCTCCGCATCGCAACCAGCAAGCATGGACTTCTCGGATATGTTGTAAGTGTAAACGAGTGCGCCTGGGTGATAGCTATCTACTGACACGACAACAGTCGGATTGTGAACATCGTCGTTGGCGTGTTCATGATCCTCGGCGGCCTGGGCCAGTTCTGGCCTTCGATCAACGTGTATGCATGTCGGAGAAGGTAGCGACACCAGTTGACTGTCTGCACAGCCAGAGCATCATCATCGCCTGCTACCTGTTCATCTTTGGGCTCTCGACCGGCCTTCTGGGTACTTGACCTCACTTGGAACCGGCGCATAAAGACTAACGCCGATACAGAGTTTCAAATCCCACCCCAAGTCGCTCGATACGCCTCTTTCATGTTCAGCTTTCTGGGCCGCGGTGTCTGTGAGTTTTGCCACCGAACGTGAGTGAGAATGAATGCTGAACTCGAGAAACAGTCTACGTTTTTGTCGGAAGCATCTGCATGGGCGAGAAATGGTGGAGATATATCGCTGGTGCCATTATTGCTCTTGTCGGCTTCGGATACATTGCGCTCGAGTTTGTACCCAGCATCGAACCTCCGGCGAACATGAGGTGGGTACATCCGAAGAACAAGAGCCTAACTAACATATTACAGGGAGGCCGATCAGGGCTGGGGCACGGAACAGGTATAAGGAGACCGGAAATATCAAGGTAGAGTGTACGAATAGACGCTGATTCAGTAATGATTGCCTTGTAATGCCTTACAAGTACAGTAATCGTGTAGCTTGTATGGCCTGTGCTTGTGAATATCGCAGTGTAACGTCGGCGACAGGAAACGAGATTTGGGAAGCGACGTGAGACAAGGACTTGGGCGACGATTGCTGGACCCTGGAGAGCAACGCATGCAGAGCAGACGAGTTGGCCGCTAGGATCGGACCGTAGCGGAACGAGCCGCGCTGCGCGACCGGGATCTTGAATGTGAGTCGCAGCACGTCGAGATTGCCACCATAATGACATCCTTGGAGGGCCAGGAGCTACCGATGCCGCAAGAACAAAACTCGCAACAGCTTCCGTATGGCGCCTCTCAACCGCAACAGGCTGGGCGGAACTTGTCGCAGCAGGAGCTGGAGGCGGCGCAACACCTCATCGACCATTCTTTGAGCAACCACAGCGCAGACACTTCTCAAATAGCTGTGACGCAGAGACCTGAGGGCGGGCAAAGGTGCACCAACTGCGGAACCACCAAGACACCGCTATGGCGACGCGCTCCAGACGGAAAGACCATTTGTAACGCCTGCGGCCTCTACTACAAGGCCAGAAACCAGATGCGGCCAGTGGATATGAGACGGGGAGGCCCCGCGCCGGATCGCAGTAGTGCGACGCCGCCGACAGGCCTTCAGGGTCAGGTCACCTTTGTCGCCGCTGATCCGCAACAGGCCGGCACTTGTCCCGGCGGAGGCCGCTGTAACGGGACGGGAGGCAACGATAGCTGCAATGGTTGTCCGGCATACAACAACCGCATATCCAAAACAGCCACTCTGCGCGGAAATGGGGCCGCCAACGCACCCGGTCCGGAGGTCGTGGTCGCCTGCCATAACTGCCGCACAACGATCACACCTCTCTGGCGACGCGACAAAGATGGCCACCCCATCTGCAATGCCTGCGGTCTATACTACAAACTCCACCACAATGACCGACCCGTCGATATGAAAAAAGACGACATTCAGCGTCGCAAACGTATCATGCAGATTGATCAGCCCGCCCAAGCTGCCCCGCCTGTCCCGTCTGTCCCACTCGCCCCGCAACCTTCAAACGGACACGCCCACCCTCCCCACCACAACTCCACCCACCCCGTGGCCCCCATTCCAATCCCAGTCGACTTCACAGATTTTACCTCCTCAAAACGGAAACGCGCTGCAGATGAGGGTGAAGATCCCGCTGCGAAGGCGGCGAAGAAGGAACAGCTACGGCGTGAGCTCGATCACATGATGAATTTGTATATCGCGAAAGAGAGGGAGCTTGCTGCGCTAGATGAGGGGTGACAGCTATACGTGGACCGAGAGCTGTAATATGTGTGTAGATGTGGTATACACGTGAGATGATCCTCTTTCCGCGTGTCAGACCCGAGAGGCCGGAGGGCACAAGGGCCGGAACTAAGCGGTGTGCGCTACTCTATATTGCCTATGAGACTAGAACAACGCGTAAAGACCAAAAGGGCAACTCTCTGTTGTACGATTTCACGGGCCGTGCCGATACCACGTGACTGGAAGTGGGACTGTGATTCTGACACTGCATATTGCTTTAAAACTCGCGAAGGGTTTCATGTGAGATGTGAGCCTATCGATCGTGGTGGTGGCTTCTGCCTTAACTCGAACTGGACAGAGTTTGTGTTAATGGCTGATTGAAGGATCTGCAGCGCGTGGCCGGAGACCTGCCCCTTAAATGAAAGACGCTACGAAAGCTGGCGACCTCTCCATTGCTTTATCAATGCCCGTGGACCCCGTAGTCGTCGGTGAACACCTTGCGTGCGCATCAAGTGATACTGAGCTATGATTGCGGACAGTTACGGCAACTGATACGCTATACAATTTGGCACTGAGATGCGCATTATGACCATCCTAAAGGGCAGTCACTGTTACCGTGTCACTGACGCAATTTACTGCAAAAAGAGCGCAGTCGGAACCAATGAAGCAGTTGCGTGGAATTAGCACGGGTCAGTATGTGGTAGCTTGAATCGTGGCAGCGGCAACCATCGGGCTCATAACTGTCGGAGGGGTGAACCTCCGAGGACTACAGTGGAGCGGATATCGACGACAAATATTTTCACTCAACTTTGACTGAAAAGGTAAATGTAGATGCCTATCTCTATGTGAGGTGAGGTTCGAAACCTTCCCCACACTACCTCAGTCTAACCGCATTCGCCAGGGCAACGTCAGCGAACCATGCCCTTAAGCATAAAAGAGACAATGACCCATCTCGGGGAAAACCTCCTCTATAGAGGTAAAAACTCTAAGAAGTTTCGACTTCTATCTACAGTTCTGGTCATGGTAGGTCCCACATCCTTCTGACACAATGCACCACCAACAACTTCAAACGATCGACCTGGGTACTTTATCTCAATGGCTTTGGCCAGATACACGCTGACGCTTGAAAGTAAGTATCCAAACGAATAGATCTTGGACTTTCATACCATGCTCCTGGGTTGTAGAGAAGAATTTGTCTTCGCCATGCACACTACAAGAGACTATTACTTGCTTGCGGGGCTATATCCGTCTGAACTGTCACTGGACATATGACTCGAAGCAAGGCAGATCGGATAGAGACGGAGGGGTCCATACCCCATGTTCATTTCAAATGTGAAAGTCAATAGGCTTGGTGACAGAATTAGCATATAAAACGAAAGCTGATCCGTTGATGCAAAGTCTGTAGAATGGAACTAATCTAATTCAGCTCTGGTATCATAGCGCTTCATGGCGATGATCATTATAGATACTGATGACAATATCAAACCTTTGGGCCTGGGCTCATGATTCAAGATTGCCCCAGGTGGGATTTTTGAGATGTACATGAGCATTGACTGCTGAGAGCAATGAAGGAATGTAGTGGATCATTCATGACTCATAGTCGACAACTTCTCGAGATACCCTCCAGACAAGAGGCAGAGCAATTTAAACGATGACACAAAGGCACACTGAGACAAAAACGCTCCAAACCGAAATTTCGAATTACACAATTGATCTACATCCAGAGGTATCCTCAAAATCAGTCACGCAAAGCAAAACTTGCAAAGGAAAAAAAAACTTCCACTTACTGCGAAGCCTGGCAAGCACTATCCCCCTTGGTCCAGCCAATAAACCTGTTCGCCACTTCAGACGAGTAACAGTTCGTCGCAGCACCAACGGTGGTAGTCGGATCCTCATTGGCGGGGATGCTTCCGGAGCTATAGGTCCCGGCTGCCTTGTAGAATCTGCTCGCATCCTGCGCGCCGGATTTCGTAATGGCGCCTTTGAGGGAATATGTCGTTGAGCAGGACGTGCCGATGACCTCGTTAGAGATCATGCCAAAGATTTGTTCCCGAGGGCAGGGGACAAGCGAGGTGCCGGGATTGCAGCTATGTGTTCCAGCGTGGTCTTGTAGAAGGCCGGGGTTGAAACGGAAGAGGTTGTTGTTGGCACGCGAACGTATCCGCCTGATTCTTGGACCACCAGGGCGAGGATGAAGCGGGCGTCGATGTCGGAAGAGGCGCATGTGGAGGGGATGGCTTCTTTCAGGCTGGCGATTTCTTCCGGGCTGTTGTTGGTGAGGTTAATGTTCGAGCAAGAGGTAGTGATCCGTGGGAGACTCATCGTCCATATGCGAACGATTCAATCCATTCGCTCTACGCGGGTCAGCCCTGCACCACGGTTCCGTTCCTGTATTATTCGGTGTTAGACTGGAAGGAGCCAAGGTAGGTCCGGCTGGTGGATGGGGAGGATGTAGATGCTGTGCAGAAGAACTCGAGGAAGGCTGGAGGGGTGATCATAGGGAAACCGTTAGATGCTGAAGTCGGCACAGCTGAGGTAGGATAGGCAGATGGGCTCTGCATCTGAGGCTGATATGAGAAGAAAGTAGTCTGCACAAACGATGCAGATGGTGTCCCAACAGTGACAGTCTCTGTTGCGGTCGACACAGCTGCGACAGCGAGTAGGAGCTTGATCGTAAAGCTGTTGTGATATGCTCCAAACTGCGTTGTGCCCTTGCAAACGATGTCATCTCCCAAACAAAATTTGATACCATTATTGACAGGGAGGGCACTGACGGCCAATATAGAAAGACTGAGTGTAGTGATTGCTTGGTTGAGAAGACCCATATTTGTTGGAGGTAGGAGAACTGAACCAGTCAGTAACTTCGAAAGTTGTAACGAATGAATGTGTCGAAAGAGCTGAATTTACGTGAGGAATGTGGTGGAGACAAAGGATATATGCCCTTTACAACCATTGCATTTGCCTGAACAAGGATCCCCTTGCGCACCTGAATGTATTGATACAAAGAAGTAATGCCACACTGCTGCCATCGTCTCATCGAGACGGGATAAAGGGGCGTTTGTCAGCTGAGTTATACTCGACATCTGCCGACTTTCTGTCGACGGATGGATTGGACGCGAAAGAAAAACTGGTCATTTCTTGCCTACGTCAAGCTAATAACTCCTCCCGAATAGGACCCATTTTTCAGCATTCTTCTGACAACGAGGGTGGATACATTTAGTCCCCTCCTTCAATGGCTCCGGCTGTTCATCTGGGATGCACAGGGATTTGGCACCCATGGACGGAGCACGAGGGTCAACCTTCTCACTCGGGTCAGCATTTTGCGCCGAGCTGTCCTTCTTGATCTCATCTTCACAGTCGCCACCCAGACAGTGGGGCACCAACAGAACATGCTTGGCGTTAAGCTCAGGAACAAAGTGGTTCCAGTCCCGCACTACTTTGCGGTGAGATGCATAATCTTCTGATGCACGCTTGAACATGTCTGCTTGAATTTGCTCGAGAAGCAAAGGGACCTCTTTTGCGATATCTGCAACGGGAATTGTGCCCTTTCCTCCGTCAATGAGGGATTGATCGCGGCGGGAGAAGGTTACGACGCCCTTCTCGGCATCTTTGGGCCCGTATTCGAGTCTGAGCGGAACTCCTCTCAGCTCGTGCTCGGCAAATTTGAACCCAGGACTCTTGTCCTCGCGGTCATCGCACCGTACACGAACCCCAGCCTCTTTGAGAGTGCTGCAGAGACCGTCGACTTCATCATAAAGCTTTTTCCGACTCTCCTCGGTTGTCTTGGCTGTGATACCAACCGGGACGAGTATTACCTGTACATTGGCCACGCGTGGCGGAAGGAACAAACCCTTATCATCGCCATGAATCATGGCCATAACACCGATACTTCGAGTGGTGAAGCCCCAGCTATTCTGCCAAGCATAAAGTTTCTGCCTTCTTTCGCCCTCTTTAACCTGTTGGTCGGGGTCTTCATAAGCGATTTCAAACATTTTGGCAAAATGCTGACCAAGTCCGTGAGAAGTTGCACCTTGAATACCACGGCCGACTTCTGGGATGAAGCCTTCGACTGTTGTCGTGTATAAAGCTCCGGGAAATTGCTCATTAACCGTCTTACGTCCTTTAACCATGGGTACGGCCAGGAGTTCTTCGTAGATGGCAGCATAGATATCAAGAATCTGGCGCACTTCCTGGTCGGCCATTTCCTTACTTTGGTGGACCGTGTGCCCTTCTTGCCAAAGGAATTCCCGCGTCCTAAGAAAAGGAACGGCATGTTTGAACTCCCAACGAACCACAGGCGCCCATTGGTTGAACCTTATCGGAAGATCACGATGAGAGCGAACCTTTTTACTGTAGTAATCCGAGATGGTAGTCTCGGAAGTTGGGCGGATGGCAACTGGCGGGTCTAGCTTGGTTTTGCCGCCTCGATCCACCCACGCAACCTCAGCGGCAAAGCCCTCTATATGGTCCTTTTCGCGCTGCAGATTGGCCTCGCTGATAAATAGCGGAAAATACACGTTTTCGACACCTAATTTCTCGATATGATCATTGAAGAAGCGTTGGATGCGCTCCCAGATGCCATACGACTTGGGCAAGTAGATGAAGCAGCCGGGAATATCCGTGTACTCTATCATTTCTCCCTTGATGAGCGACTGCTGATACCAATCCGAAAAGTCCTCAGATTTCTTACAAGTGATACCGATTAACTTGGGCTCGTCAGATTTTTGCTTCGATTCGGCCTTCTGCTTGGGATCAGCCTTTGGTTTGGACCCGGCTTGCGCCTGTCTATTGGCCTTCTTTGCTGCTTTGGTCTCCTTCTCAGCCTTTGTGTCCTTGGCCGCTTCCATGGCGCTCAGCTTCGCAGTAACCTCATCCATGGCGCAAGTGAGGTTGATTCGAAACGTGGGGCACTTAGCAGGGTCTACGGGTGTATCCGATCGGGCCGCTCCGATAATTTACGGGCCGTTGCAGAGCTTGGCAGGCACACTTTGCTGAGCAGACGTGAAACTTTCTCAGGGGTTTGAAAGCATGATAACCTTCACTTAAACTTGTTCATTGATATTACTCAAGTCTATGGTACGTACATCCTTGAAAAGGCAACGACGTTTGTGCGGCAGCAGACACACTTTGTGTGGTTCCGGGCTGCCAAGCCAATGCGACATTCGTCGCACAAGCTTAAGCAACCACAAGGCCATACCAAGGTTGTCCTCGGGGAGCATTGGCAGATGACACATGCTGGCCCGCTGTCCCCCATGCCTTCTCCACCTGTCTCCCATGTGCTGGTCTCTGGTTTCTTGGAACGTCTTTGGCCAAGTATAAACTTTTCCAATTCCTTTTCTTCATCCTCCTCGCTTAACACCGAGAGTCCAAGTGGGCCATGGAGTACCTGTGACTGGCTGCGTTCCGAGATGCGACGGTACTGATCGCGAGTCATTGGATGAGGCGATTGAAACCGATACGAGAGTAATCTCGCCTCCTCGCGGTCCGCTGGATTTTGTGGGTCGAGCAAGCGGGCCAGAAAACTGAAGTCCAAACCAGGGGTTTTAACTAGAGTGCATTTTCTGCTTATGTCCCGTTGCGTCGGCGTTCGTCTTCCATCTTCCTCATCAGAAGTGTCTTCAGTCGTTGATAGTGACAGAACACTGGTCAAGTCTTCATCCACCACAGGAGGCTGGTAGTCACAGCTGTGGTCCACGTTACCGAACCAACCACCACGACTCCACCACTGGTAAATGACATAGTCAAGCTCTTCTTCTTGATAAGGACCCATCCGTCCCAACCTTTCGCTCAAGAACACAGTGATATCAGCATCTTCATCATGATAGACAGAAATCCCACGCCCGGCCGATCTGAACGCTCGACGTCCATCCTTAACGTCAATGAAACGTGCGGGGGATTGACGAGGGGCAGCAGCTCTGAGCAGCCAACCAGGCTTATTCCTAATTCCCAGTAATCCCAAAACAGCAACCAAAAAACGCGCTTGTAATGTAACATATACACCAAGAACGCCAGACCAGTAGGTACGAGTCAGACGATATCGTTGAGCAAAACCTGGGCTAGAATTTCCATCTCGAAGACGAGGGTCATCTCCCGTTTCAGTCTTTCGCTCTATGGCGTACGGAGATTTGCTGTTAGCACTGTCCTGATGATCAACGAAGCCAATGTCCCCAAAGGTGCCATTACCAAGGAGTCCTTGTGGCATTGGGATTGCTTGCCCACGTCGTTCAATGCTCTCCGCCAGGCTGTCCATGCGCTTCTGCTCGAGCCATGTTCGCAAACCAACCTGGATTTGACAACCCTCGTTCAAGTATACGGCTGTGCTGGCCGCGGTGAGGACGGCGAATCCGACCTTTGACACGGCAGAGTAGAAATCTTCGGACAGATTGACTCTGAAGGAAGGAGCCGAGGTAAAGTGCAGATTAGCTAGAGAGTTGCGGTACGCCCATCTGAGCTTTTGGTGAAATGTCAAGTCTGTAGCAACATCTTCGGGCAAGGAGAGAGCCGTAATGAATATGGCAGCCCCGTAAACAGCGCAACAAAACAGTATGCCTAGGAACATGAACGTGCATGGCATGAATATCACAACACAAAGGATAGGAATGCGAAACATCATCCTGTCCATTGAGTCGGTAAGAACGAGTTTCTTGCAGAAGATGATGGCAGCCATGTAGCAACATGCCCATATCCCCGTGTTGATAAGGCGGACTTTGTGTCGGATATTCACGGCACCAAGTATGGCACTGCTGAGGTGGTTAAAGCAGGTTATAAGGCAGATCAGCAGGACTTCAGGCGGAATGTTTAAGCGCTGCATGATTTCGAATGTCGGCGATGCAAATTCACCGTCTACGGCGTCATGGCCAGAAGAGAAAAGTGATGGCCCCAAAAAGCCAAGCCCCACAGAGTTTGTAATCATGGTTTGACATTCGGAAAACACCAGCGACAGCTCAAAGATGCTCATCGCAGTTTCTCTCTTCCGACGTCTTCCCTGAAGCGCGCAGACCATGGCCTCCAGGAATTGGGCGAAACATAGCGAAACGAACAATGGGTAGAGGGCCGAAAGCGAGCCACGAAGATCTCTTTTGCCGCTGACCGACGAAAGGGACATGTGGCGGGCATTACAGCAATCGCCATCCGTTTTCCAAAACAAGAGCGAAGAGCTTAGATTGTATAAGAAGCCGCCTTCGGCGGAAAAGTCAAGGGTCAGCTTCTTCAGTGGATCGTCGTACCGCATGAGAGGATAGTCTGGCGATGTTTGGCATTTCAGGGCTTCTAGAATGCGAAGAAGCTGTGCAGTAAATAACAGGATGGGTATCAGATAAACGGCCAAGCGTACGTGCCGTTTAAGTCGTAGCGAACGCCTTGGAGACGAGAAGAACTGGGCTCGACTTAGCAAAGCAGCAAAGATAAAGGTCAACAACCCCCAGCGATTTGTCACGTAGTCAAACATGATCCTGGTATTCTTGAAGTAATTGAGGCACCGAAGTACGATGCCTAAGATGGATAATGTGGCTTGTCTTGGATTTTGCGAGACGGCTTGGGGGACTGTTGTACTTGCTGCTATCGTAGCGTCAGAAATGAGCGATGCAGACTTACTAGCCACAGTCGATTGAACCTCAGTTGTGGAAAGTGGGCCCCCTTGACCGGTGGCCGCACCTGCAAATTCGAACATGGCTGCAGATAAGCGGGAGGCGAATTGTCGTGCTTGTTTGAATTCTCCCACAACGCACATTCGACAGGAAGATACGGCCATGGTGTCACGTGTCACTTTGGATATAAACACAGGAGAGCTGGGCTTGGCGGAGGCTAACCGTGGTGCGCACTGCAAAACTAGCTACATTGCGTCAATAGACCAATAAATTCATTGACAAGGCGGTGATGTTGTTGCCTCGCGTTTGACGCTTTCCCTTTTGCGGCAGGTGGCGTCGGTCAAAAGCCGAGTGACGTGTCCCTTTTCCATCTCCCATCACTACCTCCCAAACTCCCTATCACGCTCTTGACTGATCCAGGGTCGTCTGGTTCGGTCCATCCCGTGCTCTAACTCTCGCCTACCGTCGTTTTATGCAACCAGAGCCTTCCACTGCTTCACCTAACAGTAACACGCATCTTCAGCAGCCGAACAATCATCCCACCCAATATGGACTCCATTCTCATACACTTTCCGTCCCAGACGGCCATCCAGGGCCCGGAAATTATCCGAGGTTGGAACCGCATGACCCGTCGCCAGCTGCGGCTTCTCAGCACGCGTCTGAATCCGCGGCCGAATCGACTGACGGGTTGAGTGCGCCGTCTTCGCAAAATGATTGCAACGTCGAACATGGAAAGGAGTCATTCTTAGTAAAAAATACCGCCATGCCTGAACGGTTACTTGTTCAGAGCAAGGGTTACTCGCCTATCATGGAGGTGCCAAATGGTTCGCTGTTATTGATTCAGTTTATACCCCAAGTTGCTAACTGTGAGTAGAAATTCTCACCCACGCGATGGCATACCTGAGCCCCGCCGACCTCTCTGCCCTGGCAGGCGTTTGTAAGCGGTTCTATGGTTTGGTGAAGGAACCCCATGCTTGGCGAACGGCCTTTTCGCATTTCTTCCCGTGCAACGGGTCGATGCAAACTAAGCCGGCTGGTAAAGATAATTTGGTGGCAACCAACCAACCAAGCCACCGCGCTTTCACTCGATTGACTGCGCTGGCCTCTTGGCGAAGCGAATACATCGTGAGAACTCGTCTGTTGCGGTCTTTGGCTCGCGGAAAGCCAGCTCAGCCAGCTTCCTCAAGTGGTCCGGTTCGTGGAAGCCAGAGCCATGTAGCTGTGCCTTTTGTCACCTATAATTCGCAACTGATGACGACAGTCAATCACTTGGATGCAAATTTCAGCGCAGGCTTGGACAAGCGTACACGCTTCATCCATGGCGCCGATGACGTGGGGTGTGCAACCAGCAGCGATCCAAAGGCCGGCAAGTCTGACCGATGGGGTTTGGTAGATCCGCAGGTGTTTTCTCAATTTGCTGGCCGATTCCCGGGCCATTCCCTGTATGGCCTAGGCTCAGGTACCGTTGCGGGCGTGCCTAATGTCATGGATGTCAGTCAGCCATTTGGCATGGTTTACGGGGAAGGGTTCCCAGGCGGCAAAGTATACTATCGCTCTACTGAGGAGATGCGCGGCCGCTTCCTCCCCCAATCGTCTGCCATGTCTGATCCAGATATGGGCATTCCACGACTTGCCTCAAATATCGAAAGCATTACCAGTGTGTGGATCGCAAAGTCTCCAGCCATCGTTTCTCTCACCGATGGGCTTGTTGGGCTCTTATCGGGCACATCTCTCGGAGTCTTGACAGCGTACAGTTTGGGATCTACGCAGGCATCTTCCGGCCGTGAGCAGCGGCTTGGTCGTGGGGAGATGACGGCACGCTGGGTCCTCTCTCCCGGAGTGCCTATCATTGGCATCACGGTAGATCCAGAATACACTTACCAGCGATATGGTCAAAATCGTATTTGGGCCGTTGTGCTCAATGCTCTTGGGGAAGTGTTTTACCTCACTAAATTCCCAAAGCGGCCTTGTATCGAACCAGGGACCAGGATGAACGACCAGACGGTCGAACGTACTGCCTGGCTGGCTGGGCGCACTGTACATTGGACCTTGATCGACGCCAGTAAACGTGAGGCTGCACCAGACCCTTATGGTGAGCATTGGAATGGGAGAAACTCCTTGCCTCGATCGTCGTGGAATGGACAATATCTCGACCAAGCCCAAATCAGGGCTGAGACTCACGAGATTGAGGCACTTGCTGAGTGCAAACCTGTGGACATGCGCAAGTTGTATCTGGGCTGGGACATGCGCAGACATCTTGAAGTGGACTTCGCCGCAGACGATGGAAACTATGCCGGCGAAGGCGTCTTTGTTATTGGATGTGGCCTTGACGAGGATTCAAGGGCGAGCGTTAAACGTTACTCGCGATGCAGGCGTGACAGCAAAATCTGGTCACCGCCATTGGCCGCTGTGGGTGACTCTGGTTCCGAAACAGAGACAGCCAAGGCAGCTGACATGACAGCATCATACAAAGGAGTAAGCGACTATGATACGAAAGACGCTACTGATGCGGATGCAATTGATGCGATAGCAGAGAAATGGCTCGTCTCGACCTTCACCTTTGGTCGCATCAAGAACGTCCAGATCTCGGCAGTCGCTACGGACAATTCCAGCTTTGCCGTCATGACCTTGTCTGAAGATCCTCTACTCGGGTCATCCAGCCGATCGGACACTTCTTCTCCGCTGCTTTCTCCTGTATCTACTGAGGGCATTGACAAGGTCAACGATGTGCCAGGACGTCGTGCACGCTTGATTGCAGTTGGTACTAAAAATGGCAGTATCATTGTTTGGAATGCGCGGGCAGCAGGGCCTAAGCTGTCTGGTCAGGTGGCAAGGATCGAGCCTGTCCGAGTTATCTTTACAGACTCGCCCGAAATCTCCAGTCTTGCCATGTCATCACTTTTTTTGATTCACGGCGGCAATGATGGTCTGGTTCAAGCGTGGGATCCACTGGCATCAACCAAGCAACCTATTCGAACCCTGCACTCTGTCTTCTCGGCGCGAGCTCGTCGTAGGCTTCTGCAGGCACAAGCATCACCAGAAGGTGTTGGTATCAATCTGTTCGCAGCGGGAGCCATCTGTTTGGATCCAGATCCCACAGTCCTTCGTGGTGTGGTTTCTCTTGGCGTCAACATGTTCTACTGGCACTACAGTTCATCTGCTGCAGACCAGTACAAGTCACACAAACGACGTTTGAGACGAACGGAACGGGGCAACAACGGTGCAGATCACATTGTTGGGGGCATTCGCAACAACCTCAAGGACCAGATTGCTATGGAGAAGAAAGAACTTGAGGAAGAAAACAAGGAACTCGAGAAGGAGGCAAAGCGTTTCGCCAGCCGATTTGGCACCAATCTGATGAATGGTAGCGAAGAGGAGATGCTGGCGTATGCGGCTATGCTTAGCAGAGAGTCTCTCGAACATGATGAAAAGCGTCGAACGTCGGATACGGCGGCGACGTCTGCCAGCAGCGATACAACATCGCCGCGCTCTGTGCCCAAAACGAATGAAGAAATGGAAGCAGATATTGCAGAGGCCATTCGTCTGAGTCTGCAGTCGTCTCCGCCAGACATTACAATCAGACAGGCGAAGTCAAAGGGCAAGAAGACGTCCAGGCGAAGCTCGGCCCGCGAACAAAATGACGTAGAGCTTGCTGTGCAGATGAGCTTGGCGGAGTTGGGCAAAGGCTGAACAGCACGGAACACAAGGAGCAGCTGACTGCACAAGAATGGGTTAGGAACAGACTGTACTATATAAGAATGGAAACTGAGCAACTTTATCCAGACTGTAGTGGCATCCCCGTATGATTGAAGGAACAATTGTCGTTGTGGGGGCGGAAACGGTCCGCCCCTCGTTTGAAATGCAGACGTCGACAAAGACGCATGTGAAGACTGCTGGCACCGCACATCATCCCCCACCACTAACAGCTGCCAAATAACTGCATAGAGTGCCCCTAATGTCTGAGGCAGCGGCTCTGAAACAGCCCATTATGGGCGATACGGCCATGGAAGATGCGACCAAGGTCGAACATACGCTTGGCGGTGCCTACGACCCGCCCCCGATCCCGACGCTGGACAGGTGGATCGAAGGGCTAATGCAATGTAAGCAGCTGAGCGAAGAGGAAGTAAGACGTCTGTGTGAGAAGGCGCGCGAGATTCTGCAAGACGAGAGCAACGTGCAGCCGGTCAAGTGTCCGGTGACGGTGTGCGGTGACATCCACGGGCAATTCCACGATCTGATGGAGCTGTTTAAGATTGGCGGGCCCAACCCAGATACAAATTACCTATTCATGGGCGACTATGTCGACCGTGGTTACTTTAGTGTCGAGACGGTGACGCTGTTGGTCGCCCTCAAGATCCGTTACCCTAGCCGCATCACCATCCTTCGCGGCAACCACGAAAGTCGGCAGATCACGCAGGTCTACGGCTTCTATGACGAGTGTTTGCGTAAATATGGCAACGCCAACGTTTGGAAGTTCTTTACCGACCTCTTCGATTTTCTACCGCTGACGGCGCTGATTGACAATCAGATCTTCTGCCTACACGGCGGCCTGAGCCCCAGCATCGATACGTTGGACAACATTCGCCAGCTCAATCGGGTGCAAGAGGTGCCGCATGAGGGCCCAATGTGTGACCTGTTGTGGAGTGACCCCGATGACCGGTGCGGCTGGGGCATAAGCCCACGAGGCGCCGGCTACACCTTTGGCCAAGACATCAGCGAGGCCTTTAACCACAATAATGGCCTGACGCTTGTTGCCAGAGCTCATCAATTAGTAATGGAGGGCTATAACTGGAGTCAGGACCGCAACGTGGTTACCATTTTCTCTGGTAAGTTGTTGCTGTTCTGCGGGTCAATCTTCCTGACAATTCTAGCACCCAATTATTGCTACCGTTGTGGCAATCAAGCGGCCATTATGGAAATTGATGAGCACCTCAAATACACCTTGTACGTGCCTCCCTTCCGCATCCGCTCGTTGCTGACAAATGCCTAGTTTACAATTCGACCCTTGCCCGCGAGCGGGGGAGCCAATGGTGTCTCGAAGGACGCCGGACTACTTCTTGTAGAGCCAGTACGACGGAAAGTTGATATGATACAGGCAGCCTACCATGACATTGTTTTACGTGCGGTGTATCTGCAGCCTCTTGTTAGCATGAGCGAGTTTGGGCTGGTAGAGTTCTTGTACCGCAGCAGCAAAGCCCATCCATTCTTCTACTGCCTTGACGTGGCTATCCTCTTTGGAAGGGAGCGCGTCGTGGGCCCAGACCACGAATTCACCGAATGTACCCTTGATTTCCATCTTCTTGATGTCCTCTTCCCCACAATCAGGAGCAGCCTGGTCAGTCTTTTCCAGTACCGCTCCCTCGTAGCCCTCTGGCAGCTTCACCGATTGCCCACGCAGCTGTCTTCCCCGGAAATAAACCGTTTTGTCACCGTCTGTGCCAGTGCACGGTGACCAGAGTCGCTCTGGAACTTGAATTGGTCCATCATGCTTTATCGAGCAAGGTAGCAGGTTGACTTTCTGCTCGGGGGCTTGCGAGGACGACAGCGACCACATGGTATCAACGTGAAGACGACAGGCTTAATATAGGGGCCAATCTAAGCTTCTTTAGCGCGTGATCTTTAATAACCTTAATTTCACCGCACCAGAAGCTGCATAATCTCGGCGAAGTCTGATAGATGGCGTAGACGTCCGAGACACGGTTGGGTCTCTTTCGCGTCGACCATCTCGTCCCAGAAGGAAAGATGTCGCATCTGCCGGGGACAGGGGTGAGTTATTGCGGAGAGATAAACAAAGCGCGTAGCTAACGTTTGACAGCCGGCCGCGATCCACGGAACTCCATATCCACCGCATGCTCAGACTCTGGGAGGGACACCGGCCCTGGTGCCTGATGTGCCCATCAATGCCGTCTTCCTTGGCCTCTTCCTGTTGGCCGGAACGCTCCATCTCGCGACGTTGCAGACGAACCACCAGCGCGGCCGAACATTTGGCGTTAGCACCCTCATGGTGGTTTTCTGCGCCATACGGGTGGTATCGATGAGCGTGCGCGTAATCTGGTCTAGCTTTCCGCACATAGTTGGGCTTGGAATCGCCGCGATAGCGTTGATATACGCCGGCGTCGCCTTCCCTCTCATCGCAAACCTCATCTTTACCTTACGCATCTTGCGCGCCCAGCATCCACATCTTGGATGGTCACGCGTTGTCAGCATGGGCTTCAACGCTCTGATCGCTACCATTGTCGCGACTGACTTGTTGATGATGATTGTGGTAATATACGCCTTCTTCACGCACTCGATAGGTTCGTGGAAGGCAGTCCGCATCATCCAACTATATGGCGAGACATTCTTTGCAGCAACTGCCTTTTTGCCTATCATGACGGTGTTAGTATCCACAATAGGTAGGGGCAGTTCCCGCGCACGAACTCGACGTCCAATCGACCGATTCGGGGCCGGACGCATGCGCCATAAAATCCTCCTTGTCCTCGCCTCAGCTATCCTCTTAACCCTCGGCTCGACATGGCGCGCCGCCACACTCTGGCTTCCAGTACACAAGCACAGATGGTACAGGTCCAAAGCCTGTTTCTACATCTTCACCTTTGCCATGGAGCTCTCTGTGACCCTTCTCTGGTCAATCGTGCGGGTAGATAAACAGTTCCACATTCCCAACGGAGCCCAGGGCCCTTACTCTTACGGCGGAGGCGGTTTTGTCTACGCTGGCGAAGGCCGCGCACCGAACAAGACAGAAATGAGAAACATGGCGCCCCTGACCCATTCCCGTGGTCCTTCGCTCTTCTCCAACAACTGGGGCAACAGCCGCACCTCGCTCATCCGCTCCAGCGGTGTCTCGTGGGGCGGTCTCACTCGTGACGAAGTCCGGCCCAGCGTTGCGGAGGATGGGGTGCATGTCGTGCCTTATCAGGCGTTTGACGATGATATTGCGAACCTCCCCGGTGGACCGGAAGATGCGGCGCGGCTTCATGCTGCGGATGTGGGAATCACTGGTCCTGGAGGTGAAATGGGCTGGAATGCCAAGACTGGCAGGTGGGCCTTGAGGCCAATCTCCCAGTCGCCTGCTAGACCGGAGAGTATAAGGTACCATGTGTAATTTCTTGTTGAGCCTTCAGCGAGTACGAATTTCTTATTGTATACTTTTGTGGAAGGTTCGGTTCACCTTGGGACAGCATCTGGGATTGCGTGAAAGATTCACAAGGCGCCTATTCTCGAGCCTAGAAACTACTTACGCGACGCAGATATCTCTCCCATAAGAAACAATCACAACTTTGCCTTCCCCTCAAACAACCCTCTCCCCACCCGATCAATCAGTGCAAAAACACGTTTATTAACAAGCATGCCATCCCTCCTATTCTTCCCCTCGCGTCGACTCTGATTGATCCTCTCACAGAACAGCCACAACGGCTGGACATCCGCACCCTCATCCTCACCTGGAACGGCAAGGTTCCCTCCAATTCGCCGTGGCATCCACGCCGGATCCAGCTTTACCCTTCCCTGTGCATCGACGAGGAGAATCCCCGTGGTGCGGGAGCGGGAGAATGCATTCTTCAATGCCTCTTTATTGACGGACTCGTAGTAGGAGAGCTCGCCTTGGTGGTAGAGGGTTTTGCCTAGAAGTTGGGCGGCGGATTCGAAGGATTTGAGGGTTGGAGGGGTGGAGGTGGTGGGATCAGGAGGGCAGAGCATGAATAATGCTACACTGCTGAGCCAGCTTGTTTCGATAAAAGGCCAGAGGAGGAAGCAGTAAAAATCAAAGTTTTCGCGTCCGGAGGTCACTTCGTTTGGATGGAGAGCGACGGTGTTGATTGTGATAGGGTCGTTTCGCGTGCTGATCAGGACTTGGTCTTGTTCGAGACTGGAGAGGGTTTCTTGGAGATTTTCGTCGAGACCGGTTGTGGGGAAGATGAATTCGGTGCGGAAGAGTTGGGAGAGGAAGGAAACGTACTGCCGGAGTTCGGGGTAAGAGAGTTGTTGGTTCTCAGGCCCACTGCCTAGCTTTACGCGTGTGTAGACTGCTGCGCAGACGATTGATTGAAGGATGAATAGATGGATGGTCATGTTGCGGTAGAAGCTCAGTTGGAAGCGGTCGGCGGCGTAGTAAGTTTCTTCTGGCAGGCCGTCGATGCGTCCGACTAGTTTGGGACCTAAGACACCCAGTGCTGTGTCAACTACTGCAGATGTAGGGAGTCCAATGACGTGTGCTACTCGTCCACCCTGCGCTTGCACGCGTTCAGCCAGCCATTGTACGCGTCGATTGAGCTCTGATTTGCCCACGCCGCGACCACGCAGGGTCAGCAAGACGGTCCCCACCAACGCCGTTGGCATCACGACTGAGACATTGTTAATGTCTGAGAGCACTTTGTAGCCTAAGGTGGTGAGCAAGTGGCGTCTGCGAGCAATTTGCGCCGTGGACTCATCGCGCGTTGCAGCCGCAATGGGAGGAGTTAACTTCTGCCATCTCGTAGTCTCGTCCATGATATATTCTTTCAACGACCATGGCTCGCGAAAGCGAACATCTACGCGGCCCAGTTTCAATGACAGAACACTCGAGGACGACAGAAACGACCGTAGATCTTCCTTTCGCTTGGGCTGACCAAGTAGCTCGCTGATATAGGAGTCTACCTCGATGACCTTGTCGTATTGTGTGCTGACGGGACAGATCATAGCATCATCCACTTGTCCGGAGAGGACGCTGTCCAGCAGAATGCCTAAGATACCAAACTTTGGCTGCAACAACTTTCCCGTCCGCGAGCGTCCGCCCTCGACAAAACACTCCATATTATACCCGTGCTGCAGCAACGTATCAACATAGGCATGCACCAGCGCCGTGTATAGTTGATCATCGCCAAACGAGCGACGGATATACATGGCGCCAGCGTGTTGCAGAAAGGGCCCGATGACCGGAAAGTTGAGATTGTCTCCGGCCACCACTGTGGGAAGGCCGAGTCCAAGGCGGAAGCAGATGACTTGCATAGACACATAGTCGATGTGAGATTTGTGACATGGCAAGAAGATAATCGAATGTCCCTTCTCAGCCGCCACCTTTGCTGCTTTGGTCAGCTGGTGCACCTCATCCTCGTCCACGTGGATTCCCTGATGGTATGCCCGCGTCAGGAGCTGTGTACATAGGTAGTATGCGGAGCGGATGAATGACTTTGATTCAAATTTGCATATCATTTGGTCTGTCCACGTCTCGGCGACTTCATAGAGCTGCCGTTCAATCTCCTCTCGCCGACGATTGCGGCTGTTTTCAGTCGGCCACTGACCTTCCTTTACTTCCTTCTCCGTCCGCATCTTGGCCAGCTGATTTATCTTTTCCTTCAATTTCGGCTGGGCGAGGACCTGCTTCATCATCTTCTCGGTGAAGCCCGTGTAGAACAGTCTTTGGCCCACAACATCATCGTACCGCCGCCATCCCGCGCCAGCGGCATGTAGACGCAACTCGTGCAAAGCACCGAGGGGATCCTTGCGAAAACGCGCATACGGGGCCAGAAGCGAGCCTTTGGTAGCGTCCATGGTGTCCGTTGTAATCATCTGGACGAAACGACCGAGGTCCAGCCAAGTCGCATGCGCCAACCTATCCTACTCCCATTTCAAGCTGCAAACGCCTTCTACCACGCCATCCCTCTTCTCTCCAACATTCCTGCTCTCACTCGATGCCAGGTCGTCGACCCTGCATGGTCGAATTGTCGTCTGTGTGCACGTGACTCGGAGAATTTTGCCCGCACTAAAAAGTGACAGCCGACGTCGACCTAAACCTGGTGCCACGGGAAGATGGAAGCAATGAGAAAATTCTGGTGTGGGACTCTGACTAATGCGACATGACTCGTATTGGTTGACAGAATCGTCATCTTCTTTCTCCAATCATGTCTCATGCACCACGTGGGTGACTAACTTCTGGGCTAAAGAATGAGACCCCCACACGGAGGGGCCGTTTGCTATTCATTCTTCATGACATGAACTCAATGTACTGAGTTAGGGCGCATCTTCTCTCACATTCCAGTGCATAAGTGTCGCAACGAGCAGTAAGGTTAAAGATATGCTTCAGAACTGGGTATGTCTGAGAGTGTAAATTGTCCCGCTCTCTGGAACCTCCCTACTTTTTCCGCCCCACCACTAGTGTCAGAACAGTACATTCATTACGTGTCGACTCTGTTGTGCTAAGCAGGCTCTAGGTTTCATTTTCATTGAGTGAGTAGGGTACGAGTAGGACGCGCAACCTTTTTACCCACCCACCCTTTGCTAGGAGAAAGAGCGGGGCATTGGACGTGTACTTGCCGATTAACAGAGTGAGGCATTGGTCGTGTACTTGCCAACATTCTGAGTATGATCCGAGTCAAGTAAGTCTGCTTACTCGCAGCGTGGTAGCAAACAAGTATATATTGTGCCTGTTTCCCACCTCTGCTTCTGCACACCATTCTCATGAAATGCCTCTGAAGTTTAAAGGCGTTTCACACTCTATCAAACAAGCGCAAGCATGACGACAACATCAGGGACATGCATCCGTCGCCTTGCTGGCTCTTGATGATGGACTCAAACCAAGGTATCGTTGTCTTGTCGATTTCTATAGGAGTATTCGATGAAGTTAGGCAGCTGTCTGCACCTTTCGGCCTGCACTGGCCCGGTGCTCTTAGGACGTCACTCGACAACGTTCAACACTTGAGACTGGGGCCATTCCTCTATCAAGGACTATGAATCTGAATCAATCCTCATCCGCCAAGAAAGCTTCTGATCTGATACACCATCATGATATCAGTTAACTTTTTGGGAATAGTTCACGAGATCTTGGACTCGCTTCGGAGGAAGGCTAATACAAGATAGGCCCACAGCAATGTTAAGCTGTGGCCTTACCTGGAGCCCTGCGTGGAGGCTTTGGAGGATACTCACATTGCAGAAAATGCGAAAATGACTCCTGGCAACGCTTCAAGACGATCTCACAACAGCAAGGACGGGCCTCCGGCACAAGCAAGGGGAATACAATCACAGCCTCTGGTTTTCCTCCGTCTCGTCGCCCGGGAGGTGGAATTACTACTGCAACGGCCCTGCAGGAATGTTCCAACTGTCTCTCGTCGGCGAGGTCAAAGACCTCGATCATGGACCTCGGACCGTATCGAGGGATACCTGTTCAGCGACAACCTAAAACACTTGACAGGGGAGGCGTGGTTGTCCAAAACACTTGAATGAGAAAGAGAACGGCGGCTTTGTGAGCGGCTGGCCCGCTGCACAACGCCGCCGCTTTTCCTTGACTTCCCTGGGAGGCATGGTTGTTCAACAATCTTGAACTAGAGGAAAAGTGGCGGCGTTATGAGCGGTGCCTCGCTGCATAACGCCACCGCTTTTCCTTGACCCTCTTGGGAGCCGCCTTCCCTGCGTCAGAAGAGAAGCCAACATTTCCTTCTTTGCGACTTCATCCTAGGAAATCGGCAAAGGTTCTGCTTCGATCACCAAGGGTCCCGCCCCATCAATGCCGGACTGGCCCCAAGTGACGATCTATCTCTGCGGGGAGCCCTTCAACTTTGTTGCGTATATACATTTGGATATGGTAATAGTAGTAGTAGTAGTAGTAGTAGTAGTAGTAGTAGTAGTAGTAGTAGTAGTAGTAGTAGTAGTAGTAGTAGTAGTAGTAGTAGTAGTAGGAGCAGCAGCAGCAGCAGCATGAACTCATTATTATCTGATTGTTCTTGTCCCAAAGGCAGGAACGCCTGTCTCCCACTGTGGCTATTGCACAAGAGAACCTTCCCATGAAGGTTCACAAAGGTGATTGTTCATCCGAATACTCATTTTGTCGAATACAGCACCCACATCACAAGATAAACATAATCGCTGGGCCTTCCGACAAACTCAAGGTTTGTATGACGGTGAACCTAGGCTGAAGCTATGATATGAGCCCAAGTCTCGAACAAACGAATATGCCCCTAAGATTTGGCTCAGAGTGAATTCCGAGGGTTCATAACCAACAGCCGAGCGTGACACACTCGCTGAAAATCATGGTCAATGGGAAGGTATCAAACTTTCTCGCGCCAGAGAGATAGTGCAGATGCTAGAATCGGACAATGCCCCAAAGCGAATAATTCGAAATTTTAGTTGGGCTCGAGGAAGTTCTTTGGGAAGACTTCAGATGTCCGATCCCCGCACCCCGCCACATTGGACATGCACAATGACATCACTTCCACCTCATCCGGTCCGTGCGAAGCTCTACACAACTGAGAACAATGGCCTTTTACGAAATCCAACACCACATCTTACTCACATCCTCACAACAAGATGAGCTTGCCGAGGCCATCACCAAAATCCACGCAGACCAATTCGGCGCAGTAAAGCAATTCGTACGGGTTACGTTTACGGATACCTCCAACACGCGCTCGTATATTGGTGGTGAGCAGCAAGGCGAAAACCGAATCGTGGCTCGTGTGCGTCATGGCCAGGCTTCCGCTGGACAGGACTGGGACCAGGTGTGTGCGCAAATAAGCGCAGCGTGGCAGTCTGTCGTCGGCGTTGGACTTCCAAAGGTTCGACGCTCCGAGCCAGATCAAGATACGAGTCTCGGTTCGGTTATTGTGGAGGATTCTGTCATGGGTGGGAGAGAGATCGGGATTCCCGTCCATCGGAATCAATGTGACGCGGAGTGGATGAATGAGAATTGGGAAAAGTTGGAGGCGAGGGCGAACGACGGAGACGAAAAATGTCAAAAGGTTGTGGCTGATGCGCGGCAAAGGCAGTTGTTGGAAGGAAAATTTGGCTGGGAGTCCAAGGAGGCGCAAAGGAGGTTGGAGGAGTATCTTGGTTGGGGTGATGCTGCGTGATATGGCAACCCCCCTAATGATGGAGACACTTCTCCCACCCTGTGGCCGTTAGTACCGTCCCAGAAAGAAAATCAAAGACTTACCAGGTAGGCCACAGCCAAACCCAACAAGCAGGTAAACTAAGAGCACAATTACAACCGTCAACAGCACCATCATTCGGACGTTTTTCCACCACATCTTCCTCTTCAAGCCCCTGCTCCGCATGCGGAAATCCCTCGCGCTGCCACCCAAGCGATCCGTCTTGTCAACCAACAGATCGATCCTCTCCCCACGGTCCAAGACTCTCTCAATATTCTCCGTCATGATCCCCCTAACGTTGTCCAGTTCGCTCTGTACGTTCGCGAACGCATCTCTCTGGCCGGCCTGGGTTGTTCCGTATTCAATCATCAAATGCTTCAGCTGACTATTGAAGGCTGCAGCGCCATAGGCGGGTAGGCTAGCAAAGTCTGTTCTCTCGGCATCGTATTCTTTTAAGAAACGCTTCTTTACCTCCACCAAGAAGCCAAACGGCACTTTTCGTCCCAAATCGGCCTTGGCGATGACCAGGTACGTCAGACCCGCACCGCTGAGGATATCGGGACGGGAGGATGATGTCAAGCCATCGGCAATGTAGTGGATTAGGGTTTGGTCATGGGTGAATGTGAGTTTCTGTGGAGAGCCGTGGTCGATCTTGGGCAGGATGGCCGAGGCTAGCGCCGGTGCGGCTGCGGCCGACGGCGTATTGTGTTCGGTGATGACTGTATTCTTGTATGCTATGCACGCGTAGAGCAGCGGCGTGGTCGTAGATGATGAGGCCATTGTTTTGTGAGGATGTGTGGTTGTCGCCACTTGCCCTTCCCTTTCAGAAATTCGTCACGTGGAGAACAGGGTTCGTGACTTTGTTCGTCATGCGGGGTCGACGGCTCTGTGTGATTCACAGAGCGTGGTGAGGTTCAGAAGGCTCCACCAAACCTCCATGAAGGCTTCCTAATTCACAAAGAAGGAGCTCTAGTAAACGTTCAAAATAGGCTGTTCAACGTGTAAAATCATGCTCTGGAGGTATGTCTGTTCCCCATCCCTTCACTGTCACCCAATCGTCTGACTCTTGATAAGCTGGAATAGATTATTCGCCGGCGCCGCCGTCGTCACGGCCGCAGCTGCGCTGTATGCGAGACAGCAGCGTGAGCAAACACGCAAACGTAATGAAGGCACCTTCCACGTTGACCCTAGTCGCTCAGGTACGTACACATCTCCCCTCCAGCATCTTCCCGTATTTAACGTGATAACTCAGGTGGTGGGATTTGAACACAGGGCCTTGCCCAAATGCAACCATGTTGGAACAAATTGTACCATGTATGCTGTAGTTGATGATACCGAAACGATTTATGGCTAGCTCTGTTCACTATGTCTTGGAATACGGCCCCGAGTGAGCACCCAGTAAAAGATGCCAGGACCTACAAGCACCCATATCAGTTCATATAGGAGCTGCATATTGTCAATATTGACTGCAACTTTCCAGGAAAGGCATCACAATTTGGCCGATTGCTGATACCAACCTCAACTTTGTTTGAGGGCACCGTCTGGCACACTTGTTCACTTTGGCGCAAATAAGTTCACAAGATGAAATCTAGGAATGCACATGCTATCAATGCTCGCTACGCAATAGGTACACTGTAATGATTGCTTTGCCCCCAAACCATCAGGAGTGCCCAACGCCCCACTCGAAAAAGTCGAATGCCAATCCCGATAATATGCATTGCAGAGTCATGAGATGGCCATTGCCTCACCGGCTCGAGTCTTTAGCAACCTCATCATCACTTGTGATTTCCCTCTCTTTCTTCTTTGGACTGTCTTTCTCCTTTCTCCTCTTTACGTCAACCCGTCTCTTCATCATCCTCTCCTTCTCTTTATCACCTTTCTCACCAAGACCCTTGACCTCCTTAAGGACCTCTCCGAAACGCTCCTCGAGGACGTGCATACGCGTAAGGAGGATGCGATTAACCATGCCTTTTTCTTCCTCTTCGGAACGTTTCTTTTCCTCGCGCATGCGACGTGCGAGCTCGTGCTCGCGGAGGATCTGGTCGCTGAGCGAGGCTGGCATACCGCTGATACCGCCAGCGTCGATGGCGCGGTTGTCGCCTATTTCCGAGGCCAGGTCCAGTGCTTCCGTGTAGGAAGATCGGTGGCGGAGTTTTGGCAAAGGGAGGGTTCTTTCGCGCACGGGAATAGGGCGCGAGGGAACTGGTGTTGCGGCTCCCCGTTTGGTTTCTTTGGGTTGTTTCTTGCTCCCGGCTGAAGGCTGTCCCTGCGTCGGTGGCGCAAACAGGACCGTGGTGGTGGATGTATTACGCGCGTGCCCTCCACGGCTCTGCTGACGCTGACGATGGCCTGAAGGCTTCCATCGGGGTAAACCAGCACCGTGGCTGGGCTGATGAGCACGCAGCCTTGCTTCTGCTGCCGATGACATACGAATAAGTGGCGATCGACCTGGCCTTGGTGTGGCGAAGTCTTCCTCTTCGCTCTCGTTGGCTTCCCTCTTGCCAATAGAGGAGGCAATGCTTTCTCCTATTCCTTGCGTCTGTTGGTCGGATTCATCGTTAATCTCGTCATCGCCATCAGCATCGGCATCGGCATCCACCGCTTGGTTGAGAGCCCCTTCCTCGATGATTCTTTGCACCTTGCGCTGACGAATAGAAAGGATATCCGGATCGCTTGCAACGCTCCGGGATGCCGTCGAGAACAACCGACTTCGTGCAAGTCGCAAGCCCGTGGCGGACCGTTTGATGTACGGCCTGCGGCGCTCAAGCCGTTCCAGCACACTTCGTGGTTGCTCAACTGGAGGGGATGCTCCGCCTTCATTCTCAGCCTCTTGCATCCAGTTGTCTACCACGTTTGTGGACTTGGGTGTGGCGAGAGAGATATCACGCGGTGTTGTGCGCATTGTGTTTCCTTTGAACGGTTTGCGGAAGACTTCATCCAAAGCCAAGTCCTTTTTAAAGCTTGCAACAGAAGGCTCGCGGAGTTTCCGGCCTGGGCTGCCCAAGAGAATGGCAAAGGTCTTTGGTCGACCTCTTCTTTCAATAAGATCCGTCGGCGAGTAAGTCATGCCAGAGAGGATCAAACGCTCGTAAGCGTAGATGAGGAATAGAATGGGAAAGTGGGTGATCTTGATGATGGTGCGGTTGAGCATGACAAATTTCCTAAATCGAATGACGAAACGCAGGGGACTCAGAGCCCAGCCGATGATGTTGGAGGGTGCAATGTAGGTGAAGAGCATATCAGACTTGACGGAGGAGATGGTGTTGACCGCGAAGACGAACTGATGTTCCTCGTTGGCATTCTGGACAATTGCCATGAAACTGTTGGTCAAGACCGTAATGAGGATGGTGACAATGAGGAAATGACACATGACCAAAAAGACGGCGAGAATGATCTTTCCAAGAAAGTTGTAGACGGGCCATTTTTCCCAAGCAGCTGGTGAGAAGCCCATGACGATCTGGAAGAGAGCATAAGCCACGGCTTTTGCATCGACTTTGCCGTTTGAGAAAGAAAAAGTAAACGCAACGAAGAAGCCAGAACAGGAAATGATAATGAGGATGAGGATTGCCACCAAATCTTGGGCCATCATGCGAAAGGCAATCAGCAGTTGCGAAAAGTAGCGGTAGTGATCAAGCACGCTGAATAGGCGTGGAAAGAGCAAGACTGCCGTGGATCCCAAAACATCATACGCCATTCCCGCTATTTCTTCTTTCCCTTCAGCCACGAAGAGGCCATACAGTCGAAGGCAGTAATAGACCAGGAACAGCATCAAGAAGCCGAGGTCGAAGGCATTCCAGAAACTCATGATATAAAGACCGAAGCCTTGCTCGGAGAAACCAACCACCTCGTCGAGCATATAGCCCGATGACCATAGCCAAAAGACTAGTTCAAGGCTAGTAACTTGTACGCTACGGTCGATCAAAACTGCCAAGAACAGTCCCAGCATGATAGCAAAGCTGAAGGTGCCAAAAACCTGTCTGTAAAGGGGAACACGCAGACGACTGAGCTTGAACAAAGACGCATCATGCGGGTTATACAGCTGCACCGCTTTCCGAGGTGACTTGCTGTGGTCCATCGTTCCATATTCCGAGGGTTTACGATGGAGGTCATCAGCTGTGTTTTGGAAAACAACAGTTCCCGCCCAAATGGCTTGGAGGTGTTGAACGACGAGCGGATGAGCGAGAAAGCGTTTAGCCTGCGCTCTGATGGCGATCTCGATTGTACTGACACGAGCTGCCCTTGCCTGCAGTCCGTGCGATTTGAGGTCCCGCACGGCCGGAGTGGTGGTCTCCGGCAAGCCTTGCAATGGATCGAAATCATACGAAAGAGCATCAATTAGTTCCCTGGTGTTAAATTCCTTGAGCAGCCGCAAGGCCAAGAGCTCGCTCATCAGAGCTCTAGTCGCCAGGACGCCTATCATCTGTGGTTGCGTCTGGCTTTCCTTTCTAAACTGCAGGCAGTTTGCAACCAGCGCACATATTGTTGCCCTGGTCATATGATCTTGTTTGATCTGATTCTGCACCGGCTTCACCAGGAACTGACTGATCTGCGGACTTCGCAGCTGGTCCCATGTAAGCATCGTCTCGCAGCGCTTCACAATCAACTGTCTAATGGCATGTGTGATGTCGTACAGCGGCAATTTATCGAGATGAGCAGCCGAGAAGATGGGCAAAATCGGCTCTTCATCTTCGTACTCGTCATGGTCTTGATCAAAATAGGCCGGTCGCTCCCTGTCCAACATCGGCGTCCGTTCATCGTCACCATCTTCGTTTGATGCTTCACTCCGTCTCCCCCAGAAGGAGAACATGGTGTTGGTGCTAGAACATGTCCGTCACACACCAAAGCTTCTATTTTAGAATGAGCTGTCCTGCAGGGTCCACTTGGCGTTCATGCGTGTCAAGCCACGCTAATTGGTGGGCCGCAACCCTAACCCACGGTGTACAGACAACATTGACGAACTTATCATGTTCAGAGCTGTATCGAGGCAAATTGATAGGCTGGGGTAGTCAATTCATCCAGAAGCATCTACTCAATGCAGCCAACGACATCGCCCGATGCAGGCATGGTCATCTGCAGTCGCCGCATTATGTGAGCTCCTTGGACCATGTGACTGTGTCCTCGCCTAGACCTCGACAGTTAGTGGCGTTGAAACCGTCAAACAGAGAATCTATAGGAGTTGATAGCAGCAGTTTTGATACCCAAAGTACTATCGTTGTTCTCCCAGATCAGATCCAGCTCGAGACCCTCATGTTTGTGTTACTGGAACTCCTTTGTGGCACACTGCAATACGAATTGAATTTCGAGTTGGGAGTCGGATTCGAAACAGGCTTTGCCACCACCGGTGGCACTTGGTACATTCGCTTTTGCCCCAAATTGTAAATCGCTGAAAGAATTTGCATCCAGCAAACAAGATGCCACTTTGACGATGAGATCAAACCTAACCCTAGCAGATGACCAACAGCCGTTCACTGCTGACCAACAGTCCACGGGTTTTCCTGCGCGCCCGAATAACTGGCAGGGATGGGCATGCTCGACAACATACCTACAGCACTGAGATCGTACCGAACAACGACTCCAATTCTCGTTGCCTTCGAAGCCGTCCTGTGTCTAGCTATCCTGCACAAAATTCCCTGTCCGTACATACTCAGATCTTGACATTCTTGCCTGAAGGCTAACAAGCCAAGACACGGAAATAGACTGGAAAACGTATATGCACCAAATCTCACTGTTCAAGAAAAATGAAAGAGACTATCATAATATAACAGGTCCCACGGGCCCTCTCGTCTACCCTGCGGGGCACGTATGGCTGTATACGGGGCTTTACAACATTACGTCTGGCGGGTCGGACCTGTTCCTCGCGCAGTACCTGTTCACCGCACTTTATCTCGCTTCGCTGCTGGTCGTGGTGGCATGCTACCGCATGGCAGGCGCGCCTACTTATCTCCTGCCTCTGCTGAGCCTCAGCAAGAGATTACACTCAATTTTTCTGTTGAGGCTTTTCAATGACTGCTTTGCGGTGTTTTTCCTCTTTCTCGCAATCCACCTTTATCAGAAACGATGCTGGACAGCTGGAAGTGTGGTCTATTCGTTGGGTGTAGGCGTCAAGATGACTTGCTTACTTGCTTTGCCGGCTGTTGGCATCGTGCTTTGGCAGGCGCTCAGCAGGAAAAAGGCTGTCTGGGTGGGGTTGGTCATGGCTCAAGTTCAGGTATGTCTTGGGTTATGTGACTCCCGGCCAGCTCTGACGATAAAAGGTCCTGTTAGGCTACCCTTTCCTGACAACATACCCGATCAACTACCTCCGCCGGGCATTTGAACTGGACAGGAAATTCCTCTTCAAATGGACCGTCAACTGGCGGTTCATGGGCGAAGACGTGTTCACTTCAAGAGGCTTCGCAACATCGCTAATGGTCACGCATCTGGTCCTTCTCATGATGTTCATTTCAACACGATGGACCAAACCTACGGCAACCTCACTCCCCCGCGCGTGCAAGCAACTCATATATCCACTCTCCGCATCCCAACAAACCCTCGTATCTCAACGAATCACACCACGATTCATCCTCACAACAATCCTAACATCAATGACCATAGGCTGCCTCTGCGCGCGAAGCCTACACTACCAGTTCTACGTCTACATCGCATGGACAACGCCCTACCTCCTCTGGGCGAGCCACCTCCACCCAGTCCTCATCTACACCCTCTGGGCGATTCAGGAATGGGCATGGAACGTCTATCCATCCACGCCCCTCAGCTCAGCAGCGGTCGTAATCTCCTTGGCCTTAACCGTGATCTGCACCTGGGCAGCAGCCTACCCATCCGGAACCTACTCCTCGTCTACATCATCATCATCATCATCATCCTCCTCCTCCTCCTCCTCTTCGGGCATCACATCCCTCACCTCCAGTTTCCCAAACTCCTTAGGCCAATAACCCATCTTCCTCCAAACCTTCTCATCCCCAACAACGTTCACAATCTCGCCCGAGAGCTTATTTCCCCGCTCCGCGAGCGTGGAGGTATCGACCAAGACATAGGAGCCGCGTTTGACCCAGACCGTGTTGCGGAATTTGGGGTGTAGTTCTGCTAGGAGGATCGAGTTGTCTATCGTGCTAACGCGGTAAAGGTTGTTTCCTGCGTTTTCGCGTACGATTGCTAAGAGTTGCGTCGCGGTTAGGGCCGCAGGCGGGTTGAAAGTTTCTTCGATAGTGGCGAGGTGCTTTCTTCTCGGTGGGGGCATTGGGAATCGTGTGATGAGGTTTGGGGGGAGGGGTGTTTTTTTGAAAGAGATCGGGTGCGGGGTTATGATGCCAAGAATCAGGTCACCACGGACACTCTCCATTGAAATCTTTTTCATCAGATTAGGACTTGAGTTAAACTACATATCCCCATGCGGATCTTCTCCCTTTTGTTCCGGGTCCAATTTGATCAAGGTATCAATTCTCATGATTGCTACACATGCCTCGACGGCGCTCTTCAGCTGCTTCACTTTGCTCATGCTCGGCTCCAATACGCCTGCTTTGACGCAGTCGTGTACCTTGCCCTTTGCTAGATCTAGACCGTAGTTTTTGTATGATTTGCCGTGGAGTTGCTGCTGCTCTGCTGAGGTTGGTGGGGCCTGATTGGCTTTTGCTGGTGTAAAGCTGGAGTTGCCTGTCGTGGTTGCAGGGGTATGGGGGTGCTTGGATTTTTGTTGTTGAGGGGGCTCGGCAGTGCGTTGGGAAAGTGCGTGGCGGGATCGGAGCTGCGCAACGAGCTCAGAGCTATCCTTTGCTGCGTTGACCGCTAGTGTGATGGGAATTACTAGTAGAGATTGTGCAAATGCACCGATGGCGAGCTGTTCTCTTGAGCCCTAGATACATGTTAGGGATGTCCATGCTGCATATTTCATAAAACTTACCACACTCGTTGCCCACTCTTCGAGGTAAATGTGCAATGCAGTCTCCACGGCACCGCCGCCGGGGACGATACGGCCAGACTCCAGCGTCCGCTTGACGGCAGAAAGAGAATCGTGCACCGAACGCTCCATCTCATCCAGGGAGAACTCATTCGCCCCGCGGAGGATGATTGATGCCGCTGTATGGGCTTTGGGGCCGTTGACAAGGATGCACTCGTCATCACTGATACGCTCCTGCACGACTTCCTCGGCGTGGCCGAGGTTCTTGGGATCAAATCCCTCGTCGCCGTTGAGGTCAGCCAAGGTGCTCACCATCGTGGCTCCCGTCGCACGCGCTATGCGGCGTAGATCTTCCTTCTTACAGCGTCGAACTGCCATGGCGCCCTTTTCTATGAAATACTTCAGGCTCAGATCGTCAATGCCCTTTGTGGTAAAGACAACGTTGGCCCCCGTCTTGAGAATCATCTCGATGCGGTCAGTGAGGAGAGTGGCCTCGCGCTCGCGAATCTTCTCGAGCTGGGCCGGATCATCAATGACAACGTTTACGCCAAGCTTCAGTCGCTCCTTTTGGAAGTTCATGTCCAGCACCGCAATCTTTGCATCTGTAATGCGCGTCTTCATCGCCTGAGACGCCACAGTGCAGTTAAGCGCGTAACCCTTCACAAGCACCGACTCTGTCGCGCTTTTCCCGTGGGCTTTGAGTATGTTGACCGCCTTGACGGGGTACTTGACCTCCCCACGGCTGTCGGTCGTCTTGACGCTTGAAATGGCGTCCACTACAAGGTTTGCAAAGAAGTCGGAGTCTGCACCGATAATCTTGCTGCTCATGCTCGTCTTTGCAACGTTTACGAGCGATTCACGGCCCAGAGCCTCGACTTTGGTGCTAATGTTCTGGTTCATATATCTCACTGCCTCGCGCAGAGCGAGCCGGTAACCGGTCATGATAGTGGTGGGGTGGATCCTCTTCTTCATAAGCTCATTTGCCCGTCGCAGGAGCTCCGCTGCCACCAAAACAACGCTGGTAGTTCCATCACCAACCTCTTTGTCCTGTTGCTGTGCAAGATCTACCAGAATTTTCCCCGCAGGGTGGTCGACGCTAAGCAGAGAGAGGATAGTTGCTCCATCATTGGTCACCGTTACGTCGCCAATGTCATCGACCATCATCTTGTCCAGTCCTGAGGGCCCAAACGATGTCTTGACAATGTTCGCAATCGCCTGCGTCGCCATGACATTCTGATCGCGAACTTCCGGGCCGGAGATCTTGGTTCCGCCAAGAAACAGCGTGCCGGCATTGCGCGGGGCGTCGAATATGGCGGCCATGTTGCCAGAAGATATCGTCTGCGATGGCTTGACAATTTTCGAGGTGACGTTGGTCGGGTCGGGCCGGGCCTCTAAGTTTACACGCCAAGATGTCCCACTCACAAGACAACACCCCTCTGAACACTTTCTAATCACTCCTTAGATGGCCCAGGACGACGTCGTTGGTTCCTACAGAACCCTCAGCAGGGACGTTTCCCCTCCTGTCGCTGCAATTCAAGTTTTAATCTCCTCTATATCCAACACCCAGCCATCCACCGCCTCCGAAACATTAGATCTCATCTCCAAGCATATATCCAGTTTGGAAACAGCTTTTCCAAACTCCATCTCCCTCTCGGCCGGAACTACGCTGCTAAAGCAATACGTGATCACCACCCTTCAGCGCGAAGCATATCAAAACGATGACTTTGCCGTGGTACGGCAGAAGTTGATTGTTGAGAGCGAGGCAATCATAACCCGCATCGGGACTGCAAGCAAACTTATCGCGCAGTTTGGGCCGAAGTTTGTCTGCGACGGAGATGTTATCCTGATTTTTGGTCGTTCGGGGGTCGTAGACGCTCTGCTTGACAGAGCTGCTGATAAGAAGGTGTTTAGCATCATCTATGTTGTAGAGGGTGACGGGAGGGGGGTTGAAAGGGAGGTAGAGATGCTTCGCAAGAAGGACATTCGTGTGGCTGTGGTTCCTCCTACAGCTGTGGCATATGCAATGCATAAGGTCTCGCGGTGTTTTGTGGGAGCGGAGGCGATCGTCGAGAACGGAGGCATAGTAGCCCATCTTGGCACTTTCCAGCTCGCTCTCATTGCCAAAACCATGGGCAAACCCCTCTACGTCTTGGCCGAAAGCCACAAGTTTGTTAGAAAGTACCCTCTGCGTCAAGAAGATCTAGGCATAGAGCAGAACATTGTCGATTTTGGTGACTCGAAGAGTGACTTGAACGAAGAGAAAGTGGACTACACCCCGCCAGAGTATATCAAGGGGATTGTCATGGAAACCGGCATTCAACTCCCCAGTGCTGTTGGCGAAGAGCTGATCAGTTCATGCTTTTGAAAAGGACATAGCATAGCATAGCGTGGCGTTGGAGGTTGTGTTTAATTAACATTTCAACCAGTTCATCCAGAACGTTCCCCGTCGTGAAAGCATACTATCAAAACAAAGCCATTAGTTCGTACAGACGACCCAAGGTTCTCAATCTCCCTTGATCTGTGCTCTCAATCCCACATTTTCCCTCTTCAGTCTTCCATTTTCCCTCCTCAACTTCGCCGCGTCGTCTTGTGCCTCTTTCAGACGTCTCTTCATCTCTTCGACTCCCTCGCCCCCTCTTACCACATTCAAAATCTTGCTCAGCTCCTCATTGAACCTCGCATACAGAGCATCATTCTCACAGCGCGCTTCGCGGTAGAGCTCATCCAGTTTGCGACACTTGTTCTCAGACACGGTTAGAGACGAGCTTAGGTCGTTTTGAATACTTTCCATCCGTGCTGAATGATCCTCAACTGCCTTTTGTAGTTTTCCTTCCAGCTTCAGGACGCGAGCTGCCATGTCCAATGACCCAGACGGGCTGGTTACACTTCCTCTGCGTGACACGCGAGCCGTTTGACTTCCACGAATCGTTCCTATACGACTCGTCGAGGTCGCTGTCAGTTCGTCCCCAATCTTGCTGAGCTCCTCTTGAAGACTGCCTTGTGTGCCATTCATGTTGACTTGCTCGTGTTGAAGACGTTCTCGGAGCTTTTGGGGAGATTGCATCCGCAAACGGGTTGATTTGTCTGGCGGAGTGCTCGGTCGTTTGACAATGTTACCGGCCCCTGTCCTCTCCGAAAGTCCGATTCGAGGAGTGGGCTTAGTCGGGGACAAGCCGCGGGCAGCTATGGTGGGAATGCTTGAGCTGGGCCGGGACGACATGGCCTCCTCCTTGACACTCGTTGTGTTGCTCCTCGGACGAAGGGGCTCAATTGCGCTGAGTGGCCGAGACGGGGAATTCTCCTTGCGAAAAGCAGGAGGAATCCTAGCCCTTTCCCTGACAGGAGAGCCAACTCTACCATTTGGCATCAACTTCGGTGCGGGCAGCAAGGGAGACTCCAAAGGCTTTTCATCGGTCATCGATCTTGAACCTACTACGGGGCGACGTGCTGGAGCCGGCGCGGTCCACGACGGGGCCTTCTGCGCCTCTTCTGCACCAAGAACATCGGAGAGCGAGCTTCGCCGTTTCTTCCTAGGAGGACCGGTTGGAATGAAGCTCGGGTGCTCGCCGATAGTGGACAAGCCAAGGCTCTGGACCGACGCCGCGGCAGAGAGTTCTCCCTTGAGTGAGCCATCTTGAGACGTCGGACGGTAGTCCATTGTCGACTGAGAGCGATGAAGAGAACCTTTGGAGAGGCTACCAGCTGGACTGTCACCTCCTCGCGTGCTTTTGCTCAACGTTCTCCACACCGACGCCACCTTTGACTCTTCCTCGGACCTGCTGTTCGTCCTCGCCAGTGTACCAAAGCCAAACTTTCTCCTCAATGAAGATGTGTTGGACGATATCGAAGCAGAATTAGTAGATCGAGACCGCTTATGCAGTCCACCAGAGTTCCCTTGTTTCTGCACTTCATCAAGCGGCTCACCGAAATATGTGTCCGTGTCGTCTACGAAACGGTCAATAAGGGCTATAAAATCATGCGGGTTGCCGTCAGTGACCAGCACTTCGGCAAAGGCAGCCGTGAGAGCTCCACGGTCGCCGTCATTGCCCGTCCCGTCTAGCAGATCCGCAAGCAGCTCCATGATCATCTTGAAGGCACGCCTGTTCTGAGGCACCAAGGTGCTGATGACGCTGCGGAAGTAGTCGTCAAAGTCTGCTGGAAACATAAGCTCCGCCTTGGACTGGGCGCTCTGGATCATGGTGTACGGTATCACCTGTCCCACCTGCTCCTTCCACGCGTGATTGAGGAACTTCTCAAACGCGGCAAACAAGACGTCTACGGTGGCCTGGGCCGCAATAACCATCATATTGGCATCTTCCAGCAGTCCGTTGTAGAGCTCATTGACAGCCAATTCATCAGCCAGGCCACGCATCTTGAGGCTTCGGCCCACAATGTTGCCCTTTCTTGCCTTGAGTGCAAGGATGTATGTCCTTAGCGTGTCTTCGAGTTTCCTATGGTTGGTAGGCGTCTCCGCTCGGAATGATGGCTGACTGTGCAGGGAGGTAGCTCCCTCTCTGCTTGGTGGTTTGGTCGACTGTGCAGAGGTTGGGTGTCTCAGCTGGGACTGATCACGGCGGATAGAGGCCGGAGGCTGGCTGCCAGGGCCAGTGCTAGCAAGAAAGGTCGACAGCAGCTTCCGAGGAGATTTGTGTCGACGGGTGGGCTCCCGGGAATCTACCTGAGAGGCATCATCGTCGTCTGCTGATAGGAAGTAGAGGTCCAAGGAGGAAATGGTCTCGCCATTTTTGGCCAACAGCGAGGCGGCCATTGCAGGATTGTCAATCGAAAAGGAACTCGCCGCAATCATAGCCAAGCGCTTGCTTATCTTGTGAACCAAGTTCTCCAGTGTCACCGGCTCCTGGCTAGTGGGATAGTCCAGCGACTCCAAAGTCATTCGCCACGAGCCGTCTTTGAGGGGAGAAAGAGATATGACGGTACGGATACCGTTCTGGCCAGGCTGCGGTTTATGAATATGCTTGTCCACGTCCACAATGACTCTCGTCGACCCATTCCGTCGCCGAAGCGAGACATACTCGCGGTTGGAGTCTTGGAAAATTGCACAGAGAAGGCTGGCCTGGTTCTCACCTGCATCAGCCCGACGCACCTCCCACGCTGATCCCTCGCGTTCGACTTCGGAGAAGCGGGACTCGATGGCGGCTTTAGAAATGTCTTCAGTAAAACGATTTACCTTCCCATCGTAAGTCGTATCAAGCCGCAGTATCCATGATGGCATTACATTAGAGCTTTGCCTGGACTGGTTTTTCTCGAGCAATTCAAAAAGCTGCAGTACTCGGCCGGCATGACTTTCAGAATACTGAAGGGCATCCAGACTGATCTGACGAACAAAGTTGAGATCCAGCAAAGGACCAGAGCGGGAAAATGCTGGATTTGAGCATGCCTCGAGCTCCGTCTGCAGGCTGCGGGCCGTGGTGGTTGCGGCATCGCCGCGCTTTTCAAGCAAGATGAGGCTGTCGGTGTAAAGAAGCATGATGCCCCGTTCCATTTCACAACCGTCTGGTGCAAACGGTGGAGCGAGCATAGTGTAGTCTGTAGCAGTGACTAACCGTCCAGTGATATGGCACTCGTTGGGCCATTCAGCCACACGAGAACGCAGTCTCTCTTCAATCAAGCTGCTTTCGGCACCCGCATCATCTTGGGCGCAAATTTCTGTAATCACATCGCGTGCCTTGAGAAGCGGCTTGATTGCTGCATGGCCCAACGGCAGCTGCTTAAGGATGCTGTCAATATAGAGATTGTATCGCGGTAATCGCTGGACCGGCTCAATGAGCAGTGACACGAGCTTCTGTTCGCCAATCTCGTGAAGAAAGGCGGAAAGGGCGGTGTCGGAGTTACGGCAGAGACTACGCAGATTTTGACTACAAGCAGCCTGGGCCCCAAGATATGGCCCATATGGCTCTGCAAACTGTGGCACCCACTCATACAGACAGCGGGCGAATGCCACAATGCCGTGCGGGTCGTCCTGGACGTTTGCCCGCATTTGTGACGCTGTCGACTGTGACATTTCCAGTGCCGTGGCTGAACTGGCCTCCGTTGCTTCCAAAATTGACCGCATCGACTGCAGAAACTTCGAGTTTGCGGCCACAATGCGGCTGATGCTGGCCGGAAAGACGGACTTGAGCTGCTCTTGGCTAGAGGCTTTGAGGTCGGCCCCGGAGTTCATGGCGATGCCATGCAGCTCTTGGAGCCGCTCAACGTAACCATCTTCGGTGTCAACGAGCTCACTAAGCTCCTTGCGCACGATTTCTTGTTGATGGCTGGTGAACGACGTGCTTCGACCAAACGCAGAAGCCTTTGACGGCGCCCTTCGCAGCTTCGACGTTGGCATGAATATGGCCTCGCCCAGACAGGCCACAACTTCTGCGTAACGACCATAGCGCTTCTCCAGGCCAATGTCGAGCGAGTCCTCGGAGCCAATCGAGTCCGACCGCTTCATCTCCACAACAGATCCGGGCGGCAGCACCACGTCAACGTCCAGCCAGGATAGCCACTGTTCGGCAAACGCGTCTCCAATGGCGTAAATGACATCTTCAGTGTTTTCGACACGCTGCATCCGGCTGGCAAGGATGGCCACGTGCTGGTCGCCAAAAAGCATTCCAGCAGCACGCACTTGCGCACACCATGCCGTGCGCACGCGTTCCGGAAGCTCGGCAAAGTATTTCTTGAGGCCAAACGCGATGCCACGGCAAACCTCGTCGCCCTTGGCGTCGCGCGGGAGGCTGTCGACCGCCGACCAAAACGGTGAGGTCGGCGCAACCGCCAGTCGCCTGTACGATCCAATGCCGGCCGGCGTGAAAACGTGTACCTGGATGCGCGAACTCGTCGATGCCACGGCCGCCGCGCGGCCATAGAAGACCAGCACCGGCGAATTAGCCAGCAGCGGATCGGTCGTGTGGAACAGACTGACATCGCCCGCCAAAGGCGGCGGCGCGGGAACCACGACGGCCATGGTCTTGTTGTCAGGCCTGCATCCTCTGCGCCTGTCGTAAACAAGCCCCTCCTTCGCGCTGCCACACTTTCCCGATCGGGAAGAAACAACACCTACGTGCGGGGACGTCTCTGATTGGCTACAATGGCCCACCACCAGCTCGAAATCGCCTTCGCTTCGCTAGATGATCAACAGAACTTTCTGCTGATCGAACTTCCCACCGAGCTATCGTCCCGGGTTGCAGCCGGGGAATCGTACGTAGCCTGTTGTTGATTCCTGTTTTCCTAACACTCTTTTCCGCAGTCTTCACTTCAAAGCCCCTGCAGACGACATCCCGTCAGTCCTTTGCACAGATGACAGCACCTACACAGTCCGCCAGGTGAACACATCGAACTCCGTATTTGTCGTGCATGACGATGGCAGCTCAGTCCTCCGCGCCATCTCGCAAAGCTTTTCCACCCTGGACCTTACCCCTCAGCACACTGACATCACCCAAATCAAATCCCTCATCACCCGCAGCGTCCCTGTCTATCCCTCTCAAGCTCACAGGGAGAGCACGAGCAAATCACATCTATTTTCCAACCTGCCCTATAGCCTAAGCGAATGTGGGGCGGCTTATAGGGAGCTCTGCTGCTTCGAAAATGAGGGGGGAGTCTATTGCCCAACACCTGAGGTCAAGGTGAAAGTGTGGAAAACCATCCTGCAGAATGCTACTGCAGAGGGGAACGATGTAGCTAGCACCGTGCCAGCCCTGCTCACGCAGGTCGAAGGTGAATGGCCCAAGGGCCTGCTTGACGCTGTTATTGCGCTTCTCACCTCCGAGAACGAGCAAACGCTAAACTTGGAGAGCACGGTGTTGTTTACTGGGACAAACCTGCTTTCCAGTAAGACGGTGTGGAAAACGGATGGGTTTCTAGACGAGTGGAGAGACGTGCTTCCCGAACAGTGGAGGGGCAAGGCTGGTGTTAATTTGCTCAAAGACAAAGTGAAGTTTGTGATGGTCAATAACGGCGGGGAGATTGCGTCAGTCGACGATGTTGGTGGGGAAAACACGCCGGCGGCAAAGGAAACATCGGTGGGGAAGAAGAGGGGTTGGCATGACAGATTCAAGAAGCAAAAAGGGTAGGAAATCCCTACTCGATTAGATATAAAAGTCACTGCCAAACACCTGCTTTAATGCATCTCTTTTACCGACCCATGGTCAAATCTTCCGTGCTTCCCTCAATCGTTCTCCTCCAGTACTGCGGAAGACAGACGCACACCAGCGGGAAAGCCTTGACCGCTTCCCCGCCCTCATCCTCTTGTGACGGAGTAGTTCCGCTATCTCTGAATGAAGCATTTCTGCCTCTAGTTTCCCAGGCCTCGCTCCAGTCTTCGGCTCGCAGAGGGGTGCGTACACCCGTAGCCCAGCCATCGTCCCAGATGCCGATGATGCGGATAACGTCACCCCTTTCCAGGGCAAATTCATCTGATGCTTTGGGCTCGTAAGTCCACAATGTAGACACCAGGTAGCCTGGTCGGATAGGTTCGTGGGAATAGTAGTCTGAAAACGAGTTGAGCCGTTCGCTGTTAGGATTGGACTCGGGTGTGTTGTCCGATGGACCTTCTGGAGATGATGTGTTAGGGTCCAAATTAAGCATTGAACGGCTAGAAAGGGAGCCACTACGCTGCGGGAAGAGCGCTGGTTCCTTGCTGGCGCTGCGGTAGGGCGAATGCTCATCATCAGAACCCTTTTGCACCGTCTCGTACTCGCTCAGAGGAGAATATCTTCCAGAGGGGGGTTCCGAACGGGGGGTTTGCAGCGCCGCCATACGTGCCACACGTGTGCCAGGGCGAACGGGTATGCCTGCGGCGCGTTCGTAATCGTTGGCATACACCATTGCATTATGGCTTCGCGCCGTTTGCGGTTGGGTGAAGATGTTGGACGAGGACTCCTCCCGGCGCTTGCGGCGATGGCGAAGGCATAAGAGACAACTGAGGAGCAGGAGAAAAAACCCCAGAATGGAACCAACGACAATACCAGCAATTGCGCCGCCAGAAAGCTTGTGCCCGTTGCTCTTGGACGAGGAAGAGCCAGAAGTCGGTTTTTGCGTGGCAGTCGTGGTCAAGGTAACGGGGGCAAGAGAGGTCGAGGCCATTACAGGAAGAGCAACTCCTTTGCAGCGAGATGTCGCATTGGAAAACACACAACAAGAATCAGTTGCGTTCGGCGAGCTTTCTGAACAATAGTGACATAGACTGCCAATGTTCGACGAAAAGCCACAGTCATTTGGCTCATTCGTGGCCGCTTCGATGCAAGAGCCCGATAACGAGTTTGCAGGAAGAGCGCAGTTGGTAAAGTCTGCCCGTATCTGTGTCAGGGCATTGTCATTTGCTTGTCCGCAGACGTTGCTGCTGGAAATCTCCTCTTCGCTTTGTGCATACGACGCACAACTATCTGCACATAGAGGCTTCACCGCTTGACCAGAGAGCTTGCAGTCACTGATGGAATTTTGCACCAGTGCATTGCACAAGACGCTAGTCGTGTACCGCGCGTAATAGGCTGTGGTGTTGTCTGCAGAAAATTCTGAACAACCAATGAGTGTTTGGTATCTATTCTTCCATCAGCGCTGCTCCAGTCGGCCGTCAGATGCCACAAACCTCGTGCGCGCAAACCCTTGCGAAACGAATCCCTTCAACCCAGAATCGAACGAGCGTGTATCCGTGACCGATGACAGGAAGGGGAAGAGGTCAACCAGTTTGCTGCTGGTAGAAACGGATGCGCTGTTAAACGCGCAGCAGGTGCTGGAATGCGACAGCGGAATGCAGTTTTGTGCTCCGGCGCATGGCAGATGTGCGGCCAAGAGCGCGGCGCATGCCAGAATCGTCAGCGATCGATGTCTTTGTGTGACGGTTGTCGCTCCACCTCTGTCTTCTCCGCAGCGCAACATGGCGCAACTTTTCCTTCACAGTTAGAGTGTCATGTCACGGAAAGGAGCGCAAACAGTCGCGAACGGCGTCTCTGATCACCCCCCGGTCCTTCCCTCGCCACCTAATTGGCTGCACGAGCCCATCGATTGTGGGCTGTTGCATAACGGTCCGTCCCGTTGCGTTGAGCACAATTTGCAAAGATTACCCTCATCCACTACATCTTACAGCTCCACTTGCCAGGTCAGGCACGTTGGGCCATCTGCTTTGGTGGTCCACTTTATTGTGGAAATCATAGCCAACCTCATCCGTTTCCCGGTCATCATTATCGAGACGACCCGGCTGGTGCGATGCATCCGACAAGATCTCCAAAAGATCTTCAGGGCCACCCACATCGTCCCACAGCTTCCCCGCTTTTAGTTTGTGCATTTCGTGCCAGACTTGGCTGAACCAGCCCCCCTTGCCGGCTTTGACACACAAGCGCAACATGGCCGCATGTGCGTCGACTCCAATCACATGCCCGCCCTGGGCCTTTAGAGCTTGCATCTGCTGCCAAACAGCGAGCCCCGACGACCAATCACCTCTGCGCGCACAGTCTTTAAGCAGTGGTATCATGCCTAATGCCGACAATCCCCAGCCCTCGCGGCCCATTTCCTCGCACAAGCTCAATGCGCTTTCAAAGCCACTGAATTTCAACACGCCCTTGATGATGGCATGAAAAACATTTGGCGTGGGGTAAGGCAATTGCAGAACCTTACCATTGCGTTTGACTTTAAGTCGTCCCTGTGAAGCTTCCGTGACCTTGACATCAGACCGTGCCAGCATCAGTCCACTTCCGCTGCCACGGATCCGGCCGAGCCAATGTGTGAAAGCTCTCGCATTGCCCGTCTTGGTGAAATGGTTCAGGACGGCTATATTCGTGACTTCATTTGGACGGCAATGTGACATTCTCAGACACTTGATGACGCTTTCCACCAGTACAGGATTACCGGCATGGTGCAGCCCGATCAACAGGGTGTTCCATGTGTGGACATCCATTGGCGTGGGCGAAACGTGCATGTTGTAAGCAATTTGCGAGAGCAAGGCCGAGCTGGGAACCTTTGACACTTCAAACTGCTGGAAGAGAGACTGTAGGCTCCGGTTGAGGTCCTTTGCATCCTGGTGATACTCAAAGCAGCCATCCCGTCTGTAGTCTGAAAGAGCTACATCCCCACCAGTCCTTCTCCAATCCGATAATGTCGCATCAAAGTCCATTATTCTTCTCGCATCATACTTTTTGGTCTTGATTCTCTTCTTTAGTTCTTCCTCCGAACGCATCATGGTAGCCTTGTAATCGCTGGGAATGGTCTTAGGCAGGACCACCCCCTCCCACGATCCTCCGTTCCCAAGCAGGATGGCGAGAAACAGCTTTAGCTGCAGCACATCTGCCCAAAGCATGTTGACCTCCGTTTTTTTTCTTGACCAAGCTTTGCCCTCAGCTTTTCTCCTTGTCATAGGGCTTGCGTATATTGATTGCGGTGGGAGATTGTCCAAGTTCAACGGCAAGCCCGTGTTCGCCAGCCAGGAGATTTCAATCGCGTCTCCGTCCGACTTCAAGTCATCTGTGAAATCCTCCTTCAACTCTTTCTTGAGTTGTTCAATAGCCCTGTCCCACTGATCCTCTCGTTGCTTCTTAGCTACTACATCGCAAGTTGCGGCGACGGCAAAGATGCTGGAATACCATAGTCGTGAAGCGGAGATCGCTCTAGGCCATCTCACGCTGCGAGAAGGAGTGCGGAAGCATTGTGGACATTGACAGCGATAGAGCCCACTGCTTCTTTGGGTGACAAGCGCCCACAGCGACTGCATGGCTCCAAGGCCGGGCGCGGCGGCGGAGGTGGAGGTCGAACCCCTAACCCTAGAGTGGGGATCGCGCAGACGCGGATCACAAGTTATCACATCACAATGATTTCACGTTTTCCTGGGCCACATTTATCGATTCCGGCTATGAAACCTGTTTAAACCGGTGTACTACATCGCTGAGGTGACATGCTGTACGGTGCGAGGACCTTCTTCGCATTGACGATCCGCCAGGCAAGGTGTCTCACGCATCCGTCGGCACGCACGACGTCAGGTGCAAATTCGATGCCGAACATTTGCTTTACGGCGTAGACGACGCGACGTGCATATTTCCCCTCTCGCTCTAGTGTTGGTCCGAAAGTCTCCTCGACTGTTTGCGGTGCCACTACGGGATCACGATCGAAGCAGTTTTGTACCATTGGCAACAAGACTGCCTCGACTGCCCTTACCGAAGTGGCATCCCCATCTTCGTCGAATTTGTCAATGTGTAGGCTAAATGGCTGTGAGACGTCCATCACATTGTGCATTCCGTCATGATGGTAGCGAAACTCGAAGACGCCCTCTGTCCACCAGAGTTTATCGCCGCGAAATTCCACTTCGCCGCAGAGGAGTTCTTTGCTTGGGTAGGGCTGATCTTCAGCTACAACGCCATTGTCTGCTCCCCGCTGATGATACATTCCTTTATTGGTAGGGTTCCACCTGCCTTGGGAGGATACCCGTGTGACTTCTCGTGTAGCATTGTCACCAACTCGATAGAGCCCAATCCAGTCGTTCTTGCTGTGATTGCGCGGTGCTGTCCACTTGACTTTTATTGGGCTTCCATATAGAAGCGTTAAGCGCATAGGACCATCTTGTGCACTCATTCCCTCGCGTCCGCTCGGCTTCGTGCTCTTGTAGCTCATCCCGGGTTGGGTTTGGTCTATTTCCAAGGAGTAATCCTTTGGGTCGCATCCACCAAGATCTGGAGCAAGTCGAGTGATGCTGATACGAGCAGGAAGTCTTTCCACCAAAGAAGTTGAGTTGGTCACAAAATTGCCCAACGCCGCAACAACCTTTGATAATTTTGTTTCAATCACGGCCTCGACGAAATCAAGACACTCGTCAAGCATCCGATCTCCGCTCTCTGTCCACTTCTGAATGGGAGATGGCAACGAACGTTGAATGCTTCTGGACACACCCGAAACCTCACGCAATCCCTGACGATACAGCTTTTGCATATGAGGCCTTTCCACGAACTGCACGAAGCAGAACGTGAGCGAATGGCTTAGCAACGCCAACGCAAAGATGGTCTTGCTCCAAGTGATCATGGCTGCGCCCCATACTCCAGCTAACCCGATGGTACGCTCAGGATTATTCAAGTATCTGTAAATCCCATCGTAGTTTAGTCTCGGAGCACCTTCGAAGAAGAAGTCACCGAAATACCAGCCAAATTCTCCCAAACTGTCATGAATTGACAAAACCGTCAACAGCTGGAGTAATATAAAAGCCACCCCGAGCACGTGTCTTAGTACCGCCATGCCAATTGTCCAGTCCCCTGGCAGCCCGTACATCTTCCACGTAGCGCAGGCAAAGCCTGTGTAGCACATGACTAGGCTGAAGCGGTAGGTATCTTTCCACTGACGCCATGCTTCTTCGATGCTCTCGCCGTGCTTCACAAACTGTCGCGTCCACCACTTGTTACTTGATTGACGATTCAGAATGAAGCCAAGACCAAATGAGTACCACAGACGCCAAATGACGGCGTTCAAGACGAAGACAGCCTGCCAAGTCCTGTTCGATGGGGAGAGTATGGCTGCAATATAAAGGTAGACCTGCAAAACCACCAAGGAGACATTTGTGGTACGATACAGGCCACCTTGTCGCCCCAAGCGCTGGTTGAAGACAATCCTCGTGTCCTCACCAGAATAGAGTGTCCCAGGACGGGTATTCTCCCCCGCTTGCTTCTGTTCGGTCTCATTACTTGGCGTATTGTACGTGCGCTCGATGTGCGGATTCTCAACCACGGCCAAGAAAAGCAACTGGGCGGTGTGGGCGATGATTGAAACAAACAGCACCTTGTAGCTAGCGGTTAGCATGGAAATGCCATAGTAGCCAGCATATCCCACGGAATACATGGGGTGAGGCGCCAACTCAAATACCCCATCAAAGGTAAGTTCCTGGTCGATGAGGAAGAAAAAGTCTCCCCAGTACCAGGCAAAATCCTTCACCACCCGATGTGCATCCAGCTTCACCCAGAGGTTGAAAAGGATCAGAAGCACACCGCCGGTCCATCGCAGGAGGGTCACGGGTGTGCTTTCACCGGCTGGTTGGTGTACACATGCCAATGCAAATAGGCAGTAGGATGTGAAATCGCTCATCAGAACAAGGTCGACCACACGACGAAAAAGGAGCCAGGTGTTGAATTCCACTGGCGCCTTGTCAAAGCTGTAACCTTTTGGGATTTTGGATTCCAGGTCTCGCTTCAGGAAGTTGTACACATATGGGCGCGGATGCTCCTTTGGTTGGGGCCGGTCCAAAATTTTATATTTCTTGGCCCAATTGATTAGACGGTTGTGCTGAGATTGATTGTAGAGCAGCCAGCCGATCCCCAGATTGTAGCAAGTCCTCCAGAAGAGAAAGATTACCGCAAAAACCGGTGCTCTCGTCCCAGGCGGTAACAGAAAATAGAAGCAGCAAAGGCCCACTAGTATTCCGACAATGAAAGCGTCCGAAATGTTTTTGGGTTGCCATGGATTGAAGAGTTGGGAAACCATATCCTCCGTGTGAGGAACTGTGAATATGGTGCCATCTGGAGTGCGGCCAAACGTGTGTCCGCCTTCACTATCCTGCCCATTTTCATCGTTGAGTTTTTTTACGGTAGCTTGGGCGTTTTGAGCCTTTGCTGGTTCTCGAGTCAGCAGCCGCTCTCGAAGTTCTGCTGTATCTGTGTGGGGTTTCCCTTTTGGGTCCGCCACATCCATGTTGTTATGGCTGGAACTTGAGCTTTTTGCTACATTAGACATTGCGTGTTGTCATTATTTGGTGGACACCAAAGAGATTCTGTATAAACGTGGGCGAAAAGCTCATACGGCTGGCAATGTAAGTGCACGTGACACGTCTTCATTCGCTGGCGTGTCGGGTAAAGGCGGAAACATGTGTTTGCGCACTGCATTTTGGTCTCGTTGAGAGCGGGGTTACTCTACAGTAGGTGCATATCATCTAGTTTTTGATATGAATCCGGCTGGCTCAACCGCCAGTCACGTCCAACGCCTCGAGAGATGTTGAGATTGAAGGTAAACATGTGTCCGCAGCTGCTGGTTCAGTTGTGGGGCCGTTCTCTGCTTTGTTAGTTATTGTCTTTCTTCTGGTACTTTAGCGATGGCAACTCTTTCGATTGATTCGCACACGTTTGCGAAGGACGTGATATCATCGAGCGATGAAACAAGTATGGTGACGAAACAATGCATGATCGCTGATTGATCTTCATCAAAGCTTTGATGTAGAACAACCGATGGGACATATCTTACCTGAAGGTCGTCGGCTCTGCCTATTTGAGTGCAGCTCCATCGTTAGACTACTGCTTAATAGATACCCCCTTGAAAACTAATAGGCATTGAAACTTTACTGTGCCTTTGAAGGCTTGGCTCTTGAAACAGAACAAGTTTCTTTGAAATTCGGCACAAACGCAACACGATGCCGAGGCCAGACGGCACAAAGAAGCTGAATTAGTAGTATCGATCAAAGGAACTCCAATCAGAGCATTTCTTATCTCTCTTAAACTCACATTTCCTACCATGGAGCATCAATCCATCATAATGTGGCCCAAGTCTCCTTACTTGACCTTGGAAACCCTCTACTATAACCTCGCTGGAATTGAGAAAACACTGGCTGAACACACTGAAGCCAGGAATTCGGAAACATTGTGCTGGCAAGGCAGACTTACTCGAAAAGAAAAGAAAAAACTACAATGGACTCGTGGCATAGCCAAGGCCCAGATACGAAGGTTGGAGAGCGCTCTGGCACAGGCAGTGGACCTGTCTGCATGTACCATGCCATTGGATCCTTTTACATCATCGCCTCCTTTCACCGCTTACGCGCCTTGCATGCTTGACTCAAAGTCATTGTCACATTTTCTGCCTTATGATTTCACACCGCCACCGCATACGTCTTCATCGGCTGTACATGCCATTCCAAGAAGGTTCTCAGACAGCGTCGCCCTCACAAGGAGCAATACGAGCTTACCGCCAAGCGAGAGCCATCCTTCTTTGCCGAGCGACGACTCTTCATTATATAGCCAAAAGTAGGACTTTTAAGGGTAGAGCTTGAAGATAATTGTAGAACATTGTCATGAGGTCGTCATTTAGAGGAGCCTATGGTTCATCCCAATCATCTCCAAGGCCTTTCGCCACTGCTCTTACTACGCTTTTGATAGCCTTGCAAGCGGGTGAGTCAGGAAATTGATCGAGATAGCTCTCACCGTAGTCGCATGCACGCCCGATTCGCGGGTCCAATGGCACAGAGCCCAAGAAGGGGATATCAGTCTCTTCAGCAAGCCGACGGCCTCCTCCTGTGTTGGTTCGGAAAATTTCCGATTGGTGCTTGCATTTGGGACAAACAAAGCCTGACATGTTCTCAACGAGGCCGAGCATTCGGATACCAGCTTTGCGACAAAAGTCGATTTCTTTTCGCACGTCTAGCAGGCTGACCTCCTGCGGCGTTGTCACCAGCACCGCGCCGTCTACCCCCGATTCTCTAAGGTAGCTGGTCACGCTCAAGTGCTCGTCACTCGTTCCCGGCGGCGTGTCGACGATCAAGTAGTCCATGTCGCCCCACTCGACGTCTTTCAAGAATTGCTTGATAAGGCCATTCTTCTTGGGCCCACGCCAGATAACGGCATCATCGCGATTGGGCAACATGAACTGCACGCTCATAACGCCCAGATTGTCCGACGTCCACACGGGCTCCCATCCAGAGCTGGTCACGTGGATGGTCTCATCTTCAACTCCCATCATTTTAGGGATGCTTGGGCCGCAAATGTCCGTGTCCATGATTCCGACCGTCTTTTCAGGCTGGCTCGCAAAGGCCTGGGCTAGCATGACGCTAAATGTGCTCTTTCCAACACCGCCCTTGCCGCTAAGGACGAGAACCTTATGTCTGACACTCTCCAGCCGCTGTGTGATGAGTGGTGTGTCCGGATCAGGGCCTTTGGGCGTTGAAGCGCATATTTTTTGGTTCGGACATCCGGCACAAGCATCGGCTTTTCCCGCCTGTTCACCCTCGGGTCCGGGACAGTGTTCGGGCTCGGGAGCAACCAACGGAGCTTTGCGAAGGGTGAAGGCGGCAAGAGACTCCTCTACCGAATTTTCTGAATGAGGCATTTGGAAGTGTATGACGTGAGGTGGAAGGTTTGAAATGTAATGTGATGTGTGGGATGTAACAGACCTTGTTACGTCACATCCACAATGATCCCGCGACGAACCCTCGGAGCCGCCGAGTGGGCTACCGGTCGTCGATGGCGCTCATTCCTTGCACCGCCATTCCTCTTAGATGACTACACACCCCGATACCAACTGCTCTCATCGACGCAGGCGGCATTGAAGCGGAGCGAGGCCTATGCGCACCTCCGAAACTGCAACCTATGTCCTCACCGCTGCGGCGTAAACCGATACGAGCGGAGCGGAACATGTCTGGTAGGTGCAGATGTTTTGGTAAGCACAATTGCACCGCACTTTGGAGAGGAACCGTGTCTGCAAGGCCATAACGGCAGCGGCAGCGTCTTCTTCTCCGGCTGCAACCTGCGTTGTGTCTTCTGCCAAAATCATGACATTTCCCACCAGCGAAGCGGCTTCAGCTTGACGCCTGAAGAGCTCGCAGAGTGGTATATCAAGCTGCAGGACGTGGGTAGCGTGCATAACATCAATCTGGTAACGCCGGAACACGTCGTTCCCCAGGTCGTCTTGAGCATTCTCCATGCAAGAGAGATTGGTCTGAAGCTGCCAATAGTCTACAATACCTCGTCGTTTGACTCGCTAGAGTCCATCAGCCTCCTAGAAGGGCTGGTAGACATCTACTTGCCCGACTTCAAGGTCTGGGACCGAGCAACGTCGAGACGGTTGCTCAAGGCTGACAACTACGCTGACGTGGCTAAGGAGAGCATCAGAGCCATGCACTCGCAGGTCGGTGATCTCTGTTTCACCGCCGACGGGTTGGCCAAGAAAGGTGTCCTGCTACGGCACTTGGTCATGCCAGGCCTTGAAGACGAAGGCCGCCAGATCATGGCCTGGCTGGCAGCTAACGTCAGCCAAGACTTGTACGTGCACGTCATGGAACAATATCACCCACGCGCTCATGTGGGCAAGACGAAACGCGTCGGCGGTTCGACCAAATACGTCGACATTAACCGTGCCATCAATCCCCGAGAACTGGAAACGGTGCGAAAATCCGGTGAAGCTGCGGGGTTGTGGCGCTTCCTTGACCCGGCGGGGCACGGCGGATTTAATATCTGACCAAAATAATCCCGGTCTTCCAGAAGATTTTTAACCCCCGGCCCCTGAGCCTAATTGCCGCGGACGTTTGATCCATGTGAGCCGCGTTTCACTGCATCCTCGGGTTCGCAGATGCGTTCTCCCGAGTTGCGATGACGGCTGTCAATACGAACTACTCTAATGAATCCTCGCCTACTTCCCCATCAAAACCCCGCCATGGTTGCTTTCCATCGCGCGAGCCTATTCAACCAGACGATGGGCGGATGGCAATCCCTCGTCCGAGCTCCAAACGGTATTATAAAAAGACTCTCTCCTTTTGTGTTTCTTCTCGCTCTCGCCGGTCGAGCCTTTGAACAATTCACTCTCTAGTAAAAGACCTTTGTGCTCCACTTTATTTTTCCCGAACCCCCGATTTGCCATTGAAGCTTTGGCAAAGCACTGATATGCTTACCTTTCCCGGAGGGCAATGCCCCCAACAGCGACACTCGACCTTCAGCACAACGCTCGTTTATTCCTTCCTTTGGTCTTAAACACTCTCCTCAGCACCCTGTTCCACATTCGCTTAAGATGTTTTTCTCTGTGCTGCTCTTGGCACTACCAGCCCTAGCACTTCCCTTGGATGATGCCACCGATGCCACCACCGCAAATATCACGGAACGAGCAGCATCGTCCCCCATCATGGGCGGACTAAATTTCCCAGATCCCTCGGTGATTCGAATGGCTGATGGATGGCACGCCTTTGCCACTAATGCATTTGTTGACGGCAAGCGCATTCACGTTCAGGTTGCCAACACTCCAGACTTCAAGAACTGGAATTATCGCCGAGGCTACGATGCCATGCCAAATTTGCCGGACTGGATCGATAAGACTAGCCCTCGACTCTGGGCTCCCGATGTTAATCAACTACCAAATGGGAAGTTTATAATGTACTACACCGCTGCCATGGCGTCCAAACCCACGCTGCACTGCGTCAGCTATGCCATAAGCGATCATGTCGAAGGTCCATATTCTTCAGGCCCAGCCCAGCCTTGGGTTTGCCCAACGGATAAGGGTGGCGCCATCGATCCGTCCGGCTACCTTGACCGCTCCGGCTCTCGTTGGGTCGTGTACAAGGTGGACGGCAATGCCATTGGCCATGGCGGTGTTTGCGGAAACACTTTGGCTCCCATCGTTCCAACACCTATCATGCTGCAACAGGTTGATGCCACCGATGGCATCACAAAAATCGGCAGCCCGATCCAGCTAATCACCAACGGAAAGTGGGACGGACCGGTTGTGGAGGCTCCCTCGTTGACGAAGCTCGGCGACAGATACGTTCTTTTCTTTTCGTCCAACTGCTTCGCCACGACCAAGTACGATGTGTCGTACGCAACGTCGACACATATCACCGGTCCGTATACAAAATACGGCCCCCTGTTTGTGACGGGCAGCAGGGGAATGACAGCCCCGGGGGGCTTAGATATTGCCGTAAATGGTGATCACGTAATTTGGCATGCGTACGTTAAACATTCCCCTTCTTAGCCCCAAGGCTGTATCAGTCGGAGCAAGCATACTGACGGTTGTGGTAGGAACATAGGTTCCGGTCGCGCTTCATTTACAGGCGTCTTATCGATGTCGGGAAATGACGTGAGGGTCATCAGCACCTCATGAATGATTCCTTCTCTTTTCGAATTTTCCAGGAGCAAGGCGTTGGTAGATACCCGTACGTTGCATCTCTTTCTTTCTCTGCATACTCAAGATCGATATCACCACCGTACGGCAATTTATCGTAGCCCTACTGTGTAGCTCCTCATAGGTATTACATCTTCGCGCATGTATTTCACTTGGGCACGTTGCCCCCCTAACAACAATGTGTGTGAACAATAACAAAACTGTGGCATCTACTATTGGTCGCCCAGCATCCACAACTAAACAAGGCATTCAAACGCCCTCCACGTCAACAAAGGGCCGATCTGCATAATCTACTTGTTTCCGATTGTTCATCCCCCCCCCCCCCCCCCAAAAAAAAAAAGGAAGCACATTGTATCCCAAGCATATAAGTCATTCCCCTTCCATTGACAGTCAATGATGGCTCACATTCAAGTCGAAGTGCGAACCCTCTACGTCTTCTCCGATCGCATGCAAAAATCAAAGACCGCACTAATAACCAAAGCCCTCCAGAAAGGGATTAACTTCCCCGAATTCGAAGAATCCCGAGACACGTTCGAGGACTGCTATGAAGCCATCTCTGCCATTCTGCACAAGGTTGCCCAGCTGCTCGATGATGAAGTCCTCATCAGCACGCCCCAGAGCGATATAGTGGGGGAAATGTATACCATCCCTACGCCGATGTCAGGGGAGGTCAACGGTGCGCCTGAGCATGGGGACGAATTTCTCATTGCAGACCTCATGGAAGAGTTTCGGGGCATAGGGGCCTATAGGAGGGAAATGCTGGCTGCCTATCAGAGGTTGGAGAGAATTGTAATGGAGGCAGATTTGGTACCGTTGATGCAGGGACTCAAATTGAGGGCTGCAGAGAGAAGTGAGGGTGGTGACGAGATTGAGAGATTGGCCGGAGAACTGGATCGTTTTGGGTTGTAAGACTGGGCTATGATAGTGTAGCTTACCTAACTTGTCCTCGCGGAATTAATTTGACATTCAACTCTCGTTGCATGACAAACCAGTGACAAACCATCTCCCATTCCTTTTCAGGCTGTGCAAGCTCAAGGTCATAGTGCAGAAAAAGCGTTGGGGTCAATTTCTCCCTAAGCTCGTTAGCGGATTTTCTTCAATTTCTTTGATGCGCCCACATTTCAATCCATGAGAGGTTTCTCCCCATGCATGTGCGTGCGCCAGAGCCAAAAGCGAAAAAGAAGCGGTGCATATCGCCCTGTTTCTCGCCCATCCAACGTTCAGGACGGAAGGCTTCGACATCTTCGCCAAACACGTCTCGATTTCTATGGAGCACCCAGGGGTTTACACCGACGATGGTCCCTCCTGGAACATGGACTCCCGCGATGTTTGCACCGCCCGGAGGTGCTACGCGTGGTATATTCATTCCTACTGCCGGATGGAGGCGAAGAGCCTCATACATGACGGCTTGCAGGTATGAAATTTTCTCGGCCTCGGCCATGGTGACTGGGTCGCTAAGCTTGCCCTGATCACGAAGCGTTAGTAGTTCACCAACTAGGCGTTGTTTGCACGAGGGGTTTTTGAGGAGATAGTATATGATTGCGCGAGTTGAAATGGCTGTCGTGTCAGACCCAGCAAATATGTTGCTTGTTGCCATACTTGTCACAGCCACGTCGTCAAGCTCGAGAGGTTTCTCTTTTTGCGTGGCCCGAAGTTTGGACAATATATCTTTTCGCTCAACGGCACGGTCTTGTCGAGCAGCAATCTCCTTGACTGCAAAGTTGCGAATAGAGCCATGGCGGACTGTAATAGCGAGGTGGTTTCCGATATATGGCATCAAGGCGTCGTGCAGCCAGTATAGCCACGAGACTTGCCCAATCCAAGCGGCGCATTTGAGTGCTGCGTTGATTTGCTTGATTGATCCATCATCTGATCCCGCGACCATGAACCCGAAGCGCTTGCTGAATGTAACGTCGCCAATAACATCTGCTTTGGTTAGTCGAAGGCAATCGGCCTAGACACGGCGCACCAAAAGCAAAAAGTTGCACCCACTTGGCCATATCGACAATTCGGTCTTGCTGGTGACGCATGCAATTGAGAAAAACACCTATAGCGCTATCCACCTCAGATTCAAGATCTTTTAGTGCTTCCACTGAATAAGCTCTGCTAACAAGCCGTCTTTGGGCAGCATGAATCTGCTCATCTCGCTCGGCAAAGATGTCAAACTTGCGATGGCCCTGGAAGACAGAGTACCAGTTGGACTTTCGAAATCGTGTTCCGGCTCCATAAATCTGCTTTACAGCCGCTAATTCGCACACGCTGACTTCATTTGGACCAGTGCGTACGAGGTTGCCGTACTTTTTATGCAATTCGATCATTGTCGTATGCATATCGCCATCCCAAGAGTGCTTTACTAACCACAGTCTAGTTAATCGGGCCAAAAACGGGCCCGGAACTGATGCCAACGGATGCCATGTGTTTTGGTAAAGTATGTAGCCGAGTACGAGGTCCACCAAGGCAATTGACAGCAAGCCTACGCTCAACTCCATAGTGGCATGTGGTTTTGATAAGGTTACTCCGATGCGCAGTACCGTTGATTGTTTGTGCAAGAGCTACATGCATGATGTCATGCTAGCAAAAGTGTAGGTGTTCCCTCATCTTCATCTTCCTTGGGTAGTGGGAGTGAAGCCATCAACTGGGTATCATATCGGTCGCGAGTAGATTATCGTTCCGATGATCTCTGATGTGATCCCGGTGGTGGATGGTTGGCCGTTCCGGTCGTCAATCCCCGGACTCTAACCTCCGCATCAGATTGTCTGCCTGCCGGCGCCAAAGCCGGTAGACAGCCGGACCCAGAGCCGACGAATCAGCCGCCCCCAACTCGACTCCGTGTCGAGTGCCGGGGCGACATGCCTGATAGAAGGTGGTATATAGACTTAGACTGTCTGCTTTTATCCTTTACCCAGCCATGTCTATCGAGCGCTACGACATTGTGATCATTGGCGCCGGCCCTGTTGGCCTCTTGCTTTCCACTTGTCTAGCTAGATGGGGTTACAAGATCAAGCATGTTGATATGCGTCCAGTACCCACGGTGACCGGCCGTGCAGATGGTATCCAACCAAGGTCCCTTGATCTATTGCGCAATATGGGCCTCAAGCGGGCCATAATGGCACACGATCCTGCCAAGGTATACGAGGTTGCTTTCTGGGATCCTGCGGAGGGCAATGAGGGAATTCACAGGACTGGAACCTGGGCTTCGTGTCCAAAATTCATCGATGCGCGTTATCCATTCACTACCCTGCTCCATCAGGGCCTGATTGAGCGCGTTTTCATCAGCGATCTAGAGAAGAACGGCGTCAAGATTCAGCGGCCGTGGCGAATAACTGGCTTTAATACGGACGGCGTCGACAAGCACTACCCGGTCGAGGTAAGTCTTGCTCATGTCGATGGCGACGAGCAAGAAACTGTCCGAGCAAAGTACCTTTTCAGTGGGGAGGGAGCGCGCAGCTTCATTCGCGAGCAGCTCGGCATCAAGATCACCCACATCGATCCCATTCAGCATGTCTGGGGCGTTATGGACGGTGTGGTGCGGACAGATTTCCCCGATATCAAAACGAAGTGCACCATACACTCTGATGCTGGCTCCATCATGGTCATTCCTCGCGAAGCCAACATGGTGCGACTCTACATCCAACTTGCATCCTCAGATGACAAGGACTGGAATCCACGCAAGTCGGCGACCACAGAAGAAGTGCAGGAAGCAGCTAAGCGCATCCTCAAGCCTTATAAGATTGAGTGGGACCGCGTGGAGTGGTACTCTGTTTATCCAATTGGTCAAGGAATCGCTGATAGGTACACTCTTGATGAACGAGTCTTTATGGGCGGCGATTGCTGCCACACGCACTCTCCTAAGGCCGGGCAGGGCATGAACACTGCCTTTTTGGATGCCCAAAATTTGGCGTGGAAGATTCATCACGTCGAGTCAGGATTCGCTGACCGCTCAATCCTAAAGTCGTATGAGAGCGAGCGGAAGCTCATTGCGAAGAACCTACTCCAATTTGATAATCAATATGCCAAGCTCTTCTCGCAACGGCAGCCATCTGCAGGGGAGATTGGCCACGCCAACAAGCACGCCAGCGAGGAAGTTGACGAGAGTGAGTTCATCAAAGTCTTCAAAGCGTCCTGCGAGTTCACCTCTGGCTATGGTGTGGTATATGATGCGAATTTGTTCAACTGGTCAGACTCCCATCCAGTGCAGAGCCCGCTAATCTTGACCCATCCTACCGGCACAACTCAGAGGCCCGGCCACATCATGACACCAGCCACTGTAACCCGCGTTGCGGATGCAAACGTTGTGCATCTTGAGCAGGAAATTCCTCTCAACGGCTCCTTCCGCCTCTACATCTTCGCTGGAATGTACGACAAGACGAAGAAGGCTGTTGCCGACTTTGCCCGGGCGCTTGAGAAGCCAAACTCGTTTTTCAACATTTACAGACGGCGGCCTGGAGACTATTATCACGAAAGACACAATCCCGATAGCCTCTTCTACTCCTTTGCAATCATTTTCAACTCTCCGAGGCCAGACGTTGAGATCCGCGCGATGCTGCCTCGAGTTCTTTCGCGCTATTTTGACCACGTGTACGCCGACGATATTTGGGATCAGCGCGTCCCCAATGCTCGAGCCGCGGCCCACACCAAAATGGGACTTTCGGAAGACGAAGGAGGCGTGGTTGTAGTACGCCCTGATGGATACATTAGTTGTGTGGTCAAATTGGTCGGCGAAGAGACTGTTGATGTCTTAAATCGATATTTTGCTTCTTTTGCTGTGCAACAGAAGGATCAAAAGGCGTTGTTGTAATTACATCCATTTGACAGGTTGAATGGACAAACTCATTTTAAATGATTTATGTTTTATCAAGAACGGGAAAGAGCACCAGGGCAGAAGTCTCCGTGTTGTGAATATGCGGGCATATCACGCGCATTGTTAGTAATCGGCGCTCGGCTCTGGGCTCGACGCGTCAACTAATTTTCTGGAGAGACGTGTAGACATACTGGTACACATCTACTCACAATTATAACACTCCGGCCACGGAGTTTGCCGATGCCATACGTTAGTTACTATATGGCGGGCTATCCCGCGACTCTATCAGGCATGACATACGTTAGTTACCGTATAGCGGAACAATCCTGCAGCATCGGCAAACTCCATGGCACGAAATGGAGACCTCTCGCACAAACCAGCTATTAACAGTTGCACTCACCACTACCACCACCACCACCACTACCGCTGCATTATCAATCGATAATGGAATATTTTTCCATCAGACGTGCACGAATTTGAAGTGGCGATCGCGGAGTGGGAGAGAACTCTAGGCCCCTACGACCAGGTGACACTGGCAGTCACCAAAATCTGGGCTGTGCGTTACTCTCGCTCGGCAGGCTAGAGGAAGCAGAACAAAGATTCCAACAAGCGCTTCAAGGACTCGAAAAGTCAGCTGGTATAAACAACCTGATTGCGTTTAACTGCTTGGATTGCTTGGGGATAACCTACAGGAAACAGGATAAGTGGGAAGCATCACTAGCCATGCATAAACAATCATATGGGCTATACAAAAGGGCTGGGGGTCCAACTCACGAGGGTATGATGAGAAGCGTAGGTCATGTGGGTAATTTATATTTCAACCTAGAAAGGTAGAGCGAAGCGGAGAAGGCGTACAAAGTCTGGGTCGCAGGTCTGAACAAATCTCTCGGTCGAGAGCACCTCTTAATCCTCAATGCAGCCAAAATCGTGGCCGACTTCATGACACATCGACGCAAAATCGACAAAGCTGAGCCCCTATATTAACAGTGCCTGCGAGGATACGATAAGTCCCCGGGGCCTGAGTCCAGCATAGCCATAGAGTTGGTCCATTCTTTAGCCCATGTCTATGACCAGCAGCAGAAATGGGAAAGGTCAGAGCCACTGTAGCAGCGCATGCTGAAGCATAAGAAGACTTTGGGACCGAAGCATGAAATAGCACTGGACATGCGCTTGCAGCTGGCTCGTGTTTATCGTGAAAAGGGCAAGCAGGCATAAGCAATGGAGATGTTTTCACGTTCACTGCAGATTAAATGAGGGACATGCTCCTTGATTATCGATGAGCCGGGTAGCGCACTCTGCAAGAGGATTCGGCTGCTTTGGACAGCAAAGTACGTACTAATAACTTCTTCGTCAAAAGAACATTAACTTCGTATCATCAATCTTTGAGATTTTTGGGCGTGATGATGCTCAAGCAGGGTCGCTGACATGCATGGCGTCTTGCTAGGGCTAGATTTATCCAATCGGCCAGTCCCTCGGTTCCAAAGTGCTCTGAAGCCACTTGTTCTTGACTTTTTGCCGTCGCTGCGTGGAAGACAGGGCGTGCCCGACGACATTGTGCGAATTGCTCACAGGGTCTTTCTTTTGCCATCTCTTCAGTCTGGCTACGGAAGAAACTCAGTTTACTCCTCTTGATCTCAATGAAGACGGACATAAACTCATAAAGTATCTCCTCATGCCCACGAGTGGTTAACAAGAATAGACTATACTGAGCCGTTACTTTCTGGTGACCACCAATTCGTGAATATGTCGTTTTTTGGCACATGTCGGAGTGTCATCTGATCCGCAAAAGCGCGCCGTTCCAGCTCTGAAGAGTCTGTCTGCTGTGTGGCCTTGGAACCGGCCACGACAGGAGTCAAACCAGGCGGCGCTGGTTGTGTGCTGGCGTTGCGACACAAAAAAGTTATAAAGCAATGCCGCAGAGATTCCTGGGGCCTCCCATTCCATCATCTTTATGCCATAGGACATTGAGGTAGGTACTCCCATCTCCACTTGTCTCTATGCCAAAGCTTGCTTATCTTGGTGGGCCTCGTTACCTCAGTAGCCGCTGCCCATGGACGGAGTAAATAATTGCTTTGGGTATCGTGCAACTCTGAAGATCAGGTCGCAGACTCCCAAACTGCCCGGATAGCGCCGACTTGATCTACCACATTGGCAAACTTGTGGCCTACATCCTCAGCCAGCTTATTCACCCGTGTGTTGCTTTGCCCATTAATCAGTTTAGTTCCTGGCAAATTTTCGGACTCTAGGCTAGTAAAAGATTCCGTGTGAAAGTTTTGACGTAGAGACAGAGCAGCAATGCCTTTCCATCACCTTCCATCAATGAACATTGAACCTGGCGTTGAAACTGCCACCATGCTGTTGAACATCTTGACTTGAGCTGGCACCATCAGGTGGCATGGAAGCAGCCATTAACGTAAGAGAAACTTGGCATTCGGCAAAAGCTCATGTTATGTTATTATTTTAACGCCAGGGCCGAAACGGCCGCGTACAACCGCCCGCGGCCTCCCGAAGGGCATCAGGCGTGCTAGTCTAGGATTATTAGAGGTAAACCCAACCCAGCCAGCAAATCTATCTCCGTAGGGCTCTCAATCCTCCTGCTGCGTGCCTCTCCCGTCGGTCGGGGAGTGTCTCAGCCTTGTCTTGTCTTGTCTTTTCTTTGATAGAAGCGCATTCACCGTGTGGCGGCCCCGAGAGCACGCACCACACGAACCGCAGGAAAAAAAACCCTCGGTGAGGGGAAAACCTGAGAAACTCCCCATGCTCTGTTTATGTCCAGTGCCCGGGCAGGCCTTGGCTCGGAGAAGAGATTTTCTCCGCAGGGCGGCATGGGACTTGACCAAAGCTCATTTTAGTGTTGGTCGTTTTCTTGCCAGAGCGGCCCGTGCCAATTCCATTTACAGTAAGCGTTGGACCCATTGACAACATAGCAAAGTCTGACTAAAAGTATCCACGGCTTACACGATGCAGTTTGTGGAAGATATAGGTAGACAACACAGTCTCGGTTCCGCCAGGTAGATTTGTCACCTAGCTTTACGCTAGCATGCAGGGCACTCTGACTTGATGTCGACGACGACGGAAAATTCCGTGTCAGAATGAAGCCCATCTCAGTCATGCTCTACATCATGCGACCAACATTCACACGAGAATTTCTGTCAACATTACAATCGCACATAAATCCGTTAAATTTCGAATTTGGCAATACAACAAGCGAGTGAACCAACAGACAAAGAATGAAGTAAATGATGAAGCCGACTTTGAAGTACAATGAAATCGCGTGATCACTATAACAGGTGCATCTTGAGCTGCACTGCATAGGAAGGAGGGGGTGGCAATTCCAGCTCTTATTTCGATGGAGCACTTCACCTTCTCCCCGAAGGCAATCATCACACTTACCATGGCTTTAATTCTTTGCTTCTGGATTTTGTCATTCGTCATTCGCGGCGGACTCAGCGTGCCCAGCCCTGTTGCTTGGTATGCCAACGGGAAAACACCTTCTCGTCGATATGGAAGTCCGGCCTATGGCACCTCTAAAATCCCAATGGATATCTACATCATGTCGAAATGTCCCGATGCAAGAGACTGCATGCAGATGCTGATCTTGCCCACCATGCAAAACGTTTCTGACATTATTGATCTCAACCTTTCATACATTGGAACGTGAGTGCCAGATGGCAGAAGGGAATATCCGTGCTAATAGCATTCTGATAGCGAAAATGCCGACGGCAGTGTGACTTGCAAGCACGGACCAACGGAATGCCAAGGAAACATCATCGAGCTTTGTGCAGCACAAATCAATCCCGATCCGAAGACTATACTCGGCTTTACCATGTGTATGTACTTACAATACCCACTTATTCCGAATCGGGAGTTGGTAGAATCCTGTGCGCTTCAACATTGGATTCCCATCGAGAAGCTTGATGAATGCACTTCGAGGGATAATGGCGAATTTGGCATGAGCTTGTTGAGGAAGAGTGTTGCCAAGAGCGCCGAGGACGAGGTGAAAATCAGCTGCACTGTTAAGCTCGAGGGTAAAACAGTATGTGTAAGAGATGGGGGCGAGTGGGTAGACTGTCCAAGGCATGAGCCGCAGGAGCTGGAAGATGACATCAAGAAACTTGCTGGGAAGCAATGATCAACCTACAATAAGCTCTGATGAGATATGAATTTCAGGTAGATTATACATGGCCTAGTTGCCAAAGAGAAACTTCACCCAATTTCATTTGCCCTTGCGCTTGAAGGATTCCAGGGGAGTACATAACCTAAAAAACTACTCCTAAAGGAAGTAGCGATATGTGTCGTACAGATCTCCTAGCTCGACGTTTGCAACCTCCGCGGCGTTCCCCTGCCGACGCTTTTGATTTTCCCTCAGGCACAGAAAGCCATAAGCCATGGCACTGATTATGGAAAGAGTCGCAAAGGCAAGGCAAATGCTGTAGCCCGTTATATACCGTGGGGCGTCGGTCTTGAGAAAACTGAAGACAGCAACGATGCCACCAATGTTGCCGACACTAATAATCCACGCCGTGCCCACGGAGCGTCTGTGATGGCCTCCAAGGTTCATAGTGAACCAGCAGACCACCAGGGGCATGGCCGAGAATGAGCCACAGATAACGAGGAAAAGTGCCCCGTACTGTAGATGAATATCATCGTGCACCTTTAAAAGGATGGCCAGCCCAGTCAATGCCATAACAGTGCACGAGATTGCAAAGGGCATGCGCATCCTCGCACGGTCGGAGAGTGCGGCTATCATCATGCTGAAAATGAACGCCGATGCCCACGGCGGGACAGAGAACAGCTGGGTGTGAATAGGATCATAGCCATATGTTCTGATCAAGGTCGGGCTGAAATACGCATAACTAGCTGGATTAGTGATTGCGTGCAAGAGGATTTGCAGGGCACTTACCCATAGCTCGAAACAATGACACCCATGTACATAAGGGCTGCAGGGTATATTTTGAAGTCCTTGAAAAGACCGAGGACATCTTTGATGGTGATTTTCTTGTCCAGAGCTGCCTGTCCCTGGTCTTCTTCTAACCGCGAAGCAACATATTTCTTCTCACTGGCAGCGAGCCACTTTGCTTCCTCCGGAAATCCGGGAAGAATGAAAAAGAACACGCAAGCAACCAAGACTGTAAAGAGGCCCTCCAATATAAAGATCCAACGCCAGCCGGAATAACCGGCAGTGCCAGCCATTTTTCCGATACCGGCCGCAATCAAACCACCGAACGCCCCAGCCAACGTTGTCGAGCCAAAGAAGAACGTGAACCGTTTTTGAGCCTCGCTGCGCTTGTACCACATACCGATAAGGTAAAAACATCCGGGAAACATGCCCGTTTCGAAGAGACCGAGGAAAAAACGAACCGCCACCAAACTGCCGTAGCTCTTGACAAACCCCTGCATCATGGTTGCGAAGCCGAACAGGAACATGTTGATGCTGAGCCAGAGACGCGGCCTGAAGTGTTTCAACAGGATATTGCTCGGGATCTCGAACAAAATGTAGGGTATGAAGAAGACAACAAGGGCAACGTTGTATTCGTGTCCCTTGAGCCCCAACTCTTCGCTGAGACCATAGACATTTGCATTGCCGATGTTGACTCGGTCTAAGAACGCTTCTGGCATTAGCAATCATTTTCAAGTGATCTTGCCGACGTACCCAGTAGGTAGAGAACACAGAGGAACGGAATGACATGTAGATCTATACGAGCCAAAAGCTTGCGCTCAGTGGTATGTTCCGGGCAAGACATCTTCGAACGTCCTCCAGCATTTCCGCTTCCTTGGTTTTGGTCCATAGTGGTCTGAAGTGCAAACGTATCCTTTTCGTTGTTCGCCATTTCTGACTGTGTTCGCGGAGCCTTTGGAAGGAAAAGATAAGACTGTCGGTTTGAGGAAAACATTGCGATAGCAGTGACTGCACGTCGGACTTTCAGAAGGTACAAGATGTACAGTTGTCTTGAGAGCAATGCGAATGCCGCAGTGACCGCACGTTAACACGGTGCTTGATATGGAGATTGGGCTAACCTCAGCTTTTCAAGGTAGATGAGAGTGCAACAAAAGGTAATCGGTTCTTCACTGGGAATGAGTTCGTCGCCAGTGATTCCGAACGCAGGTGATGCCATAGCTGATGAAGCGTCATTCCCGGCTTCAAATGCAGAGCCCTTTCCAAACCAGATGATATAATCGAACCTTAAGATAAACAGGGGTTGGCGTGAAGATGGGAGGATAAAGTGTTACCACCTTGGTGGTACCTGTGCGGGTATCCGTGTGGCACTACTTTCCACCTCATTGGGTCCTTCGTGATGGGAAAGGTACAGAGCTGTATCTGATTGAGGTATGGACATGATCTGAGTCCTGCAAGTTGTATGTCCCCACTGACACTCCACGGAGGCGTATGATGGTTTTATCCTTCCCAGAGCTCTGCCTTTATCCGGTATCATGCAAAGCTTGGCTGCACTAAGCCCTTCGATACGCATTCACCAGCTTAACTGCACGCGGCCGCATTCGAATGTTCATAGCAACGTCAAGCAAATAAGTCTTTCACCACAATGTTTTCATAGCAATCACGGCTTGTTGCGAAGTTTGTTACACGGGCTGAAGGGACGATAGGCACGATGGGGCTGATTAGAGTTACAAGGCTGTGAAAAAACTTTCAGGATAAGTGAATTGGCTTTTCAATGCTTCAGTTCCTGATGATAAATTCTTCATCAAATCGAAGTCATCACGTCGACACATTCACCTGAAAAGATCAAAGAAGCTTGGCTTAACAGGAGAGCCAACGAGACGCATAACAAAAGTGACAATTACCAAACAACGTTCAGCTGTCGTTGGGTATGTGATGTAGTGATGTATTTGTAAAGCACTGAGAGCAAACAATTGCGGAGCTGACTAAAGGTGCCGAAACCATTAAACGCCGTAGGGTATTGTATGCACACTAAGCCTAAGCAGCTACGCTCTGCCCTTCACTTTTCTTCCCTTCTTCTGCGATGGACAAATCAGTAGACGTGATGCCCAAATCGTCAATCTTGTCACTCAATCTGTCGACTTCCTTCGCAAGGGATCTATCCCTCTCCTCTTTCTCCAATTGTTCGAATTCCTCCTCGATATCCTCGTCGGCCACTGACTGCTCGCCAGTAGCGGGCTGGAACAATGCATTCTGTACCTCGTCCGTGTACTGCTTCTCTTCTTGAAGCTGCTCGACCACGTTCTGAATTTTATCCACGCCACCAGTCATCTTGTTGAGCACTTTGAGCGTCTGGGCCGACGCTTCAAGAATGGACAACATCTCAACCGAGTCGGCAGCTTTCTCGGTTTGGGCATATACGTCCTCAAGTTGCACGAGGGAAGCCGTACGCTGTGCAAGCTTTTCTTGAGCCAGTTTCTTTTGCCGCAGCGCAGAGCGCGCCTGTTCCTGTTTTCGCTCAACCACAAGCTTACGGGCAGCACCATCGTGCTGAGAAACGCGCTGTGAGAGAATGACAACCTCCCTCTCCAGCGACACGATGAGACTGCGTAGAGAGGCTATAGTGATGTCCTCCTTTTGCACGCTAGGTGGCAGAGTATCTGAGGCGGCCTTGACCTTGATAGTTGCTGTAGCGGCATCGTAGGCGATGGCAGCGTGATCGCGCGCAAGATGGAGAAGAAGTACTGCTCTGTCACGCGAGGACAGAGTTTCCATGTTCGTTGCCTCGCACACCGTCTGGTCGAACATGTCGCGCGAGAAGATGCGCGATGTACGTGATGTAGCAGTTTTGGAGATATGGTCCAAGACGTTCTTTGCAGCGGCCTCGACGTTGGCGAGGATTACGTACTCTCCTCCATCCTCGCGGCGACCGACCAGCGCCTGCCAGCCCAAGGTGAGGAGTTGGCGGGGGGACGGGATCCATGAGGTGGCGTAGATGCTCTCTTTGCAGGAGAGAAAAGTGTCGAGGGGGATGAAGGAGCCGTTGCGCACTGCTTCGCGGACTACGCAGCCCAAGCCTTGCGGGCGACCATGGGTCTTGGTCTCAAGCGCAGTCGCAAGAGATGTGGTGGAAATGATATAGCGATTGCCCAGTTTACCTGAAGCAGTAGCCAGAGACAGTGCGCGCAGCCAGGCGGCGACGTTGGCGTGGTAGCCATCGGGATTAGACTGGGCCTGGTTCTGGAAAGAGCTATAGAGGGACGACAGGCGGTTGTGGCTGGAAAGCGGGTTAGCAGCGGTCAACATACACAGGGAAGGGGGCAACGACTTGCGAAAGGCCTCGTCGTTGGCGGCCAGGAATTCGACGACGTTGTTGACGGTCATTGTTCACATCGCCCGTCACATCCCAAAGGGGAAGTCGCCGCAAACACCATGACCACATCAACCGCCGACGCCCTCACCGATGCCCTACCCGATGCGACCGACTGGGTGTCCACGCCGTTGCGCGCCGTCGCTGAGATTGAGGCCAGCCTGCACTGCCAAATATGTAAGGAGTTCTTCGCGACGCCCATGACCACGTCGTGCGCCCACACCTTCTGCTCCAAATGCATCCGCACAAGCCTCTCGGCCGACGGCAAGTGCCCAACGTGTCGCGCGCAGGACCAGGCAAGCAAACTCAGGCATAACTGGGCATTGGAGGACGTCGTAGACAAGTTCCTCAACGCGCGACCGGCGATGTTGGCAGTTGCCAGAGGCAAACGAGCGAGGGAGCGTTATAACAACGTCGATATTGAAGAGATGTATGCAGACAAGGGGGAGGGTGGGCGCACGCGGAAGAGTCGCCGCATCGCCGTAAAAGCAGAGGAGCAGACAGAAGAGCACGAAGAGAATGCTCTAGTAGAATGTCCTCTAGGTTGTGGAAAGAGAATGCAGATTGCACTGGTAGACGGTCACCTGGACAGATGCGAAGACGAACAGAGAGAGGCCAAAATGCCACCACCTCCCCCGCCCGAACGCCTGGCCGAACTGAACTACTCGCTTCTCAAGGAAAATGCACTGAGGAGAAAGTTGGAAGAGCTTGGAATCCCTTCTTGGGGAAACAAATTATTAATGACAAAGCGTCATGTAGAGTGGACCAATCTGTGGAATGCAAACTGCGATTCTACAAGGCCGAGGAGCAAGAAAGACCTTCTAAAGGACCTGAACGGGTGGGAAAGAAGTCAAGGAGGCAGAGCGGCGGGAGGAACATCCGCAGTGGCAAGGAAAGATTTCGATGCCTCGGGTTGGGCCGAAAAGAACAAGGACGAATTTGTCCGTCTTGTTGCCGCCGCCAGAACGAGGCCAGACAAAGAACGGGATGTTCAGCAATGATGTCATGGACCTGCATTACCAATCACGACCAACCCCGGTCAGGCGTGTTAGGGTTGCGATGACGTGCTCCCCGCACCTCCACTCCTGTCCCTCTCACCTCAAATGTCCCTCTTACTCCGAACATTTCCTGTCATTACCTCAAGATCTTTGCTGTCCACCAGACCGTTGACAAGGACATTCAGAATGTCTTCCCACGCTTCTGCAGACAATGCTTCCATCGGAGTGCATAATCTGACCAGCAAAAAGGACTTTGATGAGGCTCTAGCGGTCAAGGGCTCGCTTATGGTTGTCGACTTCTTCGCGACCTGGTGCGGGCCGTGCAAGGTTATCGCTCCTCAAGTAGTAGAGTGGGTCGCTCACTGACGGATCTAAACTCTCCCCTAACTTGCTGCTAGGATGTCTAATCGATTCAAGAATGCTCGCTTCTACAAGATTGACGTGGACGAGTTGCCTGCCGTCGCCCAAGAGCTCGGTATCACTGCCATGCCTACCTTCGTTCTCTTCAAGGACGGCGAAAAGGTTCAAGATGTCGTTGGGGCCAGAACGGCGGTCCTGGAGAAGGCTATCCAGACGCACTGCAATTAGAAGAAAGTAAGAGACAATGGTATCGATCAGTAATACACCTTGCAGCTGAGTATCAACCAGCTGGACATTTCAACCAAAATTTGCCAAGAAGGTAGGAAGCAGACTCCTATGCATGTGTTAGGATCTTAGAGCAGACACGTGTAGGGGAACATACCCAATCGCCAAGCTGAAGGCGATGCCCGTCACCAACCGGCGCCTCATGCGCTCTTTCCTCAGCTCGATACTCACACGCGCTCGCTTTGGCGCTGGTCGGCTGTCAGTCTCCGAATCCGAATCCGCCTCAAGCTCCGATGCCTTCCTCTTATTGCTAGACTTGTTGACTCCTCCAATCTTCTCTGCCTCGGCCACCATACGTCTGGCCTCTCTCAGTAGCTCTTGCGGATCGTCAGGGATTGCAAGATTGGGATGATCCTTCGGCATGTTCACATTGACGCGCGTGTCTTCCACTTCGCCGTTGCCGCTCAATCGCGTCTTCTGCTCAACCTCGACTGTTACAGTCTCAGAAGCCGGTGCTGTTTTCTCTACGGGACCAAAAGGTTCAGCTGTATGATCTGTAGAGCCTAGTCAGTGGCGCCTCTCGGACATGGCCAACCGACTTACCCCTTCGTGTGCGTCTGGACTTTGGAGTTTTTATAGCACGAGTAGGAGTCTTGGCAGGTATGGGCGACTCGGAACGCTCCCTGTTTCCAGCACGTTTGCTTCGCCTGGTCCCTGCCGCTCGTTCCGGCGTGCGCCCCAAATCGCTCATGGACAGCTTGCCCTTGTAGGATGGCGGAGACTTGATATAACGCGTGGCGTCAAGCCCGCGACTGATCGGGCTCGGGTCAAGCAGCGCCGCGATCCACAATGCGATGCCATATTCTTCAGCTAACTGAAGGGCTGCTTCGGGCGAAACCCAGACGTTACCAGCAACCTCCTCGCTAGACGTATTGGGCATGGACTTGATGTATTCCTTTTCATCCGCTTCCTCCTCTGGCTCTGCATAAGGAAAAGCCGCCTTGAACATGCCAGTTGCGCTGATATAACCATCGCTCGAGCGGCGCTGTACGCTTAGCACCTTCATGGCGCACGTGTCTGCAAGGGACCTACCATCAAAAAATACGCTTCGGGGAACTTTCGGTTTGCGCCGCGCGTAAAAATTTTGCTGCCGCTGAGATCCTTTGGCAAGGGGACGCGCAGATGTGCGTAGTCAAGCAAGCCAAGGTTGTCCTGCTTGGTCGCATTCGTAAGCCCCACCTGGCCGGGCCTCACTCGGAGCTCCGTCTGGCCCAGGCAGCGGCGCTCGACTAAAATTTCATCTGTTGTTGTCAGTACAGCGACGCGAGGTCTGAGGTGGGAAAAACAAACGTGGCGGAGCGCGCTCCTCAGCAAGCATTGGATTTCGGTGCTCGGGAAGCTGGCGCGCCATCATGCTTCGTAGCGTTGGGAGAAATTGTCTGTTTCGTATGATGTTATTGTGCACTTTGCGACGCGACGCGACGGAAAGAAAGGGCCAGGGTGGCTGGTGGGGGATGATGTGTGGCGGGGAACTGGATCGGACCCCGGAAAAACTACACACGGTCTCGCTTTGTCCTTTTTTTCTGGGTATCTTTGTGAAATTGAGCTATACAGACCTGGAAGACTGTCAATACATTTGATGGTTAGTGCTGCGGCGCTTCATGAGATTGCTTCGTGCAGGTGTTAAGGTTATAACCGCTCCTTGAGCCGGGGCATTCTGGGCGTATGATGTTCATACACTCTCCCAATGGAAGTTACAACATCTACATCAAGGTCCCTATGCTGCTAGTCATCTAGTCTGAAAATGAACCGCCAAAAGTTCTTTCATCTCAATTGCACTCCTCTGCTCATTCAATTCTCTAGCACGGATGTCAAATTGCAATACTGCCCTATTATGGCTTTGTTGTGCCGTAGAGGTACTTATATCAACACATGCAATGCTCGTTCACTAATTGGCCCACTTCCTGATGGACTAGGATACTGGGCCGGAACAGATGCGTACACGTCAGATACGAGCTATTTTGAGACCTGCTTGCAGGAGCAACATCGGCGTGAAAGACCCAACGTAACTACACCGCCGTATGCTGCATGACCCTCGGCTAGGAATACATAAACACTCCGTGATACTTGATGGTAGCTGCCTGTATGGTTCCATGCTGGCAGATAGCATGCGTGACAGTTCGTTGAATGTCGATCAAAGAGTGATTGAACAAGGTTCGCGGCAGTACTCTGACCTCCTGCTCTCGGTGAGCAGCAGTGAACTGTGCCTCCATCAATACCCGCTAAAGCATCAATCAATTCTCCTGCAAGTGATTCATCGAAACAAGCAAACCGCTCATTCTTCTGACCTTCACCCCTTGGTTCCTTCCCCCACAGCCCCACTCTCCCCCTCAACACATTGACAACAACAGGCAGGATCCGGCCGCGATCATGTCCGCCCCTCAGCCCGATGAGCTTGAGCCCGAGCAGACCGAGGGATTCAAAGTAGGCGAAAAGAAGTGGGTGTGATCCGTTCCTTGCACCACGTTAACGCTGACTGTTTAGAACAATTGACGAGTATCAGCAGCTTGGTTGGTCAGTTCCCAGACAAAGTATTTGGCGCTGATAATTAGACCAAAATGATGAATCTCTGCGAAAATGGAAGGCCTCACTGGGTATTGGCTCCGGCACCAGCATCTCCGACCCGAATGATCCACGGAAAGTCATCATCTACTCCCTCGGGCTAGAGGTTGACGGCCGCCCTGATATCATCATTGACCTCACCAAGCCTGGTGCGTTGGATACACTGAACAAGCAGCCGTTCACCATCAAAGAGGGCGCAACCTTTCGCATGAAGGCCCGTTTCAAAGTTCAGCATCAGATCCTGAGCGGCCTAAAATACGTCCAAGTTGTTAGTCGCATGGGTGTGAAGAACAAGATGCAGGAAATGATTGGGTCATATTCGCCAAACACGACAGACAAGCCCGAATACGAGAAGAAGTGTGAGTAAATATGCAAGTGGACACGGAAAAGGTGCTAACAGCATCAGTCGAGCCCGAAACAGCCCCTTCAGGAATGATGGGAAGAGGACACTACGAAGCTGTTTCCAAATTCATTGATGATGACAACCAGACCCATCTCCAATTCAAGTGGTCGTTTGATATCAAAAAGGATTGGTAATCAAGTTGGTTGGTCTACCTCCTTAGTTCTACGTAAGTTCAATAAGTTCACGTCTATCCAGTAGCAGTGCATTGGATTACTCGTATATCCCTTGTATTGTGAGTGGTCTGGACTGCCTGTTACTGTCCTCTACAGCCTATGCCGCATCAACTTTTTTGTTCTCTGTAAGCTGCCATATGGGATGTTATACTTGGAAACGAACCTAGCCTTCGACGCATTTTCCAGTATTCACACGATGGAGACAGGAAAAATTCCATGAAAGCTTCAAGACGATTACCAATGCATCTGCAGCATCAGGCGGAGCGTCCGGTGACTCGACGCGGAAAGCCTAGCTTTCATTGGCTGCAAGATATACATCAGACGTAGTTTACAAGATGTCACGGCCCAATAGCTCGCTCCAGCATGACTCGAGACGCCAAGTCTCAAACGTTTATCGTTTTGAAAGAGGCGCCAAACATACGTTGAGCCAAAAGAAAAAAAAAGAAATTGATTGGATGGTGCGCTGGGGTTAGAATGACATCTCAGAGGTGATTTTTTTTTTAGACGGGCCCGAAGAGTTCTTCAATGGTATTAGCTTCTCCATGTTATTTTTGCGAAACGAAGATGAAGCAGTCAGAGGTGTCAAATGCGGCCAATGCCAAGACATGTGGACATGTCCGCGTGGCCTCTGCCCGTCTTTTCCGGTTTCTGAGATCAGCTGTTTCTTGATCATACATATCTTTTGTCCGCCGTACAGTACTTTGTAATATCCGTGAACCAACGGCCCATATTAAGATCATTCAATTAGCAGTGTCTCGGTGTCTTATATTTCTGGTGTTCCTTGATATGTATTCACTACATCTCGCCCCTGCCATGTTTTCATTTGTTCAGCTGCGTTATCAGCTCAAAAACAATATTATAACAGGACAGTCAACGGCCAATCGACGCGTACCCCCCTCTCCCCAGTATCAATTCAAACCTCGTCTTTCTTGCCAGCAATGTGTATATCACTATTGTCGTCAGTCTGAAATCTTGAAAGACTTTCAAGACTCACTCGAATTGTCGTAACAGGGTGCCTTCGCCCCCTTTGGCCAGGTCGATCGCAAAGACAAAAAAATCGCCCTCGTTAGTCGCTACCATTACGTGCGGTGTGCTTGCACACATGGCCACAACAGAACGCACAGCCGTCCCCGATTTGCCTCGTGGAACCCTCATCCAGGCAAAATCACGTTGAGGTTCTAGTGCACCCGCTACAGAGCTTGGCAAATAACCGGCAGCACGGCTGACAAGTCCCGTTGATACGTTTTGCGATGTTCTCTTTACAAAGGACATAAATCCTGGCTGTGATTCGGAAAGCGCACTTTCAGCATCTGAAGCAGGACTAGTGCTACGTTCTGGAAGCGAGCTTAGTTTGAAAACGTGCACTGTTTCCGTTGCAGATGAGACGCAGAGCAGGGTTGATGCGACGTTGAAGCTCATGCTAAATATTCGCGCGGGCATGCTTCCACGGCGAAACTGACACACCTTCTGGCCTTTGGGGATGGAGAATATGCGAATGACCGTTCCTTTTTCGGAGGCTGTAGCCAAAAGGGTACCCTCACCATTCATTGCGAGACAGGATAATGGGGCCTGATGTGCTGAGACTACAGCCACTTCCTGTAGCGTATCCAAGTCGAAGACCGCCACCTCTCCACCTATTGCCTCTCGACGAATAGATGGGGGCACATGACTAGGATTGAAAGCCTTTGGTTGATCTGCATAGTGAGGTAGGGCAAGAAAATTGTGTTTCGACTGCGTTGACAAGGCACAAATGCCTGCCGAATTTAAGGGGGTCTCCTGTTGATGCTGTAGAGACATGTTGCTGATGTCATACACGAAAAACACTTCCTCCAACACGGTGACCAGTTTCATTCGATTCATCCGAACGGCTACAATCATTCCGTGAAAAGTGAGCTCGCATATGGTCGTATGTCTCTGCGCGCGTTAGTGCAAAAACAGAATGGAAAGGAAGGTCGAATCGGAACTTTAGTATTGACTATACGTAGCAGTCGCGGGGTGACGACTGTTGCAACCAACGATGTAGAGAAGAGCTGTTCCGCCAAGGAAACTTCATGATCGTATGTGGCTGTTGTCAACTCAAACGGGTCCGTGTTAAAGATACGCAAACCGTTAGTTGTGGCAAGAGCCAGGGATGTGTTGTCTTGATTAAAGGCCAAGTAGTTGAGTCGGGCCATATACAACGGGTCTTGTTGATGTTTGAGTTTGTGACCTGAACAAGTAGTTTGACAGATTCCTTTGATTCTCAGACGGGGGGCAGGTGCCTGGTGAGCAGCTAAGTTCGCAAACGGTGTTGCATATCTGCAAGATCTTATCGCGGGGCCGATGCGGGCCGAGCCGGTGACAGCTCGAACTTCCAATTTTAGGTTTCGGGAGAGGGGATATGTGTGGGCCGCACTGACTTCACTCGTGAAGAGCTGGTAATGTGTAAGACCTAAGGTTACCAGGACAATGTTGGGCGTCGAAGAGGACGATGGAATGCCTCAGGATGCGGGTGAGAGCAAAGAATTCACTCCATCCGGTGACCATCAAATCAAAGGTCATGTTGAAGAGCCCAAAAGCCTGAGAACACAAGATGACTCTCAGAGCCTCAAAGATGGCAGAAAACCAAACAAAAGCCGCGATCACCTTATCATGGGCACGAATTCCAGCAGCATCGTGTCCAAGCGCTCAGTTGAAAAATTCTACTATGCTGGAGAGCCCGAATATCTTCGTTACTTTGTATCCACATTTAAACGCCGTTCACCTTTAATAAATCGTGGCTACTGGCTGCGTATGATGGCCATAGAGCAAACCATAGGCCGCTTCCTTGCCGAGCCCTCGCCAAAACAAAAGGTTCTCGTTAACTTGGGGTGCGGTTACGACACATTACCTTGGCTGTGCCTCGGTCGACGGCCTGAGTTATGCGGTCAAGCGACTTTTGTTGATGTAGATTATCCAGCTCTGATGCAGAAGAAGCTTGCCATTATCGAGAAGACGGAGCCATTACGCTGTTTATTGCCAAACTTCTCCCGCACAGCAAACCCAAATGGTCTTTTGGCACACAGCGACCCATATGTTGCGATTGGCTGTGATCTCTATGATCTTGATCTCTTGGATTCGATCTTGCATGAACATTTGCACATTCGTGAGGGTAATGCTACCGTCATGTTTGTGGCCGAGGTTTCCCTAGCGTACATGGAGAAAGAAGCTTCGCAACAGATTATTGAGTGGGCAGCTAATCTTCCAGACTCCCGATTCTGCTTGCTGGAGCAGCATCTACCAGACGGGGCTGACCACCCCTTTGCTCGTACCATGCTAGCACACTTCGAGAAGCTTGGCACGCCACTCAAAGCCATCGGTACAATGGAAGAGATGCGGCGTCGATTCATTGATGCTGGATGGCCCGAACGTGGTGTTCAAATACAGTCACTATGGAAGCTGTGGTCCGACCCTGCCTATCTGACTCCGGAACAGAGACGCTCTCTGGATGACGTCGAGCCATTTGATGAGTGGGAAGAGTTTGCTCTTTTTGGATCACATTATTTCCATTTAGTGGCCGAATTAACACCACCACCTCGCCCTCCAAAAGACCTTAAGGAGCAAACCTCTCATCTCTCTCTAGCATCACACCCGTCATCGTCAACGCCATCTAAGCCGGCGGAGCAGCCCCTGCAGGCTCCTATGCTTCCGGGTAAAGCCGTATTCCGTCGTTATGCTGCAGTCGTACCGGCAACTTCTGAAATATCCGAGGGTGAAGCGGTTGGCCTCTTGGGCGGCCTTGGCACCCAAGAACGGTTGACCGACTGTGATACTTATGCTCGCACAGAAGATTTACTACCGATTCAGGGCCCACCAATGCGTACAGGCCTTGTTTGTCACACTATTACTCGCCTTGGAGGTACTTCCAACTGCATCATGGCCGGTGGCCGCACATCTCCCGACAAAGCTTCTGCAGAATGCTGGCTTAGGCAGGACGGGCTATGGCGGAAAGTGCAAAGTTTGCCAGAAGGGCGCTACAGACACTGCGCAGCACCCTTGCGTTTGCCTACAGACCCAAGACCTGCGCATACGGTCCTCCTTTTCGGCGGGAAAACCAGCAATGGCCATGTACTGGATGAATGGTTACTATGGCTAGGAGAGGAGGGCTGGCGACATATCCCAGTGGTGGGTGACGCCCCTCCGGCTCGCTTTGGGGCAGCAATGATCACAAATGCACGGGAGGGAGTTTCGGGGGTGCTGATAGGCGGCATGACGAGCTCTGGTCGTGTTCTCAACGATTTCTGGCATTGGAGCCTCGAACCCGACTTGACCTTGTACTGCCGCAATGTTACAGCGCGGGCGTTGGCGGTGCTAAGGAATAATGCAGGAATCTTGGGCCGCTTTGGCGCACAGCTTGTGCGGACAAATCGCGGTATCCTGATGATAGGCGGCATTTGCGACGGGCGCATGCTGACGAGCCAGGATGAGGTTCTCAACATGAAGACGTTGCGGATACACCCCATGATTGGCCCACGACCACTGTTCATCGGTACAGCAATAACAGATGTCGACGGTGGGCTGATTGTTCTTGGAGGTGGCGCAACATGCTTCTCATTTGGCAGCCACTGGAACAAACCCGCCATACTCACTGATGATCCCGAAGCATCATTGCGATGCGGGTGGCAATTACTGACAACACAAGCACCGGCAACTGCTGCAGAGTCGCCCATCCATCACCCAGTCGTCAACGGCTCTGGCCCACGACTTCCAGAGCCGTCCCAGCTACCTCGACGTAGCCTCGAGGCCGGGATCGACTTTGAACGCATTTGCGAGGACGCCAAACCCGTAGTATTTTGCGACGGCGATATTGGACGATGCACGCGGCTATGGGACGTGGCATATCTAAAGCGAATGATCGGAGCAGACCGCAAGGTAGTTGTCCATTCCTCGTCCGGAGAGCGAATGGATTTCGCCAAGAAAAACTTTGAGTATAGAACTATGGAGTTTGGGGCATTCTTAGACCGATGCGAAAGGGGCGAGCGACTGTATCTACGATCCATTTCGCAAGAGCTGCCCAGTGAGCAACCCACTAATCTGGCAGACGATTATCCCGAGATAGCTGCGGACTTTGAGTTGCCTGGAGAACTCATCTCTGTGGTAGAGAGCCTACATAGCTCACCGCTACGAATATCCGGTCCGGTACGCATGTGGTTGCATTACGATGTGATGGCCAACGTGCTTTGTCAAGTGAGGGGCAGGAAGCGGGTGCGACTTTATCCACCTGCAGATGTCAACCTCCTGGGGTTTGCCCCCGGCGCCTCGAGCTCGTTGATAGATGTGTTTGAGGTTGGAGAAGGAGGCCGGTTGCGGGCGGCCTTGGCAAATACACACCCTTTCGAAGTAGACCTTCATCCCGGGGAAATCTTATTCATCCCTCCAATGTGGATGCACACGGTTGCACCCACGGATGGTATTAGCGTTGCCGTGAACATTTTTTTCCGCAATCTGGGTCCAGAGTTTTACGCGGCAGGCAAGGATGTGTATGGAAATCGTGACCTTGCCGCCTACGAACGGGGAAGAAGAGACGTGGCGAAGATGACAAAGTGGTTTGAGGCACTACCACCTGACATTGCCCGTTTCTATTTGGAGCGACTGGGACAAGAGCTGATTGCAAAGGGAAGGACCTTGGCATCAAGCTCGCTGCATTCACTTTACGCAGAGCTATCATAACACGGGCAGAAACCATGGCGAAACGATTTTACATGTGGTGATATGAATGCGCAAATGGAAACGACCTCACGTGAACAGGATCGGACATGTTTGAGTGACGATGTGCCTTTTGACTGTATCCGGTTGTGTAGCTCTTCAACATCCACTCCAATCCTATATGAATTTCTGATGGAACTTAACAGCACGATGGTAAAATGGTTAGTTACTGGCCGGCCTACAACGAATACAGGTAGAGGATAGGCAGTAAACGGTTTTCGAAATTTTCGGCTTGAAACCTCTGCTGTGACTTTGGGGTTTCCAGCAGACCAACACAAGGCAATGATTCTCTGTTTTTCCGTAAAATTCACCCAATCACTGTCCGCTGATCAGGCCACAGCTGTATGGAGATGAATGTACTTTGTGTTACGGAACCATATCGCAGCCACGAGATCTGACACCTCACCTCCAGCCCATAGGGTAGTCAGCTCTTCCGTAAGGCACAATGCAGTTGTAAGGATAGCATAGTTCGCGCGGTGACAGTCTGACACTCGCGGGATGCTCTCAAATCTGTGACTTAGGATCATGTTGCGGAATCATTTATGGTGGGACTTGTAGCTACATCTATGGCCTTCAAACCGAGCACCGTTCTTGAAGCATATTATGACAAGTGGGAAAAAAAAACTTCCAACAAGTTGCAGAAATGCAAATTGAAGTAAATAAACGTTAGTTTGGTACCTATCGATTCTTAGCCATTTGAATAATCCAGAGAGAGACATGGTAGGCCTTTCGCATGCTGTGGGAGCCCGTGCAAGCCTGAGGAGGAAAGCTGTGGGCCCGGTTGCCTAGAACTTAACTTTACTGTATCCAACCCTAAGCCAACAACTTGCTACGACTTATTTGGGGGTTTGCAACTCGCTGAACATTGGGGAGAAGGTTTGGCCGCGTAGCATAGTATGAAAGCTCCGTTAGTTGAGCCACCACTCATATCCCTTCCAGGTTGAAATTGGCGGTTTTTCAACTATCCAAACCTTGTGAACAGCTTGATTGAAGAACCTCACCCTGCCATCACATGCAGAAATGATTCTAGCTGGGCGTTGCTGCCCCACGAGTTCAAGGTTAAGCGACCCGCAGAATTCCCCGGACCCACCGTCCGAACCCCTCCTTAGCGTTATTGCAGGTGTCGCATGCGCCAGTGTATCGTTCGACCATGTTTGGATGAATGGCAGCCATGACTTCCCTTACACAATGCCCTTCGGCCTGGCCTAAAATATGCAGCGATCCCCCAGTGTACTCCATCTCGGCGGATGCTCTCAGTCAAGCTATAGAGCACCTTGCCGCTCAGCCGCTGCCACCTTCCCAACAAGTTTTTCCGTGGCTCCACGGTTTACATAGGAATAATAGGTTGCAAATGGCGTTTTTTGCCGCCAATGAGGTGAATCCTCCAACATGTCTTCGTGGATTGACCCTGGTCAAGACCGGGGGCGATCTTTCACACAGCAAGCTCAAAGGAGCTGTTGATCCTTTGAGCATACTTGTCCCCGGGGCCGAGTGTTTCCGCGATGCGGACCCGCGCTGCGGATTCGGTCTGCGCAATTTTCATATTCAGCTGTGCAAAATGGCAGCTATCAGCGACATCATCGTCTATCATGACGAATTGACGCCACGAGCTAATGCGGAACGTCTGGCTCATCGTATAGCGCGAGCCCAAGCAGCGCAAAAGAATTCAGGCTTCAATACGTTTCTCGTGTCAGACAGCTGGACTACGATTGAAGAACGATATCCCAGACTCATTGCGCTGAACTCTAGGGGAGAAATGCCGTCGGGCGTCATCAATTTTGCCATGCAGGAGCGTATCGAACTGTGCAGAATGTCAGCGCCATCGCAAATCTCCTACAACGTTTGGCTGGGCCCGACCCCAGACCGCTCAATTCCCATCATCTCGGATGTTGATTTTGATGTGATGATTGAAACAAACGAGATGGCCTGCATTCCCGACTCTAGAGGGCTGGAGAAACTGCATGAAATGCTGCAAGAGATGGTGAAGCAAAAAGAGATAGGGGACCTTGCGACAGGAGTCGTGCCTCAGATAGAGTTCCCTTCATCTGGCAGCCCAAAATTTTCCGAAGTTGGCGCAGTAAACGGATTATTGGACATGTGCCGATGGGTTTATGAGAAAGCGAATGGATTATCTGACACGCCCATGGGTCGGCGCGATAGTAAATTGATGGGCGATGGCCGACGCATTCTAATCCATTGCGTGGACGGATACACGGATTCGTCGCTACTGGCACTGGCTTATTTGATGTTTTCAGAATGTATCTCGGCCGCAGAGGCTTGGATACGCTTGCACAGGGATTTGAAGCGGAATTTTTTCGCATATCCAGGCGATGCGGTATTCCTGCACGCCATTCAGGATCAAATCGTACGGGCATCACCAAGCTGGAGAGACTGTGAAGCACAGCTCCACTGTCCAAATGAACCATGGTTCGAACAATCAGATGGCAGTCTGCCGAGCCGAATCATGGATCATTTGTATCTTGGTAACCTTGTCCATGCCAATAATGCGGACATGTTACGACGGCTCGGTATCACCCGTGTGTTGAGCGTAGGAGAGCCTGCAGACTGGAGTGATGAAGAGCGCTCGCGGTGGCCTGCGGATGAGCTTCTTTACATTGACAAGGTGCAAGACAATGGTATTGACGCACTAATGGAAGAATTTCCGCGCTGTCTAGAATTCATTGGTAAGCCTGAAAGGCCAAGGACTGACCCGAGATTGACTTCTTTTAGACAGTGGGCGCAAAAAAGGCGCAAAAACGTTGGTGCATTGCCGCGTGGGCGTCTCGCGATCCGCCACAATATGCATTGCAGCCGTAATGAGAGAATTGAACCTCTCATTTCCGCGAGCATATTGCTATGTTCGTGCCCGAAGGCTGAATATCATCATCCAGCCCCATTTGAGATTTGTGTACGTGCCTAGGCTAGCTTTGGCTCCGTGGCTTGCTAATGAATCAGATATGAACTGCTCCAATGGGAAAAGACGCCTCGTGAGCTGGACTGGGCCACAATTTCCCACGAGATTGCCATGTTGAACATGCCTTATGTGAAATGATGTTTTGCTATGTTGAGCGAATCTAGCCCTTGGAAAATTTGCCATGAGCTGGGCACCAGGAACCAATCATTCCACCGGTTCAGAATAGCATCGAGGTTCCCGAGGCGGCCCGCGCCATGCCGTTCGGGTCAACTTCGGGTCGCCACCTCCGCAGGTCCGGGTTCCACGTAATGCGCGGCTGGATCCACCAAGGTACCCCACTGCGACCCAGGACGACGGATTTCCACCAAATTAACCAGCTCGCTATGAGGCGATCATTGACGCATGGCAAAGATAACTCCCAAGCATCGGTACGGCATAGTCCTCGACGCGGGATCTTCGGGCACACGCATCTACGTGTACAAGTGGGAGACAACAGGCGTAGAAGACCGTCTCCCGCACATCACGACGCACAAGAAATGGCGCATGAAGGTCCATCCAGGCATTTCGTCTGTTTCGTCCGGGAACGTAGCAACATACCTCCAGCCACTACTGGACCTTGCGCGTGATGTTGTCCCACCCGAGCAGGCCTCGCAAACACCAATCTTCTTGCTTGCAACTGCGGGAATGCGCCTTTTGGCCGAGGAACAAAGCAACGCCCTGTTGGAGGAGACATGCAGCTTTTTGAAGACTTCATCTTTCTGGCTTCCCGACTGTAATCGCCACGTCCGCATCATTCCCGGCGAGACAGAAGGATTGTACGGTTGGATTGCGGCCAACTACCTACTTGGAGGTCTAGATGCGGGTAATCGAACCTTTGGTTTTCTCGACATGGGCGGTGCCAGCGCGCAGATTGCCTTTGCGCCTAATGCGACAGAGTCGGCAAAACATTCCAACGATTTGACGCTATTGCGACTGAGGACCATGGCGGGCAAGATGCATGAATACCGCATTTTCATCACAACTTGGCTGGGGTTTGGGGCAAACGAGGCGAGAAGACGGTATGTAGATGGGTTGAAGGAAGCTACGCCCGAGGGAGTGGTTCTCGATCCCTGCTTGCCAGTTGGACTTTCGGTCGATGGGTTGGAAGGAACCGGACAATTCGCCGAGTGCCTGAACAAAACATATCCTCTACTGGAAAAAGATACTGTTTGCTTGGATGAGCCATGTTTGATTAATGGGCAGCATACGCCGGCGGTGGATTTTGGGATCAACCGCTTCGTTGGTGTCTCGGAATACTGGCACACCACGCACGATGTCTTTGCCAAGGACAAGGCATTTGATCTGGCGAGTTACCAAAAACAGGCTCATGACTTTTGCTCGCGGGACTGGAAAGATATTATGGTAGACGTAGGGGAACACAAATGGGGCAAAAAGGTTGACAACCAAACGGTGGCCAACATTTGCTTCAAGGCAAGCTGGGTGATGAACATGCTGCACGAAGGTATCGGTATCCCGCGCATGGGGCTGGAGACATCTCCCACACACAAAAACACGACAAAGGCTGTGCTTGACCAGGCCGCTCACCGGGGCTTCATCGAACCGTTTCAAGCAATCGACGAGATTGACGGCACAGAAGTCAGTTGGACACTTGGCAAGATTGTGATTTACGCCTCGTCCTTTCTAGGCACTGGAGTGGGATTCGGACAAAATCCTGTCGACGGCGGTCCCGTTGATGATTTAGCCCAAGGCATGTCATTGTCTCTGTTTCAGGGAAGGGCGACTCGAAGAGTACCAGGATTGGCGATATTCATAGTTATGCTTGTTTTGGCGATTTGGCTTGCACTTCGCGGCCGAAGGAGGAAACCTGTATATGAGCGCGTATTGGAAGAGGCCGAGGTGGTGCCTGAGGTGGAACTGGAGCCTTTTGAATTATCCGGGACGGGGAGGGCTTCGGGATGGGCCACGCCTAACCCGACGTTGCACGGTCTATCACCTTTGCCCTCTCCCAGATTGGATGGAGTCGGATTATCTGTGCGCGCACCAAGTAGAGTGGGAAGCCCACGGCTATAAATGTACCTATTTCTCTATTGACTCGCCCAGCATGAACTTAAGCAGTACCTCAGCAATCCTTACACCGTCATGAGGCTGCCCAACCCGCCTCATTGCATCCTCATAGACTTGGTCATCTAGGATGCCATTCTCATGGCGCACCCTGATTACAGTCTCCACAAACTCTTGTTTAAATTCTGGGTGACCCTGGACAGTTACTACGCGGTTGGGTTTATACATGCCTTGAAAGTCGCAGGTTGGCGACCTGCCCAGTGATTGCACTCCAGGAGGAAGGGAGTAGACAATGTCGCGATGCATTTGGTGAACTGCAAGTGTATTCGATCCAAAGATCTCCCTTCCCTTTTCAGAGAGGTCAAAAGGAAGTACGCTGACCTCCCATCCATGCCTACATGGCCCGGTTTCGCTACCAAGAGCACGTGCGACAATCTGATGGCCGAAACAGATCCCGACCAGCCTAGTTGTAGGATGTGCCAGAACCTTTTCAGCGGCATTAATCAGGTTCAAAATCCATGGATCCTTGTCATGGGCGTTGTGCCCTGAACCATGTCAGCGATACAAGTACGCCTTTAGCCTGCATTACATACGGCTCCCGGTTATGAGAACGGCATCAAAGTTGTCTGGATTAGGGTATTCCGTTCCGTTGACAACGTCATACCGTGAGAACTCTAGTTCTGGAGGAGGTGATAGTTTGCCCGCTGCTGCTTCAAAAAGCTCGGAAAATAGCTTGGTGTAGTTTGGCCAACGGGCCTGAAGCAGCTGATGCGGCGTATCGGCCTCGAGAATTGCAACTTTGAGGGTTTTTGGAACAGACATTGCGATTCGGAGAAGTCTTCAGTGTAATTGCCACTATAGATGTCGGTCGGCAAAGTCTTGGCGCTCAGATACACGGAGAGAAGTTCGACACATCACAACACACATAATTTATACACGATTGTGGTCCGCTATCCCCACTTTTGGACGGCTCAAAAGGCCTACCATCGAATGACCACAATCTTGTTTGGAAATCCGATCAATCGGAGAGCCAGCTGACAAGGCACCACTAGGATGCATGTATCATTGATTAGACCATGGTGGCAGTGATACCATTATATTAGACAGATTCGTCTGGGTTGGTATCTTGCGGTCAATCTAGCCAGCAGAGGCCATCCAATCTTGACCATCTCTTATGAGTCCATCTGGCTCTTCGATTTTGATTTGATGCTCATCAAAAGCATTGGCTCCAAAGGCCCAATCTAACCCAAATAGGATGTTTTTCGGACGAAACACGCTAATGCCGGCTGAATTGGAGGTCTGGCCGCGGCGCTTTGACTGTGAAGGGCGAGCGAAACAGGGACGGCCGTCACCTCACTCCTTTACACTTGCGCACCTATTTCCTATTTCCCATTGCTATTCCCTAATCCACTGTTGCCTGGTCGCGACAGTAGCAAACAATTGGGGCACTCGAGGCACGTGAAGATCAGAGCGTTCGCTCACGCGCGCCACATACCCAGAAGGGACTGGCACTTGTTACCCTAACGAGCGTTTGTTGCAAGCAGGATCTGCCTAACGCTGCTTCGCCACACTCGCTTTGCACGTCAAACATGCGTAAGTTCTATGCCAGCGCGACGACTGTAGCAATGGCAGCTGACAGACATGGCGTGTAGATTCCATCAAAAAGGCCGCGCGACGCGAGGCCTGGTTCGATAGCGACCCGGATAACAAGACATACAACCCGTTTGGCCGTATTGGCAATCGAGGACCGCGCCGTCCGTCAGACATCGAACAGGGCGCTTTGCAGCACCGCCGTACCGATGGCGACGTGCAGTCGCCCTCTCAAGAGCAGAGGCTACTAGATGGCCGGGCGGACGGTATTCAAAAGTCAGGCACATTCCCCACCGGGCCTGGCGACCATTTGCCCAACCATCGCCAGCAGGAATTAGCCGAGGGAATCAGCCCCTATGCGCCGCTGAATGGCGGCCAGGTTAACGGCTCCGATGGCGAAAAGACGGCGACCCAGCCAGAGCCCGCTCCGCCTGCTGCGGGCGAAACCCATCAGCCGGTCGGGGCCGAAGGTGCACGGAAGCGCAAATCGCGCAAGTTCCTTCCATGGAAGAAGGACGAGACCGGCGCAGATATGGAGCGCACGAATACGAGTTTGTCGCAGAAGAAGAAGTTCCCCAAGTTGTCCATAATGAGTCAGATCAGGGCCGTCTTCGGATCTTGGATCAACATCATGCTGGTTTTCGTACCGGTCGGGATTGCGCTCGAGTACGCTCACGTCAACAAGATTCTCGTCTTCATCATGAACTTCCTGGCCATTATTCCGCTGGCAGCCATGCTTTCGTACGCCACCGAGGAGCTGGCCATGTACATTGGCGAGACGCTCGGCGGTCTGCTCAACGCCACGTTCGGCAACGCCGTCGAGCTGATTGTCAGTATCATCGCTCTGACGCAGGGAAAGATTCTCATCGTGCAAACGTCGCTCATCGGGAGCATGTTGTCCAATCTGCTGCTTGTGCTCGGCATGTGCTTCTATTTTGGCGGAATGAGGCGCGAGGAACAGTACTTCAACCTCACTGTAGCCCAGACGGCCTCGTCGCTGCTTTCCCTGGCTATTGGTTCACTCATCATCCCTACCGCGTTTGTGTCTTTTGCCAACGTCGACAAGGGGGCGACTCCGGCTTCGCGTGGCACTGCCGTCATGCTGCTGTTCGTGTACGGGGCATATCTCATTTTCCAGCTGCACACCCATGCCACCATGTACAATGAACCGTCGCGAAAATCGCCCAAGAAGCCATCGAACCGGAGGGGCGTTGGCGAGATGACAAGGAGCCTTGCTCACATGGGAGCTGGCACCGGATCTGCCAAGGCCCACGAGGCCGAGAAGCAGGCCGAGAGGCCCAAGGAAGATGAGGCCGCGAATCAGGAAGACCAAGAAGAAGAGGAAACGCCGCAGTTGACGGTGCTGGGTGCCATTATCACTCTAGCCGGCTCGACGGTGCTTATTGCCCTGTGCGCCGAATACATGGTTAGCTCCATCAATGAAGTCGCCAAGAGCGTGTCGCCCGAGTTTATTGGCCTGATCTTGCTGCCGATTGTCGGTAACGCGGCTGAGCACGCGACTGCTGTGACGGTTGCCATCAAGGACAAGATGGATCTCGCTATTGGAGTCGCCGTCGGCTCGTCTCTGCAGATTGCGCTGCTGGTGCTACCGTTTATGGTGTGTCTGAACTGGTGGGGAGTGGGCAGCCCGGCTGTCTTGTCCCTCAGCTTCGACGGCTTCCAGGTCTGTGTCCTCTTCATTGCCGTCATCCTCGTCAACTATGTTATCAATGTAAGTCAACTTCAACCCATTCACTTCTCAGCTGACCACAAAACAGGATGGCAAATCACACTGGCTCGAGGGCATCATGCTGACCATTACGTACATGATCATCGCCGTGTCTGCTTGGTTCTACCCTGCGAGTGGCGATGTTGCTGGTTAGTTCAGCTTGTCGCTTCGGGAGTTCCGGCGTTTTCTTTCTGCCTTCTCACTCAGCGGCGAGCAAATGTCTTTAATAGTGTTCTGTATCAATTCGAAAGTGCTTTGAACATTGCCATAGTACGCGAATTGCAGAAAAGTGAGGAGCAGCTTGCGTGGCCCAGCTGAGTCAGAAGGCTTACAAACTATCCACTTTGGGTATTCTTGGCGCAGATCATGCCTTCTAGCCCCGGTTCCGCGTCTACCAGGATCTGGCACTCGTTGACGAAATCTTCGGTGCCGTGGCCATGTTCTCTCGCAACTTTCGATAGTGCCCTCACTACTCCTCTCAATTCTTCGCTAGACCCACGTGTTTCATCACTGAGCCAGGCAAGACAGGCACTCTTCATGATCTCCGCACGGTAGCGATAAACCCTTGGCGCACAAGTCTGAATCACTACGATCATGATTCTTGCCAAAATGTTCGTTTGATGTGAAGACTTGCTCCGTCCCAGCTCAGTCACGAGTATTGGAATAATGAACTTCATATGTTTCACCGTTTCAATCCCCATGTCTTGCATTATCGGAATCAACCATTGAAGCAATTCCGCTGCTAAATGGGGATCTGATTCGGCAAAGCCGTGAGCGGAGAGGATCTTCCGCATCAGCGTATCGAGGAAGGCGAGCTTGTTATTCTGCTTGTTTGCAAGGACGATCAAGGCAGGGATCGTGTGAGAGATGAGCTCTATTGACTCCTCGGGGGACGTTGAAGGAGGCATATAATGCATGCTTGCTAATAGAGTAGAAGACAATATCTCATCGAGACCTGTGCGATGGAGCAAGTCTGCAGAGGCAAGTTCAAAGAGGCGCTTGCTCGAGTTTGCGCCGATGCATTTGTATCGAATCTCCCAATCATCGAGTAGCGTGAGGAGCGGAGGTATGACGAGATGCCAGTATTGCCTTAAAACAGAGGGGGTCAAAGAATGCACTGTCCACTGAAGGAGTTCGAGGGCATATGCATTCTTTTTCTCCTTCCAAGCTACGTCTTGAAGGACCATAGGGCTTGGATTTAGGGGCAAAGTCTCGCCCATTACTTTACGTCCTTGTTCAGTGATGTTGGTTGGCCTGGCCTTGAAAAGAGGACGAATCGTGAGCTCGAGAAAATGAACGGCAAGGTCATGCGACAGCTCACCTCTGTGGTCTTTGACGGCCTCTATCACCTTCGCCGGATCTGTTTCTTCTGCATGGCGCAACTGGTATGCAGCAGCAACGTCCAATGCATCCTTTAGCCATGGTCCAGGCATGGTGTTCAGTGCTTTTGTCAAACTAGTGCCATCGACGATCAGCTTCATTGCATAGGCGTCGAGAATCGAGAGCGACTTGAGGCGTTCAAGAAGAGCAGAGTACCTGCGCTCAGTTGCTCGAAAGGGTTAATAACATCAACGCTGCGATACAAGGAAACATACCTTCGATCGAGCCCGGATTATCAGCCACCTCGACCAAAAAGCTGTACAAGACTTGACTGCGCCAGGAAGGTCCCAATTTGCGGATGAACATTCCAAGAATATCACGGGCGCCGGCATTTTTGCCATCAGGCCCGCGCTTTTGCTGATTGAATTTCTCAACCACACTGGCTATTTCACCCTGGTTGGCCAGGGAAGTCTCAATAACGCTCGACACTTTGTTTGGAGCCTTGAAACCGCTTCTTGCCACTCGCACAGCCAAAGGGATAGCCTTTTGCTTCTTGTCCTTTGGCGGTGGAGGTGCGTCACGATAGGGTACAATGGCCGCCAAAAGCCATGCCATATAGCGTTCTTGTCCATTCCTCACGAGGGTTTGCATGGACAGGGATTCGGCATCGATTTCATCTCGCAAAGTGCCAATGACAGACTGCCAATCCCCGATGTCTGGCTTGTAGTCGTCTACAGCATCTACTTCAGGATCACAAAATACTGTATCATACAAGCCACATGAGAATATCAGACGCAATGCTTCGTGCGGGTCAGGACCACGGAGAGCCTTTTCGAGTTCCACGCCGATCCGCTCCCGGCTTATCTTTCGTTTCAGAGCATCTTTGATCGATTGATCGCTCATGGCCTCAAGTGCCTCGTCGTCTATGGTATAGCCCAGACGACTAGCAAAGCGAATTAGCCTGAGGACACGCAAAGGATCATCCTTAAATGTTTGAAAAGGTTCAAGAGGAGTTCGTATTATCTTCTTGTGCATGTCTTGACGCCCTTTACCCGTAAAGTCTTCGACTTCTTGCGAGTGGAGGTTGTAAAACATGGCATTGACTGTAGCATCTCTGCGCAATGCGTCTTCCAACGGCGTGCCAACCTCCATCTGTGGGTTACGACTGTCCTCACTGTAAGTTTCCTTGCGCAGATTCACCAGATCAAGGTCGAATCCGAGCAGCTTTGTTGTTACCGTCTCCAAGTGCTTTGACTTTTCCGGGTTGGCATCAATCTTGTGAATGCCACCGAGAGATGACGGTGTCTTTGGGTCTTGGTCAGATAAGCCATATTTGGCGAGATTGCCGGGGATCTCGAGGTAATCCTTCAGCTGCAAGGCAAATTGATACCCGGTCATTATGTTGATGGCCACATCTATGTCGTTACTTTGCACGCCAAGCAACTTGTCTCGGACCCATCCCCCTGTGAAGCGGAGGACGATGCGGTCTGAGTTTGGTGTCTTCGAATTTTGATCAATGTGTTCAGCAGCGTCGAGAAGCAAAGCACGGAGAGAAGACTCGGCGGGAGTGAGATGGATGGGTTTGAAGCCATCATCACCGTCAATTTCTTGAATCAAACCTGATGTCATTGTGGGCGTGGCAGTGCTCAGTTTACGGCGTTTGGGTGGGTGTGATGTTGACCGTGTCAACATCACTGGCCGCTGAACAGCAGCAACACGGCAAGAGACAACGGAAACACGAGCACGTCTACCTGCAGCCAGACCGGAGCCGAACCTCTGCGCTGTTGTCACGCCCGCGCGTCTCATTGCAGAAGTGCGGCCGAGATTCAGCCGACGTCACGGCAACAACTGGCTACAGGCCATGAGCCGGAAGCGGACAGCAGCCTCTCCTAGACGATGTCAGATGAGCCGCAAGACTCGGAGGCAGACCCGGTGCTCAAGACACCGCGCTCGAGACCGGGCCATTCATATCGCCATTCAAGCCCCTCGTTCAGACACATCACCAGCCCGGCTTACCATGGCCGTCTCTCTCTGGGCGGCACCGCGACTCCCCCAGCCAGAACCCGCGGCAGTGTATCATCTGGTCGGAGATCGTCATCCCCCTCTCATCCCGCAGGGGTCCACAGCGAGGCGCGGGCACTTATCGTACGAGCTTTTGCGCCCCACGTGGCCGTTCTGCCATCTCCAGACACTGAAGAGCTGTTGAGACAAAAGGGGATTGGCGGTGGCCTGCTGCAGCTGCTCCGTCCGTTTGGGGAACATGTACAAGGCAAAGTCACGATCCGGGACAGCAGCGGGGTTAACAAGTCCTGGGACGACTTTGGCATACGATTCGTAGGGATCAGGGATTATCTTGACACCGAGACGGCGGAAAACGGACGGCGGCCGTCGGTGTTCGACTACAAGTCACCGCGCCTTCGGACCGGAGGATATATTCCCCATCTTGAGCAGCTGGTGGAGCGACACTTGACTTTTGTCGAAGAGCAATCTAGCCCCTTTGACGCAGACTATGAATTCTCTCGGCCACAAAACCCCGGGGCTACGTCCCCTTTTTACTTGCTACACCTACGTCGTCTCATGTCCGGCTTACCGCTGGTGCCTTCAGAAACATTTTCCCATCCCGTTGCATTGGTGATCACTGTCTCTTCCCGCTGTGCTGCGCCAATCGAGGAGCTCAGTAGGCTCTATTTATCTTCTAATCAGGCCGAGGATCGGCTACCGCCCTGGGTGCACAATGAATTTCTACGATACTATGTTTTAGTCCATGACGAAAGTCGCGACGACATTGCCCAAACCATGGCGCTGTTCGATCAAATGAAGAGACATTTCGGCCTACATTGCCACCTGCTTCGGCTGATCAGTACACAGTGTGGCTGCTCAGATGAAGGTTCCATAAAACTGCCCATGTGCGAGTGGATGTCTGCATCCGAGGAGCTGGCGGAGATTGTAAGGTGCGAAGCCGACGAGGAGAATGGGCCACAGGTGCCGTATATCCTTGAGTCAGATGCCGCTGCGCTACGAGCTTTTGTACGGGAAATGGTTACCCAATCCATAGTGCCGTCAATGGAGCGTGCGTCAGCCACTTGGAACGACCAAGTTGCATCTCGCAGGCGAGGCTTGAGCGGAAGATTTGTCTCGCTTTCCAAACGCTTTACCACCTTTGGTGGCAAATCCGCCGTTGGTCCGGCCTTGGGAGCAGGAGGGGGCAATTATGACAGTGTACAAGGCGTATACCGTCCAGACGCTGCCGAAGCCGTAATGCGTAAGCTGGCCGACTATGCTGTTATGCTTAGAGATTACCGCCTCGCACACGGCACGTATAAGATACTCTGTCAAGATTTCAAGCACGACAGGGCCTGGAAATATTACGCCGCCGCCAGCGAGATGACAGCGGTGACGGCTCTTCTGTCCCTTGGCCACCTCGGTGCCAAAGCCCAGGCAGAGATGGTGGACCAGCAGCTGGAGTCTGCTTATTACTCGTACACCACTCGCGTGCAGTCGCCATTCTACGCATTACGCACTATCATAGTGGGCGCAGAACTTCTCAAAGTGTGCGGTGGGCATGCCTTGGATGACGCAGCAAATTGGTTCAATCGCCTCATTAATGACAACGTCGTAGGGCCAGTGGGGCGTGCTTTGATAATGGAGCGCATTGCTAGCTGCTGCGAAGAGAAGAAACGTTCCCCAAGAAGAAGAAAAGCAGCCTTTTGGCATCTCCTAGCGGCAGACACATGGCTGAGCATGGATAAAGCAAGGCAAGGACAGAGAAATCTCTCCGAAGCGGTGCGACTATATGGAGTCAATGACGGTCGTCTTACTTTTGATGGCATGTTGAGTTTCATAAAATCTTTACAGCACGCAGTTGAAGAAGGTACCCGACACTTTGATGAGCCGCCAGAGGTCGAAAGCGAAGAAGTTCATCTACAGAATGAGCCCCTTTCTTCCCCACATGGCTCTCCTGTTGTTCATCGCAAGAGTCTTAGCATCTCCACGGCCGCGTCTAAAAATGTCTTTGACGACCCTCTTGGTGCTGTGCCAAGCGCATACGACAAACAAGAAAGGCTCTTGGACGATCCCCTGAGTCCGCACACGACGATTACGACACCCGCTGCTGTACCTGAACGGAAGGACCCCAGAGAAGATGGGTTTGAGTAGACTAATTTTGTCTGGCGTTGACCTTTTTCCAGTCCCAGCGGTATGTATACGGATTGAGCAACGCCAGGAGTTGCTGGTCCCCACATAGAGGGTGCAATTTCATACGCATATTTGAAAGGCTTCCATTTCTCAATCAAGCCCAATGGTACAGTATCTCGTCTACCATTTGATGTGAAGGGTTGTTTCGCACGACTTCTGCGGTCGAGCTGAAACCATCCTCACGCAGCTATCTCTCGGCGTCGTTCTTATGTCGGACCTTCGATGTTGACAGATGAAATGCCTGCGCCATTCAAGATAACAAGATACGGATTGCTGGAAACCGACTTCCTCAAATTGCATCATGTGCCCCAGGGAGAAGATCAAGGTTGGGCAAACTCTACCGTGACTAGGAAAATTAAGAGTTCGAACGAAAAATTGTAAATTGTAGGCGAAAGAATTGCCCAGAGAATGCATTCCTGACATTGCATAGGGCGCAGTGCTTGAGCTTGACTTCTCGATCTAGGCAGGTTTGTCCAGCCAACACAAGTGGTCGAGCCAGTCTTGACATGGGTTCACTGCAAGTTGCAAGACTACGCTTTCCAGAAACCGGTCATCAAATTCAACCGGGGAATGGCAGTCCATAGATTAGGCCATCAGGACCTCCATATGAGACGGCGGTTGCAGCGATTCTATCAGACTTTAGGGAAGTGATATTCCGTTACGTCAAAGGTAACCCACGGCTTGGTCAACAAAATACAATGCTCTAGGCAAATTAAAGAAGCTAACGACTGTAAAATGTCCCTTGAAGTGCACAAGCCTCTACCAGGCAATGAGGATGGATTCTCAATGATCGTTTCAACCTTCTTGATGCCAGCCTGAGACTGGTTTGACCTGTGAAACCCAGCATTTGAAAAGATCATTGGGCGACTTGAAGGACCAAGATACCTTCTCACATTGAGTATGGCCATGATGCTAAAGATCTACGTCCGGCGATGGATACGACGACTATTCATTTTACCCGAAAGTGACTTTCTGCTGCATGTAAACTGTAACCGCACCCGATGGGAGAAGGTCGTTGCAAAATACAACAGCAAGATATGTTAAAAATTCTCGAGGAGCACCAGAAAATTGCTCGTCTCTCAGTCCTTGATCCGCATGATCTACAAATATTAACTTACAATGCCAAGCCACTCGTAGCCATTATCGCAGATCCAAACTATTCATAGCTTGTTGTCGCTGTTCCTAAGAATGATTGCCTTGACGATGGCCACAAGTTTTGACTATTTTACTCACTTCGGCTTTGGAAAGGCCTATAGCTCTTGTATTCTAATCGGTTCACGCCGTGTGCCAAGAGAAGGCGCAAATGGCCCGCACTTACACCGCTCACACATGCTTGAACTCTCAGAGTCTTTGAATGATCAACTTAACCACAACGCTTTATTGAAGAGATGGCCGTCTCACTAGGCTTTTGCAACACACCGAGGGTTAGTACTGCGACCTCTCAAAGCACTGTGAAGCCTCCTTCCTTAGGACAATTCCTTCCTAACATTCAGAATCACACATCCTCTCGAAAGAGTCTGGTAGTAAATAATTCCAGTTCATTACAAAACTCAACCCTCAATTGTCTACATGCTTGCAGAGAGTTTTCACAACTTAACGCTCACCAGCAATTCGACATGCGAAATATACACAGCTCCTACCAACTTTCAAATGCATATACGTGGGTCACGTTGTCGGACCCTGGCCAACGGCTTTTCAGGTGGCCTTGTCCAGTCATGTAAGCCCTTATCAAACGGTTGATCCACAGACGGACGATATGTCACATCATTGAGCAGTGGCCAGAATACAGAGATGATGATGGAGAGGGCTGCTCCGAAACAGCAATGACACAGATCGTGCGACCAACGTGTGCCTGGAAAACAGGATGACACAAGCAACGGATGCATGCAGGCCCAATGGAGGCCGCACGACGTAAACCATTGCTCATCCATGGGCCATGGCGAGGGGCAGGGCCGGTGCGACCTCCCTATCACAAGTGAGACAAGTCTCGGGGAGGGGTGGGGATAGTGGGGAGAAGGGGGAGTGGGGGAAAGGGCACGCGACAGTAGCGTCGCGCCGGACGGAATGCGACGTCATCGCTCGTGATCGAAATGCGCGCACTTTTGCTTTTCGCGACAACAACAACAATCACAACGGCGCAAAACAAAAGACGCGACAGAGACGACGTCGCGTGTCGACCGCTGAGCGCCACTAGTGTTGCGCGCGAAACGAAAGCAAGGGCCAGCCGCGCTGCCATTGGAATATCCTCCCATTGTTGCCTTGCGCCACCAATCCGTGTTCTCTCCTCGCGCTCAGCTCGCCCACTCCGCGTGCGGTGCAGCCTCACAGGGATGCCATTTTTGTCTGAAACTTCCGCCACCCCCGCCCAACATGTTTACCTGGCCGTTCCGGAGAACACGAAAGCGTGACAACGCCCATTGCCCGCCGTTCGCTGCGGGTCCTGCGATTGTGACCACGACCGCGACCGAAGCCACGCCAGCGGCCACGCCCGAGACCCTTTCCACCTCACTGCATCGACGACTGAGTAAGCGTGACAGCTGGCGCTGGTGGAGTCGCTCGCCTAGCGCTGAGATGACGGAACAACGCGTCAATCTTTCGCCACGCCGCCGCAGCGTCGAGAACGTCACCGCACTACCTACCTATCGTCTTACAGCAGATACCAGTCCACACCTCCGGCCGGTCGGCGCTGAGTGGCCTCATAAGCGCACCAACAAGGCTGCGGCAGCTGATGCGAACACCGGACTCCCGACGCCTCCACAGTCGCGACAGAGCAATGGAAGAATTGTGCGAAAGCTAAGCAAAAGGCGACCGGATACGCAACAATCATCGGCAAGTGCGCCAATTCCTATTCCAAAGCGCCCTGGCGAGGCTCCTTCGCGCATGACTAGCAAAAAACGATGGCAACAGGGGAATCGCGATTCGGCCGCATCTTTACCGCCTGTAGACTCTGTACGGACTTCAGTTCATGGAGCCGAGCCACGTGTGTGGGCTGTGGGTGGACTGGATATGTTCAGTCCGCGGCCTGCAGTACGCTTATCCGGGTCTTATCACAATCTGATGAGCCGATCCAACTCGCACAGTGCATCCACGAATAGGGGGCTCAAGACAAAGCGCAGCGCAATGTCCGAGTTGTCCAAGCGACATCAACGTATCGGAAAGCAGGCTGACGAGCTCAGCGCGACAGAGCTTCGAACCCTGATGGAGCGAGACGCACGCCGCAAGGAGAGACCTCAATCTGAGCACGTGAAGCCACCCGAACATGACTTGCAGCAGCGGAAAGAACGACCGGCAAGTCAAGCCTCGATGCACCCTGCCTTGCGCAACTCGGTGAACGTGGGCCTTCGCATCGATGCGTCTTCCGGGACTGTCAAACACGAGCCAGAGTCCAGTAGGTTCTCTTCTGGGCCAGATGCAACGACTCGAAGATCCCAACCTACGCTTGATGGTGCCTTGCCAGAAGTAGAAACGGAGTCTCTACCGACGGTGCAATTGCAAACCTCACCCAAATACCCTTTCCCGCCCAAGCCGGCTACAAACATCCCTTGCATATCCTCTTCACTTGGCAGAGACCAACTTCAGCCCCTACCAATCGTCCCACGTAGTTCGTCAACTTCAAGGGAACGGCGAACAAGTCCATGGGGCTCCTTATTTCGCCGTGGCAGCAACATGTTTCGAAAGTCTGCCACAGAATCAATGTCCGAAGGCTCGTTCTCAAATACCTCGCGTGAGGCAATGCGCATGCAGCCTCGGCCTACTCATCTCCTCGACGCTCAACCATACAAGCCGCCCAGTTCAAGCATAAGAACGCATAGCAGGTTCCGGGAAGAATTGCCCGAACTCCCCTCACCTCCAGATTCGCGGATACCTTCGCCCGATCTAGCGTCGGCTGTTACACGGAAATCGCCATCGCGCATAGAGGCTGTGCAGACAACCCAACTACTGGACAATTCAAGGGCTGACAACCCCCATGTACGCAGCGATACTCCAATCAGCCCTGTCACGTTTGATCAGGAGCTGGAAACCTCATTCGGATCCTTGGATTCCGAAGGATCCTGGCTGGCGAGCTCCTCGAGACAGCAGTCTGGCAAAGCCGGATTGCGGAAACGATATGACTCTCTGAACAAGCACCAGCACGAAGCAGCGATGGGAAGAGAACAAAGTTCAGAGTTCCTTGATCGCCGGAAAAGCAGTCCTACCATATACACCCACGGACATCAGCATCGTCGAAACAGTCCTCCCATGTACAACCATGTAGAGCATCATCAGCCGACCATTGTGCCACATGAAAGCCGCATCCGGTCCCGCCAGTGTCTGGTTGCCGATATTTTTGATGAGATTGACGCGCTCGAAGAGCTTGAAGGCGAGAACGCGGGCGGTGCGGAGCCCATGGTCCAACTTGGTCGGGCACGCAGCGTCAAAGTTGACCTGGGACATGCAAGACAAGTTTCTGCAGGCAGTGCGCGGCTGCTGGACATACCGCCATCCAGCAAACGATGTTCCACTGGCTCCTCTTCATATTCCCGCACAGAATCACAGTGAATCTTTTCCTTGGTTAATTTCATCTGCCCTCTTTTTTTCTTTTTCCCCAAAGCCTAGGCTTGATTGAGCTTGATACCCTGATTGTTTGAGCAGCGATACATATTTGAAGGCGATGTGGTCATGCCTTAACAGAGTCACAACCATTATAATAGTTGATAGGCATTGTAATAGTTGATAGGTTTATTTTGACTTAAAATAAATCCGATCCAGCCTGCCTGCCTAGCCCAACGAGCAATGGGCATAGGGCGTATGCCCATTGACCGGCACAAAAAGGCCTAAAATGACATCCCACAATGTTCTAGAGACGTGTAGAGTAGGTTAGAGTGGTTTTCTAAGAGGTCGATTTTGGTGAGGGGGGAAGAGCGTATGCCCATTGACTTTTGATGGACTTGTCGAGGCGAAATTTGAACAGGGTAATGAGATGGTCCCGATGCAGGTTAGGAAAAAAGTTGAGATGATTCTAATGGTTGGATGGCGATATAGGCAGGCAGTGGTTGGGGGTAGGGAGAGTAGTGGTGGGGGGATAGGGTTGGTAGTA
>MU005971.1:0-17409 GCA_010093745.1 Piedraia hortae CBS 480.64
TTATTAGTAACCGTCGCTCGGCTCTCGACTTCACGCGTCAACTAGTTTTCCGTAGAGATTTGTATGCAGGTACACATCTGCTCACAATTATAATAAGAACGCAGTCAATTTCCAAGTAAAGAATTCAGAGCCATCCAAGCCTCTCTCAAATGAAGTAGCTGAGAATTTCATCGTATATACCTCAAATAAGAGATAGAAAACAGTATCCAAAAGCAGGGACCAGAAGACTTTTAATATAAAGGTGACTCTCAGATCAAGTCGGCGGAAACGAGACTGAGATACCATCCTATAATGATGTCTAGCTCCAATGACTATTTTACCGCCAACGTGACGCATCAGCGGCATGGGCTGTTCCGCCTACCGACTCCAACCCTATAACAACTTTGGCGACTTTGAGGAAGAACCTGAATCAACGGGCCGACCCGGCCCGTCTGGCGAATATGCCAAGATGGGGAAGCCCGCAGTTTTTTCCACGAGAAAATGGCGTCAGCCATGTACTGTATCTTTGATTGGCTTTCGCTCTTCCCGACCTAAGAGCGAAGGGGCGAAAGTTCACAATTGTGCGCCTCATCGCCGCAGCTTTTAACCATTGGATAATGCACGCATAATACTCGAATCGAAAAACGAACTTGCAATTGATACATAATATAAACGACCAACCTCCCAGGGTATCAAAATTTCCCATTTCAAACACCTTACGAAAGCCGATGTAGGGTTTAAGCATACCATCCCCTTCCCCCCACTCTCTGCTCAACATCCTCTTCACGATGCGGGATCATAGGCTCGCGAATATCGAACGCAGTGACTAGAGCCTGCCAGGTGCTATAGTCGAGGGCGAAAACAGCCTGGCGACGTTTCATCTGTTTCGCGCGACGTTCTTCTAGCGAGGGGGCTTCGGTAGGCACTTGGGAGGTGTTAGTGGGAGGGTGTCAGGTTTGGGGGGTGGGGATGGCTTACTGATGGTGGGTAATTCGTTTTCGTCAAAGTCCACGCCGAGGGCACCTTCTTTGATGAGGAAACTTGTGTAGAAGAGGTTTTCGACTGTCTGGCCGAAGCTTTTGGGATTGACGCAGAAGTCAAAGAGGGAGACGCCTCCATTGAGGGCGATGCGGTGTTTTTTGAGCATGGTCTGGCCGTGTTCGGTTTCGAGCTGTTCTGCTGTGAAACCTGCGCGTTCGAGGAAGTTTTGCGCTGTTTCGATGTGCTTGTTTAGCTGGTCTAATATGCGGGCGCAGCGGGCTGTTAGGCTATTTTCTTCGGATTGCTGCATGTCGGCTGTGGTTAGGGCTTCGGGACGGGCTTCTCTGCCGTCCGTATCCTTGGCCTGCCTCGCTCTACGTTGTGTTTGGGTGCGCTTCTTCTTCTCGACGGAGATTGGTCCCTGCAAGAATGAGGGAAGGGGTGGTTGGCGGTTGAATTGGACACATGCTTCACGTCCCAGATGGGCCCAGTCGAGTTCAGCTTCTACGCCTTCTTCTTCGTCTCCGCGCCGGCCACGACGGAGGAAGACGAGAGATTTGGTCAGAAACTCGCCGACGTCTACACCAGTTGATCCATCGCCTAGAACCAGCTGCGCGGCTTTCTTGTTTGCGAGGTCCGAGACGTTGACGAGCAGTCGCGCGTCCAAAGTCGCGTCACTGGTTTGTTTCACTTGCTGGTATATCCTGTCGGCACGCTTGATAGTGGTGAGAAGATGCTTGCCATCTCCACGGAACAGCTGGTCGCGTTTGTCTGCGACACATCAGTTTGACTGTACCACAGGACGCGCTCTGGGCCTCGAACCGTTGAAATCGCGCTCCAACGCGCGACTTTTGCGCTTTATGATGCGCCGCTCATCCGTCTTTTGGTTCGGGTTGTAGTACTTGTTCAGAATACCTATCTCGTCGCCATCCTCCCCATCTTCGTCACCGTCATCGTGTATACATTGCCGCTTGTTCGACTGCGTGCCATGGCCAGTACGCGAGCTTTGCCGCATAGTGGACGGGTCAAAATTTTCCTCGTCTGATGCGCGTGCGTTGGAGTGACGTTTGCTGTTTAGACGTGCCATTTCTTCATCCGGATGGAACGCGTCAAAACGCGAACGTTAACGTGAATGTGATGCGCAAGTCTCACGTGACCTTCGACCTCACTTCATCCATACAATGGACGTTGGTGGCTGTAGACGACGACATGGAGCCTTTTACATTTGCCAGCTCTTCGGATTTACGTTTAGAAGTTGCTGTCAAGGTGTGGGTGCTCCCTTTTCCCAACTCTCTAGCCGCTAATTGGCCAGAAATCGACTCGAAGGCTATGAAAAGCCGCTGCCCTACTCTACTCTTCTCAGACGGTCCGATTTGAGGCACCGTGGTAGCAATTTAAGTTATCATAGTGAGCTATATGTAACCGCACAGCTATATGCAGATTCAAAGCCTCTTGGCGTCTCAGCGCAGACACCATATAAGCACTTTAAGAGCGCGCGTGTTTGGAACCAATGGCTCACGCTGCCAGTTGAATACCGTACCTTACCTTGCAGTACCCAGTTAGCCATAACTGTTTGGGATTTTAACCCGGTTAATCCAGAAGGAGGTGACCAGAGTCATCACGCTCCATTTGGGGGTACCACTATCCCGCTTTTCGATGAAGATGCTGTATTGCGAACAGGAAGGCAGAAATGCCGTATCTGGCGGCACAAGGCTGCTGATGGGTTTTCAAACACATCAACACCATGGCAAAAGCCTCGTGGACGGGGAGAGCGTGAGCGGCAGCCAGAGACACCGGCACCTGATACAAGACGATCCAAGAGAGAGGCTGAACTGGAACGTCTTTCTGGACTGTTGAAGAAGCACGAAGCAGGCGAGATACCTGAAGTAAAATGGCTTGATTTCATGGTATTCCAGCACATCGCCCAGCTTGAGCGCCAATCTGTTCGAGATTCCACGCAGCTTGCATCTCTGCAGCCCTCCAATGCAGGTGCAGATGACTCTGACGTGGCAAACGGATTGTTTTTCTTGTTTATCGAGTTACCTCGTTTTGATCATCCAGTTGTGTTCACAGATTATGAATACCCTCCACCTCCAATCGCCAGCTTAAAGCCTGCCGCTACACAGACAGTCGGTCCGGTGAACTTCAAACCGCCGCCAGAAGTTCGTTTGGGGCCTGGCATCCACGCTGACAGTCGTTATGAGTCGGATGGTGCTTTGCTTCATATCTACGACCCAGAGATTGGCTATGGGGACAATCCGGCCGAATCAAAGCACCGTCGCCTAATTCGTGGCCAAAGAAATGCACTTGATCGGGATCTGAAGCCCAACCCCAAGATGCGTGACTATCTCCATAAAGTCATGAGTTATGGACCCATGGTGGAGTTGACAGACAAGGAGAAGGATGAAGTTTGGCGCTTCCGTCATCATTTGACTCGGGACAAGCGAGCATTAACCAAGCTCGTCAAATCAGTCAATTGGAACGAGACGGCAGAGAGTCTTCAGGCCATTTCTCTACTCCCTAAGTGGGCTGAGATTGAGATTGATGACGCCCTTGAACTTCTCGGTCCGGCAGTCTCCAACGCAACAGTTCGTGCTTACGCGGTCGATCGGCTGCGCAAGGCGGATGATGAGGAGCTGCTTTTCTACCTCCTCCAGCTGGTACAGGCGGTGAAGTTCGACCCACCCAGGGAGAGCTCAGATAACGCTTCAGATCCCTCACTCGCTTCTTTTCTCATAGTCCGATCAGCAGCCAACCTGAAGCTTGGAAATTTCCTTTACTGGTATTTGATGGTTGAGCTGGACGAGAACAACATCCACCCGTCAGATGGAAACCGCAAGCTCTATGCGAGGCTGAGCTACGACTTCATGCGTGAGTTGGATGCAACTCCAAAAGGCCGCGAGAGGAGAACACTGCTCCGACGCCAAGCTGAACTCGTCACAATCCTCTCCAAGATCAGCAGAGACGTGCAACAATCCCGAGGTGATCGCCTTAAGAAAATCAAACGTCTCAATACGCTCCTCTCAGACCCAAAATACGGACTTAAAGACTTCGAACCCCTCCCACTCCCCCTAGACCCAGACATCTCCATCACAGGCATAATAATCGAAAACTGCAACGTCTTCAAATCAAGCCTCTCTCCCCTTCGCCTTGACTTCCGCCGCGACAACGGCGAGGAGTACCCCCTCATCTTCAAGACAGGTGATGACCTCCGCCAAGACCAACTGGTCATCCAAATCATAGCCCTCATGCACCGCCTCCTCCTTAAAGAGAACCTCGACCTCAAACTAACCCCCTACCACATCCTCGCCACCTCCCTCTCCGATGGCGCCGTTCAATTCGTGCCTTCAGTCCCCCTCTCCATAATCCTCACAACCCCCAAATACAAAAACTCCATCCTTGGCTACCTACGATACCACAACCCCCCCTCAGAAAACGGCGCCTCCATCCTCGGCGTCCGCAAAGACGCAATGGACACGTACGTCAAGTCCGTGGCGGGCTACAGCGTCATCACCTACATACTAGGCATCGGCGACCGACACTCGGATAATCTCCTCCTCTCCCCCGACGGCCACTTCTTCCACATCGATTTCGGGTACATCCTCGGCCGAGATCCAAAACCCATGGCCCCCCTAATGCGCCTCTCGCGAGAAATGGTCGACGGAATGGGCGGCGCAGCAGCCACAATGCACAAAGAATCCCAGTTCGAAGCGTTTAGACAGTATTGTTTCACCGCATATATGACGCTACGGAGACAGTCGTCGTTGATTCTGAATCTGCTGGCGCTGATGCAGGACGCGAGGATCCCTGGACTGGCGGTTTTTGGGACAGAGGCGGTGCATAAGGTTGAAGAGAGGTTTAAACTCGAGATGAGTGAGGCGGAGGCTGTGACGTTTTTTAGCAGGATGGTGGAGAGTGAGATTTCGTCGTGGAGTGGTCAGATTATTGATCGGTTGCATGCATTTACGCAGGGGTGGAAGGCCTGAGATCTCCTAGCCTGGGGTTGATATTGTATCAGACAGCAGTTAGTATGGGCAGCTCTGATATTGATAATTGAAAATGTAATTCTCATTCGTCTGAACGAACATGCAGTCATCTACGCCCTCTGAGCTTAACCTCGAAAAATCTAATCGGTGGGTACAACATCGCAGCAAGCACAAAAGCAACTTCAAACCCAACATCACCTGTATGTTTAGCTATTGGTCCAGTGTAGAGTACCTGACCCATACACGGGACGATAAGACCAAACGGAACCGCCATGGCAGCCAGTGCCGCAAGACCCGTAGGTAACCTCCTCGCATCATTCCAAGTCTCGTGATCGTACCCCGGGTTCCCCTTCCTTCGGAACAACAAGTGTTCCATGATAACAATCGCCACAAACGCTGACGCCCAGTATCCGATTATCCCGATGAAGTTCTCGAGGTTCTCGTAGAACGTGCCCGACGCTTTGATTGAAATCGGGATTACGATGGCTGTTATTACGACTGCGAAGACTGCTCGTGGGACTTTTACAAGCCAGGGTATTAGGAGTTGGAAGTTTAGCGTGATGCTGTACATTGTCGCTGCGATGTTTCCGACAATGGAAAACGCGATTAACACGACGAGGAACTTGCCGAATCCACCGACTGGATCCAGCATTGCGGCGAGAACGCCGCCCCCGGAGTCCTTTTTGTTGGCGTCAGACCAGGCGGGGACGTTGGGCATAGCGCCCCCGATGGCTGCGCCGAGAACCATAAGCGGGATGGTGGGGATGTTGATGCCGAAGAATGTGTAGGAGAAGACTTTCCAGCTGGAGGTTTGCGGTTGCATGTAGGTGGCAAAGTCCGAGGCCAGCGCCGCCCAGGGCACGACGTAGCCGGCTATGAGGCCGGCGAAAGAGAGGACGGCCGAGGCTGGAATCGACTCAACTTTGGCCTGGCGATGTAGCTGGTGGCCACCAACACCAGTTGCTACGATGATTGCGATCAATGCTGGTATCCAGGCATATCTTTCGTACAGGTGGAGGATTCTGAAGCCGCAGAAGCAGACTATCATCGAGACCAAGGCTACGATGACGATTCCGACTGTAGGCGATAGGCTTCCTCCACCAACAGCAGAAAGCGTCTGTCCTCCGAGAACGCTATCAAGGATGCAGAAACCGGTCAGGGTGGCCATGTTAAGTATGACGGGAATGCAGACGGGAAAATAGCCAAAGCTATAGCGGGCTTGGATCATCTGCCTCATCCCCGTCTTTGGGCCGATTGTGGCCAAGTAGCCAACGGGAACGGCACCGAGGAGGGAGAAGAAGAGGATGACCAAGGCTGATGCCCGTAGGTCAAGGCCAAAGATGAGTGTTCCTGTCATGCCGGTTACAATTCTAGCTTTGTCAGTGTCTTGGGACGCAGAATGGTTATATACGACTATACATACGGCAGTGGGCTTATGCACATTGAGATCCATAGCGTAAATATGTCGCGTGTGTGTGGATTGATGCGCTCTTCGATCGGAACAGGTTGGATTCCTCGGGACTCGAACGATTGCGACGATGTGAGTTTTGAGAACCCATGACGGTACTTTCCTGAGGCATCTGCTTGGCTTGCTGGTGAGCCGAGGACTTTTTCCTCGTCGTAAGTCGCCATCTTTTGCGGCAAGTGGCGGGACAAGACGAAGAGATTAGGAAGCCGACTTTGCTTGACATCTGGCCACGAGTGCCATCTTGAACCGCTTACTGTGGCAAAAGGAAAGAGAAAAGGATTTGTAGCTGATAGCAGACTGTATCAAACTATGATAGGACCCCGACGGCTGCCACAAACGGCCTCGGCGTTCCCGGGACGACGCGCTTCCCCGACGTCACCGCAAACGTCGCAATCAGTTGCCCCAACGGCTGTTGGCAGGCCCGACAGCGTCCGCTCGCTCATTGTCATGCCAGAAATGCTGCAAAAAGTTGGTTCATTGTCGTCGCATGCCACAGCCGTCCCGCCGTCCGCAACCGACCACGAACCCGCCGCCAGGCTCGAGTCTGATCCGCGCGCACCGCAAAGCATTCCGCCATGGGTGCACATGGGTTGCGACGAGGCCGATGCCTTTCTCCCCAAGCCATCTGTGCCCGACCATACGGTGCCCAACTCCCGACACTATAGACCGCCGCCAGCGAACTACAAGCCCGGCCGCAAATGGGATCATGTTCGGTCCGCCTCGCCGCCCTATGTCAGAGAGACCCTGCCCGAGCAGCAAGCAAGATGGCAGCCGATAATGGCTAGTAGCCCCAACCCGAAGGAGCAGTCTGCCCATGCGCGTATCATGGACGATCGCTGGATGGAGGCGAACATGGCAGCCGTCATTGGGCTCGGATGGAGAGAAGAGGACGATTGGGCGGCAGACGGCACTCATCAGAGCCCGGCACCTGTTGGCTTCCAGGGCTTAATGTACCACGGAAAGTGGTTGATTAGCCCGGAAAGGCAGGAAAGGACAGTCAGGCTGTTCTGGGTAAGTTGTTCGTTTTGCCCGCCAGGTTTGTAACTGACAAAAACCTTCCAGCGGTTGTTGCTCAAGAACCCCTTTGTGCCCTTGGCATTTCGCCTTTGCGTTCTCATTTTTTCTGCAGCAAGTGTAGGCATCGCGGCCGGCATGCAAGAGGCCATCAAACATGCCAACAGCGATGCAAACTCAACTAATAATTGTGCAGCTCGTGCATCGACCTACATGGCTATATGTGTTGGAACAGTGGCTATTCCGTATCTTGGTTACGTAACGTGGGACGAGTACATGTCGAAGCCGTAAGTACACCACGCAGGAACCCCGCCTTTGTCTAACGATTACAGGCTCGGCTTGCGGTCTGTGGCGGCCAAGACGCTCCTGTTACTCTGCGATCTCTACTTTGTTGTCTTTGCCGCATCAAACCTAAGTTTGGCATTTGATTCCCTCTACGACCACGGCTGGGCTTGCTATGCCGATTTCGATGGCAAGGACAAGGTAAGCATACCCAGCTCATGTCCCAGCAACCATCACATCTGCAGCCAACAAAAGGCCCTCTCGGCAATTTTGTTCATCTCACTAGGAGCCTGGCTGTTGACATTCAGTGTGAGCGTCATGCGGGTGGTCGAGAAACTGCGGCCCGATCCCTAGCTCAAGGTCTGGGCGTGTTCTTATTGTGCTGGTTAGCGGTTCTGTGCATAGCGGGTTACGTCATTCATGATATCATGCATATGTGGGGTCTCTCGGAGTCGGTGCATGTCCCTTCCGAAGCGTGAATAAGAACGATTTGCCCACATTCAGATTCTCCCACTCACAATCAAGCATGTCTGATCTTTTCAAGCCCGCACCTGAGCCCAAGACGGAGTTGGGACGCTACCGCGTTCTCTCTTCTCTTGCCGGCATTCGATGCTCGCCCCTCCAGCTGGGTGCCATGAGCATCGGCGATGCCTGGTCTGGATTCATGGGCTCCATGTCCAAAGAACAGAGCTTCAAGCTGCTTGATGCTTTTTATGACGCTGGTGGTAACTTTATTGACACGTACGAAAGCCATATTCGATAGTCGACCCTGCTGACTACCTAATTTAGTGCCAACAACTATCAAAATGAGCAGTCTGAAACCTGGATTGGCGAGTGGATGAAGGAGAGGGACAACAGGGACTACATGGTCATCGCCACAAAGTTCACGACGCCTTACAAGACCGGCTCTGGCAAGGCCCAGGCCGTGAACTTTTGCGGGAACCACAAGAGATCTCTGCACATGTCCTTGAGGGACAGTCTGAAGAAGCTGCAGACGGGTAAGACTTTCCATTCTGATATCATGTCCAACTCACGCGACTAGATTGGATCGACATCCTCTATGTCCACTGGTGGGACTGGTCCACTTCGGTTGAGGAGATGATGGACTCGCTCGACGAAGTGGTTAAGCAGGGCAAGGTCTTGTACCTGGGAATCTCTGATACCCCAGCGTACATTGTGTCCATGGCCAACACGTATGCCAAGGCTCATGGCAAGACGCCCTTCGCCGTCTATCAGGGCCGTTGGAACGTCATGGTCCGCGACTTGGAGCGCGAGATCCTTCCCATGTGCCGTCTATTCGGAATGGCGATTGCCCCTTGGGATGTCATTGGCGGCGGTCGTTTCCAGACCAAGAAGCAAATGGAGGAGCGTCAAAAATCAGGTGAGGGTATCCGTACCATGCTGGGCGGCTCCGAGCAATCCGAGAACGAGAAGAAGGTGTCTGCGGCTTTGGAAGAGGTTGCAAACGAGCTTGGCAAGTCCATCTCGGCCGTTGCCCTGGCTTATGTGATGAGCATGGCGCCCAACGTCTTCCCTATTGTTGGCGGGAGGAAGGTCGAGCATCTCATGGACAACATCGAGTCACTGAAGATCAAGTTGACGGATGAGCACATCAAGAAGTTGGAGGCTGCTGTGCCTTTCAACGTGGGCTTCCCCATGGACTTCATCGGCGAGGACCCACATACCAACGGCGGTAAGTCGGCGTTCCTAACGGCTTCGGCTGCCCCCTTGGCCTGGGTGCAATCCGCAAAGTCCATTGCGCATCAGTAGAGTGTAATGCAGGATGATAATGTGACGGATTTGCAATGATTCATCCCTGTACCTTGTGCTCCAGGTGCGTTGACAAGTATTCCACCATCTCCTTTCCGTCCGACTGGTTCGAAACCCTTCCACCCCAAACAACCTCCCACCTGCCCTCCACGCACTTCATACGAGGACACTGCTCAAACACCGTAGCCCACAACCTTCTCATCTTCCTCCTCTTTAACTCCCCCATCTCTTCCCCCTTCCCCCCAACAAGCCAACAAGGCGGCATCCTCTCCCCAACAACCAAGTCGAGCGGGGAAATCGCCTCCTTCGTACCCACTCTAACCCGCCTCTGAACCTGGACCTCCCACGCCCTTCCTTCCGCGAGAGCCTTTAGACGGAACCACTCCTCCTCCGGCAACGGCGGATGCAATCTCTCCAACGTATTCGCATACCACCTCCTCACAACATTCCGAACCCTGCAAAGCGGCATAGGCCTTAACCATGCAGTCCTCTCCTCCACATTCGGCATGACATGTCTCAGCATCGGGCGGGTCAAATGCGGCGGCGGGTGGCGGGCCTGCGAATCAATCAGCGCTCTTAGTTGGGGTTTTATCTGCGGGATGTAAGGGTCCAGCCTCCCGGCGTTGACTTCCTTAGCCGTTGGGACGGGGACGTAGAGGTGTTGGGACTTGTTGCTGCGGGAGAGGAGGGGTTGGAGGAGTTCGCGTCTTCGTCGACCCGTGCGGCCGTAGACGTGTAGGAGGAGTTTGAGAAGGGAAGGGTGGTGGCCTTTGTTGGCGCGGGAGAGGAGGTAGAGACTTTGGCGGGCTTGGTGCAGTTTTTGGAAGGGGGGGAAGTGGTTGGAGGTTCGGTGGGCGGTTTTGTGGAAGTGGTGAGAGGCGTACGCTCGCACCCAGAGACGCACGAAGGAGTCGGGGAGGTAGCTCGCTTCGCGGAGGATGGAACGGTAGAGGTGGATGGTTTGCGTTCGGATGGTGGTCATTGGTGAGGTGGCTGGTGGCTGGTGGCTGGTGGCTGTGGTGGAAACTGGGGATTCGATGGTCTTCTTCAATGGTGTTCCCTTACGGTTCGATATCCAGTGGTTTGGATGTGCTGTGAATATGCGGTATATTACGCGCATTATTAGTAATCGGCACTCGGCTCTTGACTTGACGCGTCAACTAGTTTTGTGTAGAGACTTGTACGCATACTGGTACACATCTGCTCACAATTGTAACAGGATGGCGTCGGTCTGGTTAGTCAGCAGCTTCCTGATTCGGTAACTGTGGAAAGTCCAAGGGCGGATGAGATGTTGGCTTGGACACGGGGGTAATGTAGATATCAGGAGGGTCTGGATAATTGTGTATTTTGTAAGGTGGGTGGCGATATGGGCTACTGGCCCTGAGTAGTCAGACAGACGATAGAAAGGCAACATCGGTCCAGAATCAGATGGGACAATGCCCCATCGCTTCACGTTCTTGATTGCCGTCTTGCCTTGCCTGTATCGCCCATCCAAGTGTAGATTCCATACGTGACGTGCACCGTGTTCTCTGCAAACTGCCACCACACCACCACACAACACACCCAGCATGACAAGCAGCGCAGTCCTATACAACACCGCCCTGCGCCAAAGCAAATCCCTCCGTAACGACCTCAGCGCCCTCAGCACCAACCCTTCCCCGGACATCGCTTTGCAAGGCCAAGTGGCCAGCTCCCTGACCGCCTTCTCACGCACTCTAGACGAGTACCAAAAGAGCATCGACATCGAGCTTGTCCCCTCCAAAGTCGAAAAATCCCGCTCTCGAATCGCCCAATTCAAAGAAGATCTAGCCTCTTTCCGGACGCAATTTGCAGCTGCCAAAGCCGAGCGCGAACAGCAACAGCTCGAAAACAACCGCAGCGCGTTATTCGCGGAAAGTAGCAGACGGCGGGTCGGGGAACATGCCACTGATGGTGGAGCATCCCTCGCGGAGAATCCCTACTCCGATGCTGCGGTCCGCGAGAGGGTGTACGGTGCTGCAGGGAGGAGCGCGATGATAACGCAGCAGGAGCTCGCATCGAGGGAGCAGAGTTTCTTCTCGAACACAAATCGTGCGTTGGACGAGTACCTCGAGCGTGGGCGTGCGGTGCTTGGGGATCTGTCAGATCAGAAGGGCGTATTGAAGGGGACGCAGAGGAAACTATATTCCGTGGGCACGACGCTGGGGATCAGCGGGGATACGATCCGTATGGTTGAGCGAAGAGCGAGGTCTGATAAGTGGATTTTCTGGGGCTGTGTTGTTATCTTTGTTGTTTTCGTCTATCTCGTACTAAGGTACTTGAAATAAGACTAGAACCTCTACCGTGATGCTGTGTACATCTATCCCCTGCCCTCTAGTAAATATTACATCCGCTTGATAACATCATTGACAACATCCTCCGTCGATGCCTTGCCGCCCATATCCGGCGTCTGGACCTCTGCATCAACGAGATGCGCATCCACAGCCTCATTAATCGCGGCAGCAGCCTCCCCCTTACCCATAAAATCAAGCATAAGCGCCGTACTCCTTATCGTCGCAATCGGATTCGCAATCCCCTTTCCCTCGATATCCGGTGCGGAGCCATGACAAGGCTCTCCAATCACAAACTTCTCACCCACATTCGCCGATGGAACCACACCCAGACTCGACACGAACGCCGCCGCACCATCAGATAGAATATCCCCATACAAATTCGGCGCGACGATGACATCGTAATCTTCCGGCTTTAAAATCAGTTTATACAACATCGAATCGACAATTTGCTCATCGACAGAGACATTTGCGATGCGGAAGCGCTCCTGCTCCAGCGCCTGACGCGCCACAGAGCGGAAGAGACCATCCGTCTGCGATAGCACATTACTTTTATGCGTAATAGTAACGCATGCGCGTTTGGTAGCTGTTTCCGGACGAAGGCTACGACGCCGCTCGGCAATTTCTCCTGCTAGGTTGGCGATACGGAATGTTGCCCGCTCGGTTATGCGTTTAATGGCTTCCGCTGTGCGACCTTCGTCGGCTTGGCCTTCGTAGGTCTTTTCTTCTTTAACGTAGAGGTCTTCAGTGTTTTCACGCACGATAACGAGGTCGATGGGGCTCGGATAGGCTGCTGTTGGGCGCACTGATTTGACGGGTCGCACGTTGGCGAAGAGGTCGAGTTGTTTGCGGAGGGCTACGATGGGGCTGCTGTAGCCTTTTGTGGGAGTCGTAGGGGAGCTGACGGCTCCGAAAAGTGCTCCATCACATTCTTTTTGGAGGGTTTCGACGGTTTTTTTGGGTAATGCGGCGCCGTTGGCTTTGAATTCTTCGAAGCCAGCTGCTAGTGGGACGAAAGAGAATTTGAGGCCGAGGGATGGAGGGAGGGATTCTAGGACTTTGCGTCCGGCTGGTATTACTTCTTTTCCGATGCCATCCCCGGCGATTAGCCCGATTCGCAACGCCATCACTCTTTTTTTTTTTTTTGGGGGGGGGGGGTCTATGAGCAGCCGTGGATGTTGGCATTAGGTTAGGGCTAGCTGCGGCCCGCGCCGTCCGGGCGGACTTCAGCATTTGAATTTTTTGGCCGACGAAGGCAGCTTTGCCTCGAAGCCTAGTTCTTGAGCAAGGTCAAAGTGTATTGGTTATACCCTTAATGGCGGAATTTTTTTATTTTGTCTTTTTTTTTTTTTTTGTGGGGTGGGGGAGATACGCAACAATTTCCATTTGACAACAATCTGAATTTATTAAATTGATGTGCACGCTACAAAAGACCACCTGTCGCCTACGAGTGGAACTTCTCATGAACTTCAAAACTTTTCGCCCCCACGAGTTTCTTGACCTCCGAGATCTCATCTACATTGCGGATACGACAAGACGCAGATCCACATTCTCCTCCACAACTCGACTCAGCTGCGGTAGAAAGTCCACTGGAAGAGAAAGAGACAGGACCAGCCTACGGAAAATCGTGGACTGGGTTCTTGCCACACCAGGTCCCTCCGAGGAATTATTATCTGGCTCATAGCCCATCATCGCGCAAACACTTCGCCAAAGAACTGTACTTCCCAGATCATACCTCAGCGCTTGAGGGACCTCGGATTTGGGAAAGCTGGGATAAAATATCACAGCCCTCTCTGAACTCGAGTATGACGAGAAGGCGAATGTCTTACACCATGCGAATTCCTACGCCCGCCAAAAGCGAGGATGGACGCAGCTCCATGCAACTCTCGACGACAATCTTCACCTCACAGATGCCAGCCGTAATGGGAAGCAAATGGATCCACTGTCCCGGATGGAAACGTCGAGGTCCGTGAAGTTTGGCGACCCGATGGAAATAGATAAAATTTGCCCTCCCAGGAATTCCGGCAACGCGGAGAGGGAAACCTCGGCTTTACGTGCGGAGCTTCGGGCCATGGCTGGCGACGACGTCCAAGAGGGAGATGCGGACGCGGGCGGCCATGGGGGGCAAAGTCCCTGTCCTAAAGATCAGCATGATCCCGGAGTCTTGCTGGTGCCGGATCAAGCATGACTACCTGCACCGGTTCGATCAGCCGCGGATTGATCTGGTGACGTGTGTTGTTTGGGACTCTGGCCGCGGACTTAAGCTCGATGAACCCATGGACTTCAACCGCTATAAATGCTCATTTCGAACAAGGTAAGCGTACCTAGGATCAGATCAAATACAATAGAGAACACGTTCAACGCTCGATACATAACATGTGCATACAACTCCTCCTCATCATCCAAACATAAGTTTCCATCCCCACTGCCTTCATCTCGACGGATGAACTCATTAGAAGGGGAACAAAATGATAAAAAGAATGTTTCATTGGGGGCTCGCGATGCTATCGACAAGCGGAGCCACTAGGTCAATGAAGATTTTGTGTACAGGGACAACTGGAATGGAGGAATTCATACATACCAAACAACTTTCGATTCCAGTAAAGGGACAGCGATGAATTACAGTCATAGGCAGGGAGAGAAAGCAGCGGTTCACACATCTACTTCCGCAACCGAGGCAAGGTCGTTTTGGGCAAAATGCGAGTTCGAAAAGTCTGCAAGTCTACATGTGTGACATGACGTGCACTCTCCTTTCTCTGAGGGCATCTTGGATAACGAGTTCAACAAGATTCTCATCTGATTCTGTAATCTGCTCTACCAATCAACCCAATCCACATCGTCCTGTGTACCCATCCCTCCCATCACAAATCTAATACTTTCCCGACCCCCTGCTCAAACAACTAAACACCTTAATACACGGCGTATTCCCCTGGATCTTCAACGCGGAGAAAAGCGAGCTACACGGCGCGGAGCCCTGGACTTTCAGGTCCGCGAGGAGGGGCTGCATAAGCGGGCTCGTCGAAGTTTGATGCAGGGCGCCCAGGAACGAATCCACGGTACTCGACGTGGTAAGCGAAAAGTGCTTAAGCATATCATCGAGATTCTGACCGGCTTGGAGACCCAGACTTCCCAACGCGGGGAGGGGACTCGCGACGCTAACGCCTGCAACACCTCCATTAAGACTTCCCAGGAGGCTGACACAGGGGGTGTTGCTGTGGATTTGGAGGCCGGAGAGAAGGCTACTGACGCTGCTAGAGCTGGTGAGGCTTAGACTCGAGAGGACGGAGGAGACGACGCTTCCCTGGGTGTCGAGTTTGAGGGAGCCGAGGAGTTGGCTGATGGGACTGGATTCAGTGCAGCCGGCTTTGTTGAGGAGTCCGGAGACGTCGGTTGAGGCGGGGATGGAGAGGGATTTGAGGAGGGAAATGTTCCCGCCTACGCCAAGGCAGTTGAAGAAATCCGTGATGGAGCTGTCTGCGGTGAGGTGCATGGCCGAGAGGAGTTTGTTGATTTCGAATTGGGCTTTGAGTTGCAGGTCGCCGATCAGTTTGTTGATATCCGAGTCGCCGGAGAGGTGAAGGGTGCTGAGGAGGGAGTCGATCGTGCTGGTTCCGCTTAGTTTGAGAGAAGAGAGGTAAGCATTGACGGTTTGGCCTTGGCCGACACCCAGACTGGTCGACACGGGGGCTGTGTCCTGGACGGGCTTCTGGGGTCCGTAGAAGAGACCGCTGTACAGAGCCAGGGCTGGGCTGGCGTTGGTCAGGTACAGCTTCTCCAGAAGATTGCCGCAGGAGCTGGAGCCGTCGATCTTGAGCTTGGCGTACAGAGACGTGACGATGCTGCTCTTGGCGTCGATCTTTAGCTTGGCCAGGAGACTGGTGATGGTGCTCTTTGCGTCGAGGCCGAATTTCTGTAACAAGGTACCGCAGTCGCCCTTGACGCCGATTCCAAGGGTGGACAAAGGCGGGAGCGAGCAGGCGCTGGTCAGACCCGGCACGCCTCCGTGGAGACCACCGATCAGAGTGAGAATTGGGCTGTTGGATGTCAAGCTGAGACCGGTGAAGAGGGCATTAATTGGGCTCTGCCCGGTGAGCTGCAGACCAGCGAGGACGGTTTGAACAGCGCCGGTGTTGGCATCCAGCTTCAACTTGCCACAGAGGGAACTGATGGAGCTCGAGGTGGTGAGGCCAAACTGGGTGAGGGCACCACCACAGTTGTGCGAAGTCTTGAGTCCGACGCTTCCGAGATTGGACACTTGGGATCCGGCACCCATGCAGTTGACGAGATCGGTGACGGAGCTAGTCGAGGAGAGCTTGAGGGCTGCGAGCAGACTCGAAAAGGAGCTTTGGCCGTTCAAGTTGAGCCCGGTGAGCAAAGCTTGCACCATGCTGTTGGTGGAGGAAAGCTGCAAGTTGCCCAAGAAAGAATCAATGGTGCACTTGTCAGTAAGGCCATAGGCCGAGAGCATGCCTCCAATCTGGTTTGTGGAAATGCCAAGGCCTTTCTGCAAAGCTCCCAAAAGAGCCTGAGTACGGCGTTCCTCGGGAGCATGCATGGTCAAGCCAGAGATAAGGTCATCGGCGGGGCTGTGGCCAGTGAGACGGAGACCAGTGAGCACCTTCTCGATGGGGGAGTCCTCATCCAGGTGCATATCCGACAGAGACTTGTGGGCTTCATCAGAGGTGATTTCCAAGCCATGCATCAGGTTCTTGACTGGCTCCGAGGGCGTAACCTCATAACGGGCCATGAGATCGTCGACATCCCCCTCGAAGTGGTCCTGCTTGTGGGCAAATACTTGGGCCGTGGCAGCCAAAGCATAGAGGATGTAAGCACGCATGCTGGGCAGAGAAGTTGAACAAGTCTGTTGATTGATTCAAGGAAAGCAGATTGCCTTGGGATTTTCGGGAGGTTCTCGCCTGTCCATATACCATCGTCGGGGAAGCTCTCCTGCGCTAGTCCTCCCAGGCTATGAAGCTATGGCCTTTAAAAGGTCACCTCTTGGGCATGCGGATGGTTGGGAGCTCAAACTGTGCGATCATGCGGTCGTTCTTTCTGAGACATGGCGTGAAAAAGGCCGCCGAATCATCCAAGCAAGTGGACTGCGATTTGATGGCGAGCATGGCTGTCAAGAGAAATTGCTTCCTCGCTGTAGATGTAGTCGTCCACATGTACGGACAAAATTAGATAGACTCTTGATAGTGGGGGGCCGAGTGAATAGACTTGTGTACTCTGCTGCTGGAGAGTATTATGTAAGTGTTGCCAGGTAGCAGAACGTGGAGCTCTAAGCATTGCGTCGTCTGGTGGCGATTTGCGAAGCAATGGGCTCGTTTCAACGGCGAAACGGTCTCTTTAAGGAGCGCATTCCAACCACGTGCCTCTCAAGGACTGACTCGGCAAAGGTTTAGCACCTTAATATAGCCTGTCTGGAAGGGCAGTCATATGATGGCTGGCTGTACGCTAACCCTGAGGAGGTGTTGTCTCGATGTGACTGAGAGAGTTGAACGGGATCAAGTCAGAGGGCTGGAGTTGTTCTGCAAAGTAGAAGCTCAAGTTCGAACAGAAGCCACCAGCAGTTGAACGTAGAAGTAATTGCAAGCCGGGAGAGCCCAAAAGCCCCTGT
>MU005971.1:23838-60223 GCA_010093745.1 Piedraia hortae CBS 480.64
GGGGCACATGTGCGTCATCAAACATGTCATCATCACGGTGACAGCATGGGTCTTATCATGCCAGAATCACAATTTTGCCATAGATACAGAACAATACGATGCATAAAACATACCCATTCACTTTCGCCATTCACGTATAAACACTCTCCGTCATGGAATTGACCTGCAGCCCCCATTCCGCCATGTTGGCCTCCTCGAGGAAATCCAACGGCATCCAAACAATATGTCCCTTGATCTTGTCCAGCTGCTCTCGAACGTTATCCACGGGTTGAAAGCTGTCGTACAAGTGTCCAGCTTGGCGGGTGCCCTTAGCCCCGAGGAAGCGATCGTAGTCATCAAATGTAAGAACGTTGTCATCTGGATCGGCGTGGAATAGCTGTCTGAAGACCACAGTGTTGGTGTCTGCCCGATCAGTCCATTCCTTCCATAGTTCATCAGACAGCGGATCGGTGACGAAGCGGTCGTATTCATCTCCTTCGTGGAAGAAATTCTCACCGTATCCCGGAGGCTGTGCATTGACATCCTCGCTGGCATCCAACGGCTGACTTGGCAGTAGACCCAAGTGTTCTCGCCAGAGCATGCGTCGAAGTGAAGCTGCATGGCGGCTTGCCACGTATTCCTGTCCATTCATGATTGATTGCATAGGCGTCCGATCTTCCATGACGATTGACAGTTCAGAATCGTGGAACCCCAGCTGTGATCGGTCGTTGATGTTGCTCGAACCACATATCATCACACGATCATCTACAATCAAAAGTTTTCCGTGAATGTACAGTTCCTCTTGGATGAAATTTTCCAACTCTTGTTGTTTCATCTTTTCATCGTCTTTTTGGCCCTCGCCGTTGCGTCCTGGCCAGGCCTCTTGGCTCGGTAGCCTCTCGCCTAGCATGGCGTTCTTGGCAATTGTATCTTCGGTCATCGGCCCATGCTCCTTGCTGCGGCCTTGCCTGAATCGTTCCCTTTTGCTGCCGTGGAAGCCTTCTGCTGTCTCGTTGTCAGACTCGCGACGGTGGCGGTGCTTCTTGATTTGTGCCAGGTGACGAGTGCCCTTTTTGTTCAAGCTGCTATCTGAATCGTCACTCATGTTTTCGGGCATGACTTCCTGTGCCTGCTCGCGCTGCAGATCTTGGTACTTGACACCCGTCTCTTCTTCGATCTTTTTCAACGCTGGCGTCTTGTTGATGCGGTCATACGATCGGAGGTTGAAGAAGAACACGTACTTCTTCGGATTGACACCGGCAGCTTTCAGGCGACCGTATATCGACTCCTCGCCTCGGCAGATGGATTTGTACTGATAGTCCATTATTGCCCGAGTGCCGGTGGCAGCATCATCACGCAGATCCCCCGCAAATCCCGGGATCGTCGGCAGCATGACAATCACCCTGAACTTGCGTCCTTCATTGTGAGCTGCTATGCAGGCGTCAACGATGGCGGCTCCGATCAAGTTGTGCACCGGCGCCTGCTTGTCCCCCGTAGCCGTGATGAAGAATTGGTTTTCGATATAGACATAGTGCTTCGCCTCGCGGATCACCTGGCAGTAAGCGTTTTGAATGCTCTGCTCCGTTAAGATCCCGCTCGACCAATCCGCAGAACTGCGAACAAGCTGGGCGTGAACCGTCCCGTAACCATCTGCTAGTTTGCCGGCTCCGGGCATGTGCGAGGCGTAACCACCGTGTTTCTCGGCAACGCCACCAGACGCTGTGACGGTCCCCTCCTTTTGTGGGTCATTGCCAGTCATCTTTGCATTTTCTTGCTTGTCGACATCCTCCAAAGGCTGGTCACCAGGATGTGGGCGTCGGACATGGTGCTCCTGAGCGAATTCCCGGGCCTTTTGCCCAGCACCATGGAAATGATGGCGCTGTTCACTCGTGTAACCGTGTTCGTCCAGAGTCTCGGCGGCATCATGAAACTCGTCATCTCCATCAGACACGTTGCCATCCGAACCGACAAGGTGACCTTGTCTAGGATTGCCGGCCTTGTTCTGCAACGGAGAGAGCGGATGATGAATGTAGTCTCCCACGGGATGTTTGGGTCGCTGCACGCCCACCAAGTCTTCGTCGTCCCCCGTACGTCCGGAGAGCGTGAGCCAGTCATAACGATCGTCGCGTTTGTACTTGTCACGCTTGACAAAGTTCCATCTCAACACAAAATGCTCGGCAATGTCGTAGATGCAAGGCCCAATCAGGCCCATAGCAACATCATGCCAGGGCATACGACCATACTCTGACTTGGACAGTTCATTAGCTTTCCAATCGTCCACCGTCTTGAAGTCCATGATACGGTTGTTGTTGAAATCTTGGCCAGTCCAAACCTCGGAAGCGATATCGTTGGGATGGGCGTCGGATAGCGGATGCTGTCTCAGATCCCATCGTCCGAAGCAGAGGTCCAGCCCACCGATGAACGCCATGTTGTAGTCGATGACGATGAACTTCTCATGGTGCGCCCAGTAAAAGGTCATATCACCTGCGTTTTCAAAAAAGTTGTGGTCAGGATGTCTCATAACAACAATGTTTCGATATCCCGGGCTGCCTTTGGGACACAAAGCCTCCAGGGCGTGTTTTGTATGCAAAGAGTTGCAGGAAATGGCCGCCTCCACTTCCTTGTAAACGATCACGTAGATCTTGACACCGCGCTCCGCCGCGCGCTTGAGAACGCGATCCAGACGCCATTCACGGTTTTGAATGGGCGGCCTACGAAGGAACAGCTCTGGACTGAGCCACCAATCCTCGATGTAGATGGTTTCCTTGGCCTGTTCCAATGCGACCGATACAGCGTGGAAGTAGTCGCGACCGTCGACGTACCATTTGATCAGGTTTCCGTCTCGTTCTGGTGCAAACGACTGGAAACGATGCCCTTCGGCGATGCGTGTCCGTTTTGCATCGGTTCTCTGCTCATGCGGTTCGTCATGACGATGGTTGGTGTTGACCAGATTCTCCAGTTTCCCAATGCGGTGCTTCAAGTGGATTGCGCCAACCTTTGCGTCATGAAGATGCGTATCCCGCAGCTTATCGCGCAATCCTTCAAACTTGTCTTTGATCGCCATGAGCCTGAATGGAAAGTGGGAAATTCTGAATCCCCTTCCAGCCTCGGCGCATTATGGTGCCCCACTATTTCCAGGAAGTGACGTGTTGCTGACGTGAACCCCCGCCACTTGCAACGGCTTCCTTGGCATTCCAATGACATCCAACTCTGCCGGGCGCAAATGAGCTCGATGCAGTGCTGTAGTAATGGAATTTTTTGCGTAAGAGTTGGCGCAAATATAGTGCTGTGCAAAACAACCAGCGGCGCAGGTCGTAGGACTTGTCCCAGTCTTCTCTTTCCCCCATGAGAAGGTTTTGGAACGGAGCGTTGGAAGATCAGACCTTATCAAGATGCTGTGGCCTATCGGCCTGCTCACCTTGCCATCTCTATGGTATAGGGTTGGTCATCGATGAACTCTTGAACAGTTCTGTGGGATGGAACGACGAATTTTCCGTCGTTGGTTTGCCAAGACGGCTGCACAGGCCCCCCCGCTATGGGACTTTAAGCTTGTGTCACGCACAGACATCTTGATTCAGATAGAGCAGACAGCATATGTCAGCGATGGAACACGTCCGAAATGAGCTGGCCTCCTGGTGGGCACCGCATCCCGATGTTCCCGTGGCCTCTCATGCGCCGCAGATTGGCTCCCCGGCCCCCCATACGCCCAAGCTGGGCCTGGAGCCCGGTCAACCAACCGTATTGGTTTTCCTTCGTCACTGCGGCTGTCCTTTTGCAGAGAAAACATATCTGAACTTACGGGAAGTTGCTCGTCGGCACCTTGGCGTGGCCTTTATTGCCATCTCGCACTCGGATGAGCGTTCAACCACCGCCTGGCTCAAGTCACTCCCGCAAGTAGGTAGCGAAACTCCCAATGTCCGAGTGGTTGTCGATGCCCGCTTGGAGATCTACTCGGCGTGGGGACTTGGTCAAGCACCTTATGCCCATGTACTGAGCCCCGCCAGTCTATTTGAGGTATGGCGTCTAGCACGAGATGAAGGGATCGTCAACAGGCCTACGGATAGTGGGAGTAGATGGCAAATGTCAGGTTTCTTTGCTGTGGACAAAGACGGAATCGTTCGGTGGGGCAGACCGGCTAAAAGAGCAGACGAGATACCTGATTTCGAAGCTGCTGTGCGAGCTCTGGGATAGGCAAGGGGCTTGACGCGTCTGGTATTGCGAATCGACAGTAGCGGCGGAGCTAACCCAATGCAATAGGAACTGGCTCACCCAAGGCAGTTGGAGCTTTGTGGAGCTTTGTGGAGCTTTGTGGAGCTTTGTGGAGCTTTGTGGAGCTTTGTGACCGCATGGCAAATGCGTTGTGAGGGGCGCGGGCTATACCATGGTCGAAACCAGATCATATGTGCAAGACACTTGATTGCATCTGGCTATTTGTCTACCAGCTGTTTAATCTTTTCCAACAGCACCCCGCTCTCTCTTCCCAGCCTTCTCTGACCATTTGGCCCCACGGCGCGAGCCTTGGCCATTTGCCGACGAAACCGCTCTCGTTGCTCGGCTTTAGCTTGGCGCTGTTTCCTTTCTTCATCTTGGAGTCTGCGTCTCTCTTCGGCTTCGGCTTTGCGCTTCAACCCTTCCTCGCGTTCACGTTTGAATGGTGTCGTCTTTGGTGGGCGTTGTTTACGCTGACGTGCAGGCTTCTCTCCAGTCTGGTCATCCTCCGTGCTGATCTGGTTGGGATATTCTCTTTGATCCATGAGGGCTTGTCGGTCGGGATGAGGTGCTGTGGTAACCGCTTCGGACTCCTGGGCACTCTCAACCTCGGGTTTCTGCATCTCCTCCCTCATGGATGCCGGAATGGGTATTCGATCTCGCTCATCGTGTGCTACGGCATATTTTTTCAAGCTCTGCCTGTATTCCTTCTTCACTTTGGCCTTTCCAATCAGAGTTTCCTTTATCTTTTGATTTTTGCGCTTGTATGCGCCGTCTGGTAGGTTGGCGGGTCCGACTTGGAAACCGCCCTTGCGCTTTTGCTTCTTCTTACCCGGTCGGTAGTCGGGAACATTATCGCGTGGGCGCTTCTCTGCCATGGTTAATATCAGATTCGTGTGTTTGTGCTTGGTTGTGACATGGAAGGTTGGCTAGTGGAACGGGCCGTCCCGCTTCACCGCTCCGTTCCTTGGGCGAATATCAGTGCATGTCGCTGTGAATCAGCGTAGTCGTGCAAGTGCGTCGTGAGTGGAGAGCAGCTGGCCTAGCTGAAATGCGAACACTGTCTCCCTCTCTTGACAGCATCGGTGATCGGTGTCACACGAGGTAATGGGGGTGGCCATAAGTGGATTAGCGCGGCCATCTATGTGGGGCTAGCGCCTAGTAGAAATTGTGTCGTGTTCTCCAAGCATTCCCTTGCGCGCACCACTTCCCAATACTGATCCCAAAAGACTTGTCACTGCCCACCACAGAACACGCGCTGTTTGGTCCACTGAATTATTCATTAGCATGGCTCCTTCCACATTTGCCTCCGCCGCGGCGGGTAACACATCCAACCCATCAGGGCGCGACGGAACTTCTGAATGGCAAGTCACGGATTTCTCTGGGGCCTCGATGGTCTTGATCTAGAGCCTGGGGAGGATGTTATGAACACGGAGCTGACTGTAGGTTGTCCACAGGTCTCGTAGGCCCAACGGCGCGACCCAGACCTTCCGCAGACCTTCTGGCGCAACAACAACAACTGCTACGACGTCCCATGTGCAGCCCGACGCGGCTACCCCGAACTCAACCCACCCGATGCCCCGCTACGTTCCGCCCCATCGAAATGGGCCTTTTGCCGACTCTACCCGCTACACCAAAGAGCAGCTGCTGGAAATGGGGGCACACACGCTCTCTGCTCCCGGGGCGCGTACCGAAGGGCTTAGCCAAATACTGATGCCCGGATGGCTGCCAAACCAAACCAATGGAGTGCCTACGGCCAGAGGTCGGACTGAGCAGCCAGGGCCGGACGCGTGCTGGATTAGCGAGGGGACCAACGATCCGCTGGGGTTCACGGAGCTCAACGACGAAGAAAGAGAGCTCTTCACCACTTCGGTGAACACGCCGCTGAAACCGCCCATCAAAGACGGACAGGGACGAAAGGCTTCGGCTGCAGGCGTCATAGGTTCGTCGGAATGTGGCCCTAGGGCTACTGGGCTGACAAGAGGCGTAGGACGTCGTCGAGATACGAGTGATTCCTTCTCTTTGCTCGGCAACTCGTTGCCTTCGCCGGCTATCCGTGATGAAGGACGAGCACCCTCGCCGCCCCCGGCTCTGCAGCGTAGACGTACGGATCTGCGCGATTCGGCAAGAAGCGAGGATCGCAGCGAGGGCGATGACAAACATGGCTCGTTAGGCTCTGTTAAGCGCAATCCATTGAGTGCTGGTCTGACTGGTAGTCCTTCCCCGTGGTCCAATTCTCTTCAGAATCCTAGCTTCGCTCCGATGGGCTCTTTTGGCAACTTTGGAGGAGGACAGGCAGGCGAGAAGCGGCCGGGTCTGGGCGGTGGCCGAGTCGAGAGCAGGTTCAAAACCGTCCTGAACAAAGACAGCGGCGAGGAGTTGTCTTCGCCCCTATCCCAGCGCAAACCGAGCGTCTCCGGTCCCCTTTGCGCTACCGAGAAGGATTCCTGGCGTCTCGGAGGGCGTGAGGCCAATCGGCTGGTGGAAGACGATGAGGGTTTGCCGTCCGGCAGCGCAGCATTGGCCGGTCTGACTGAATCTAGCCAGGAATTGCAGCCGACGAGAGGTGGCCACCACCGTGCAGGCACTCGGAGCCGCGCTCCGGACGAATTCGGCTTCGGTACGTTTGGTATGACTGCGGACAACGTGGGCGGTCTGGGGGGTACCTTTGCGGGACACCATCAGGCTGGACAGCGTCATCAGGGTGCCTTGGAGCCCTTGAGCCCTACTGACACTAATCCCTACCGTTCCCCCGAGCAACGTCTGGTCAGTCATCTGATTGCCGACGATGACGATGGGAGCGAGGATCTGTCTCATACGCATCTCGCGGGGCTTGGCACAATGGGTGGTGCTCCAGAGCAGGCGCAACAGTTTGGTGGACTCAGTGGACTCGGAAGTTTGTCACACTTTCAAGGGAGTTCAGGGTCCCATGGTGCCCCCGGAGACAGCAGCCAAAGCAGTAGCGTTGCTGGCCACCGCAACTATGCCCCCATCGGGGGTCTGGGACATGTGGGAAGCGGTGCGTTCCCCTGGCAGCCCGGAGCTTTTGCTACCCAATCTCGACCAGCTGCTGGAGTGTCTCGCGTCTTCGGGGGAGGCATGGGTGGAGGATTATTTGCCAGCTCCATGGCCGAAATGCAGTCGCCAGCCCTAGCAGGACTTGGGACTCCCAGCCCGTTTAGCTCGCAGAGTGCAGGCGGTTACGGGAGCAGAGTGACGGGAGCAATGTCTTTGTCCGCGATGCAAGAGCCAGCGAGGCATGACGAACGAGACAGCGCGTTCTCGATGCATGGCGTTGAAGAGCAGCTTCCAACGTATGGCGCGAATGGGTCTAGTGACCAAGGTCAGCAGCAAAGCGACCCAGGGGCGTCGTCGGACGATGCGTCTGGCGGCCTTCCGTCGGCCTCTTCTGCGCCTCAGCAGCAGCAGCAGCAGCAGCGGGTCATGGTCATGCCAGACAGGATGCGCTGGATCTACCGCGATCCTCAGGGCAACAAACAGGGCCCATGGTCTGGCCTCGAAATGCACGACTGGTACAAGGCCGGCTTCTTCACGCGCGAGCTCTTGGTCAAGAGATTGGAGGATCCCGACTACGAACCTCTGGCGCAGATGATTCGCCGCATTGGCAACTCGCGTGAACCGTTCTTGGTACCCCAGATCGGCATTCCCCACGGCCCACCGTCAAGTAACGGCGCAGGTCCGAATGCTTGGGCTGGCGGAGCCAACGGTGGATCATCCGGCAACGGCACTGCTCAGCCGCCCTTTGCTGGCAGTTTTCCCAGCTTTGGAACGACACTGACGGCTGAGCAGCAGAATGCACTGGAGCGACGAAAGCAGGAAGAACAGTACTTGATAGCGAGGCAGAAGGAGCATCTGGCCCGAATGCAGCATGTGGGCACAGCAGGCCTTCCTCACCCGGCTCTTGTGACTCCTTCGCTTCAAGGCCAGCTGCATCATCAGGGGTCGGTCCAGAGCCTGCATTCGCAGCCAAGTTACGGTAGCATTACCAATCCCGCCTACCAGCCCTCGCCCATTCAGGCCCCAACTCCCGGTGGACTTGCAGCGTTTTATGACGCCGCATACCGCGCGCCTATGACTGCAGGCGGTTTGGGTCCCGTTGGCGGCGGTCTCGATTCATTAGCGCACATTAGAGAAGAGGCACTGCCCGGGCTCGGAGATGGTTTGACTGTAGCCAACCGTGCCCACTTTGGCGCCCCCGGCCAGCCCTTTACCGGTTCACAGCCGCAACAGTCATATATGGGCGCCCCAGACGCGCACACGCAGCGTTTGGCCCTTCAGGATCGCGTACGCCTGCAGCAGGAACAAGCCGAGCACGACGCAAGACAGACGAATGAAGAGCCCATTGGCGTGAACGAGCGGATGAGGGAATTTCACCAACTACAAGGAACGACATTAAACGACCGCTTTTCATCAATCGGTGCAACAGGGACTACAAACCCCCAGGAGACCATGTCACTCACGGATCAAGTGAAGAGTGCGACTGGGCCTCAGTCTTCGCACGTCGATGCAAATCTGCCTCAACCCTTCCCGCCCGCGCCGTCTCAATCACCCCTTCCTGCTCCAGCAGCGCAGCGGGCGTCGCGCGGGAACGTCGCTGATCAACTGCAGCAAGACTCATCCGAGCCCTCTTACACGCCTTCGGAGGATAATGTCAGCTCCACGCCAGCGCCTTGGGCGAAAGAGTCGTCCGAAGCTCCAAAAGGCCCTTCTTTGAAGGCTATCCAGGAGATTGAAGCCAAGAAAGCGGCTGAGGCCGAAGCTGCGGCCGCCGCTGCCCGTCGTGCGGCGCAAGAGAAGCGGATGGAGTTGCATTCGAGCGTTGTTACGCAGCCTGGACTGCCGGCTGCGGCAAGCTGGGCAAGTGCATCCCCCGCCACACCCACCAGCGGTTCCGTGGCCAGCCCGTGGGCCAAGGCTCCGCCCAAGGCGACGAACGCCCCGACCAAGACTCTCGCTCAGATCCAAAAGGAAGAAGAGGCTCGTAAGCGACAGATGACGGCCGCATCCGCCGACACTGCGCGTAACGTGCCGACGAGTAGCAAGAGCTATGCTACCCTCGCTAGCAAGCCGACGGCCGGAGCCAGTAGCCAATCCAGCGGAGCCTGGACGACGGTAGGCGCCAGTGGAAAGACCAAGGGGCCCGTGACCGCTGCCCCTGCGGCGACATACGCAGCTCCTACGTCGACTACCAACAAGTCTGCACCAGCCAAAAGGCTCGTTACCCGACCAGCCAATGTCAAGCAAGCGGTCAATTCTGTTGATGCCATGGAAGAGCTGCGTAAGTGGGCTTTGGCTGAGTTGGGGCCTGATTTGCGAAAGGGAATGAGTGGTAGGCGAGATGAGTTGTTCGCTTGTCTAAATGCTAACTATGACTAGCTGATTCGGTTGTGGATGCGCTGGCAATGCTGGGAACAGATGCCGATGGCTTGACTGAGACGGTACACCAAGCGTCGTCGACGATTGATTCGAGACACTTTGTCCAGGAATATCTACGTCGCAGGAAGCTGGCTGATAAGGGCCTGGTTGATACGTCGGCGATTTCAAAGGCGCCCGCAGCAAGTGGGTGGAACGAAGTGGCCAAGAGCAGGCCCAGCAAGGAGCCGTCTGCCATCGAAAGCGATGCAGCATTCCGCGTGGTGAATAAGAAGAAGGGCAGGAAATAGGGCAGCCAAGGTAGCTGACGTAGCTTCGACACATGACGTTGCAAGGTCCGGGCCGAGCTTAGTGACCGTTTTACCGGGCCGTTCCGGTGAACCATCGACCTCCCCAAACCAATTCAACCCTGTTTTTGTCCGACTCGCGTTCCGGTTCATTGTCGTGAGCAAGTATTAGGGTAGATGAAATGGATAAAGGTGACACAGACTTGGATGAATGTAGACTGTCTCGACATTGCCGGGCGATCATGGGCAGAGGACCCTGTGGCCGTGGGTGCCCCTGGCCCTAATGACCTGCCTCAAGTCTGCGCCCGGGCCTCATCTGGACTTATCGTGAACGTTGTATAAGATTGCATGGGACTGTTCAAGCTGATGCCGCTCGGCCGGCCCATATGTCGCTGCTTCACCTGTTTAGCCGACCCAAGGTCGAAAAGGCTCGTGGATATGTCGAAGCTGCGGCTCCAGGCCTGCTCAACTTTCCCTTTGTCCAGGCTGCCACCGCTCCTGCCGTTTCGACTCCGGAGCCTCCGGTAGGATTCGGCCTTTTGGACCCTCTGCCAACGCTGTCCCAGGCTTCTAGACAGGCCACCAAGCAGGGAAGGGTGGCCATATCGGTCCTGGCCGCGGATGGAACCTTGGTCAAGTCCAGGGTCCGCGCCCTTGCCCAGCATCACACCAAGCTGATTGTCTTGCTCCCATCGGGCTACCTGCTACAGTACGCAACCGATGGATCTGACGATAGACTCCCCGAGAGCATCTTGGCTCTGGGTCCCGATTCAGCTGCGTTTGCCTGCGATTTAATCCCAGGCCAGCAATTTGTCCTGCAAGTCGTCCACTCCATCGAGCGCGAAGCGAGTATCCCCGGCCGCACCTCTTTCCTAACCCGCCTGGGCATCCGCCATGCCTCAACCCGCCGCAGCCTCGTACGGATGCTTCTCATCCTCCTAGATGCCTTCGAAATGGAAACCTGGATGTCTTCCATCCGCCAAGTCATCGACTCCCGCAGAGTGCAACCCATCCCCCCCATCGAGACATCCTCCCTCAGCTCCTCAATCCCCGAATCACCAGACCAGCCCCAACCTCCCAACCCCCGAGCCTCCCATTCCACAAACGCCTCCTCCACAACAGCAGTGGCATCCCGCACAAACAGCGAAACATCCCTCCCTCTGGAAACCCAAAACCCTTTATATCGGAAACTCGCCTCCTACGACACCACCGGCCGGCAAAATAAATCCCTTAAACCCTCAGTCCCCTACGCATTCGAGCTCCCCCCAACCCCACCCCAACCTAGAACATTCTCAAGCCCGCATATCCTTTCAGGACATACAACCCCGAGACCCCCCGCCTCGCGCCGTCCGACGCTCAATCTCCCCCTCAAAATTAACCCTTCGCCGTCCGCGGGGAGGAGTTTTAGTGCTTCTTACGAAATGGGCCCGAGGCCAAGGATGCCTCCTGCGGAAGTGATCGAGGGGGTTATGGAGAGGCCGAAGAGTATTCATCTCGCAGAGGGAACGGTTTCCTTCCCCGCGCCGCCGATTAGGAGGCTTAGGCCGTCGAGGTTGGGGGCAGAAAGTTCCATTAGAGGTGAGGCGAGCAGTGGGGAGGATAAGAAGGAGGGGGTGGGAGAGGAGAAGGGTGATGCTATGAAGGGAGATGCGACGGAAGAGGTGGCAAAGAATGCGAAACTCGCGAGACCGGTCACTACTGCGGAATCGAAGGGTTCGGGAGATGGTACTAAGGGCTGTGCTGCGAAGAGCAATGCATCGGGTGACGTGACAAAAAGCGTGAAACCCACCAGACCCATCACAACAGCGGATATGAAGGCTTCGGGAGATGTTACCAAGAATGATGCCACGGGGGATGCCACAAAAAGTGTAAAACCCGCCACTCCAGTAACGACCGCAGATCTGAAGATACCTTCACGAGAGGGAATGAGCGATGCCACAGTGGAGAAGAGCGCAGAACCTACCAGACCAGTTTCTACAGCGGATTTGAAAGCCCCCGGGGTTGTGCCTGGAAACAACACGGGGAACGTTACAAAGAGTGTGATACCTTACAGACCAGTTACGACAGCGGATATGAAGGCCCCACAGGATGTGACTGATAATAACACGGGGGGTGTGTCAAGAAGTGCGAAGCCCGCCAGACCAGTAACAACAACAGATCTAAAGATCCCCTCCGGAGATCGGATCAAGCGCGAAGAAATGAAAACCCTACAGACCCTCCATCTCAGTTTCTCCGGCGGCTTTGGACCGCCAAAACCGCCGCCCGAGGTTCCGTTGCCGGATTTACCGGGTGGTAGGTAATTCAATTTCATGGAGCGGGGTGAACAACGTGTGCGGGGAGGGGGGGGGGAGCTTTCCTTGGCGTGATGATTTGATGAACTGTTTTGATGATGGGGCAAATTTAATTGTATATGAGGGCGGGGATGGTATTGATTCCGTGGAGAAGTTGAAGTATATGAATGTAATATCACTTCTGGTAGGTTGGTTAGTATTACTCATTTGGCGCGACAATAAAGTTCAAGTGGGATTTATGGACCGTAGTCAATCTATCATAGGGCCCTCGGTGTCTCGGAACATTTACCACGAGGTGTGGACATGACTCGTAGATTCTCTAATGTAGTTCAACTCTTTCCGAAAGAGAGAAAAACATTAAACCTAACTGAAACTTCAATCCCCAGACGGGTGTAACTTTTTATATAAATTTTCTCGATGTGTGCAATTCTCGGTCCCCACGATGTGAGGTGCAAGATATCTGTCTCAGTTTCTCCCCTTGTTACTTTGCAAATACCACGAAGGTGAATGCGCGTGGATTAAGGTGGGTCTGGTTGTTCAGCTACACTTTTCCCACCATAGATGTACACAGAGCTTGGCTTTAAAGGGCTTTTGCAACCGGCAAGCACGCTCACAATATTTTTGGCAAATCTTCCGGTTAAACGCCCGGAACAGGCGGAAGGACGTACAGAGAGAGAGAGAGAGAGAGAGAGAGAGAGAGAGAGAAAGGGAGAGTTTGGGATTACTCATGCCCAGCTCCTTGTTTGACTTATTCACAAAAGTACGGTGTTGAGCGACCACTTTAACCTAATGTAATTTACCAGTTCTTCTTGGGACGACGGGTTTCTTGAGGGTCAGAACGAACGCAGCACCGAAGGGCTCAAGTATTCTAGGGGCCTTGGAAGTAGAGATAGGCAACCCACCATGTTCAAGACTAGGTATGGATGGGGCGATGCTTTTGAGGTCATAAACCCAAGGTCATAAATCCAATGTCCCAGTCGTTACGACATTTTCATTTCACTGCCACGAAAATCTACATGAAAGGCTGACACTGCTTTTCACACCACTGCCAAAACTTCTCTCCCTCACCATTCCTCCCGATGTCCGGACGAAGCATGACAAATCGACCCCAAGGGCCGATATACTTGTTCCTATTCTCCGGCTTTGCGGGCTCGGGGGCCCAGCCGGCAAACAACTCGGTATACCCACCAAACTTGGACGGGAAGACAATGTACTTCGCGATAAAAGTCTGCCATGCGGGGGAATGTCGCTGCAGCTCACTTTGAAGATTACCAGGATTCCAGGCATTGCTGACGACCCCAGAGGCGTCTCCGTAGAGAGCTTGCCACTGCTGAGCAAGAAGCACATTGCCCGCTTTGCTCTGGGCGTAATCCCTAAACTTGACATTGTGCACGCTGACGTTTCCTGAGCTATCAAAAGCCACGCCTCCAGTTGGGGAGGCCATAGTCCCCAACGAACCCGCCCAGGTCACCCGCACTGAGCCCGGAGGACTGCTTGCTGCGGTCTGCTTAAGGAGAGGTGTTAGGAAGTGCGCAAAGAGCCAGGGACCGAGGCAGTTCGTGCCCATTTGCAATTCGTGGCCTTGGACGGATTTTGATCCAACGGGAGGGACCATGACCCCGGCATTGTTGGTCAATACGTCCAGCCTTCTCTCACGCTGTACAAAGTCCTGGGCACTGGCTTTGATGGTCGCTAAATCGGCGAGGTCGAGCTGCAGAAACTCCAGACGACCTTGGGACGTCGGGGCCGCGGCTTTGATTTCGTCCATGGCTTTTGCTGCTTTGTCAGGAGTGCGTCCAGCGATATAGACGGTTCCGTTGCGCAGGTATAGCATTTTGGACAGTTCCTTGCCCACGCCAGCGTAGCCGCCCGTCACGATGAACACACGACCACTTTGGTCGGGAAGCTCCTTCTCCGTGAAGGTTGGAGCGGGAATGAACACGCATTGGCGGAGAGCATCGAGGTAGACAGCCATTGCTGAAGGTGTTGTAAGATGGGGAGTCCGAGGCCCGCGGGGTTGCCAGACGCAATTACGTCATGCTGCAGGAAGCTTCGTCGGTGGCGCATAATGCCATATCTGGTGTTTTTCATGTCAACCTAGTCGCTGGTCTTGGCAGTCTAGCTAGATTGGGTCGACTAGGCCACATTTTTTCCCACGCAAGCTCTGCATGAATAATTAACGTTTTAACGAATGCAGAGCAAACATATGCATTTGGATCTGCCCTTGGCGCTCTAGCTTGTTGTTCATGGGCGATTAAGGTTGATCGAGTTCTGAACACCGTTTCAAGCGAAAAAAATCGTACAGAAGGTCAGGCTAGTGGAATGTTGGTCATCTGCAGAGTACACCATTCGATTATTTCTATGTGCAACTTTTCTATGCAGCTGCTTATAATTGTGTGCGATAATTTTGCATTGCATCGACTTAACTTTGATGAAGACGTGAAACATGTTCGTCACACAACACGGCAACTAAACCTCGCGCACGCTTAAAAAATGGTGCACGCCAATATCCCAATAATAATTATAGCTAAAGCCTGGCGTGCAAAGGAGGGATGTCTGGAAAGATCCATCATAACTACATGTTTATTTCTACAATGAATACTCAAAGAAGGTGGACTGGCATGGACGTACCATCGCACTCAAAGACCGCATCGCTGCCCTACCGATCAGTTGACCACAGTCTATTGAGAATTGTCATTGAAATAACGTTGCATGATTTGTGTCGCAAGCCGGTCGTCGTACAGCCGCAGAGTTTGGAAAGAAGGAGCAATGGTCCGCAAAACTCGCGATGTCATGACAACAATTTCATCATCCTCCATCTCGGCGAAAGTGATACCTTTCAAGCAAAGCTTTCGGAGGTAGGGGAACGTGCGTCGCCTCTCATATAGCAACTGAGTGAAGTCCAGGGAATCCCACACCCGGCAGTACTGCAAGCGAGAACAACACTCCCCCAGGGTTTTGAACAGTTTTCCATCTAAGACGCCTTCAAATACCATTTGGAACATTTGCAGCCTGGGAAGGGAATAAAAAAGATGCCTCCAGTGTTGCTTGCTTGTCGAGAACACACCGATGCCAGATATACCCAGATTGTTCAAGAAGAAGCACAAGGAGCGCATGCTCGGCAGCCGCGCGAGGCTATCCAAAGAGGAATGAAACCTAACAAGCGTTTGGGATTCAGTGTTAACGATGATCTCGACATCCAAGTACTGCAGTCCCTGAAGCGTCGTGAGTACCTCAAAAACGCCGTGCGGCAAGATCGAGGGCACTATAGTGGGCCTTTTATTGGTGCTTCGTATTTTGCGGAACTCGGCCATAGAGGCCGGGGTGTTTGAGGGAAGAAGAGTCCTAAAGAGTGCGTCGTGCACATAGCCAAGTACATCCTAATGTTGCAATGAGTCACGCCGGAGGAGTTGCATCAAGGCGTTGATCACAGTCAGGTAGATAACATACTTGTACGTATCTCCGCCCAAGAAGCCGCCCGAGAAGACCTATCACCGCCGTAAGGTCAGCCCGAGGCTCAACCAGATAAAAATTTACTCCATGGCTGGGGATGCTCCCGAGTGCATCTTTGGTCAAGTCAAGGGTAGAGCGGGAAGTGCCCCTGGCATCATGCCGGCGGTTATGAATGTACAATGACTCCAAGCGGGGGAAAGAGTGTGTTCTTATCCTCTGTACCCAGCTGGGACTGGGCCTTAGATGCAAAGCCCGTACGAAATTCGCAGATTTTTGTCGGAGTTATGTCGGAACAGCCGCTAACTGCCTGCTGTCAATTTCTCCCCATAGGACTTCCATTCCTGGCCCGCACCAGTCCATAAACATTGGTAAAAAACCGTATAGTGAACGTCAACCGCCCGAGAGATGGCCTGCAGTCTCCGTCAGAATCTCGGCGGCAAGGTGCAGCCTTTGCGATCAATTCACTTGTGTAACTCGCAGCTGCGGTCTTGGAACGATAGGTCTGCTTTGTGGTTCCATATTCAAAGATATTCAGATATCCCGAGTTATCTGGTACATATAAATGGCGGGATTGTTTGGCTGCAAGAATTCGTGGTGAGAAAGGATACTGACGCACTATGAAAAGATGGGTGGCAGATTTTAATGACGAAATACTCACCCGTTTCTTGCTGAACAGGACGCGAAGCCTTACAGCAGCAATCCAAGCGTGGGGCATCCATCAAGCAACCTATAGTCTTCACCCAACAACAATCACACCGGTCTGAAGTAAGAACGTCCACAGCGGTCAGAGCCCCTATAGTGATGTCTTGCTGTCGATGTTAATAACACTTTGTTAGGTATCAATGGAAGTTTCTGCTTGTGTCTTTTTGATCAGTTTGAAGTCTTTATCACTACTTTGGGCGTTTTGACTCCGAATTGTCAGCAAGCTTGCGCGGTACCTGTATACTACCAGAAGCATTCCTATCATCAATGTACTGCTTGAATGTAGGGCTATCGGGAGCAACGGTTCCTATGCATGCCAGATTTCCAGATTGCCAGTATGGATGACACCGGTTTCCCAAAAGTTGTACATCGGGAAAAGGTTTGACTTTGGACGTTTCGCTTTAACGCGGTGTTGGCAATGCCAGCTATTTTCTATGAGGATGAGCGGAATGCCTCCCAACCGTAGCTCCCGAGGACAAGTTGCTCGACTACTTAAGGCGGTGTTCAGTGGTTCCTTTAGACGTGGGGCTGCCTAGTCGTCATCAAATGGCGATGCGAGATCTTCTCGCAGTTAAAATCTCACAAGCGGTCTGCAACTCTCCACATTAAGAGCGGTGAACATTGAACTTGGCACAAAATAACTCAAATTGAAATTAATGAACATGTGTATCTAGCGAAACGCTCGAGCATGCACCCGAGTTGGGGCGGGCGTTACAGTAGTGTAACTGGTGCGGGTGAGAGTGACGGTGACATCTTGATCGGCTAATGCTGGAAGCTTGGCCGCGCCGATGAAACCACTGGCAACTGTAGAAATAGGACTCACCTTAGAGTGATAAGGCACGGTGGTGGTGCTGGTTCGCTGGATGGTAACGGTGACTTCGCCATCGGAGCTGCCGGTGCTTGTTGCCTTTGTAGTTGCGAGGGGCGTTGTCTGAGCAGCCACACCATTCACATTCTCGGTAAGAGGGACGAGCATCTGGTTCATCTTCAGGGCAGAAGTGTAAGCCTCACCAGTGAAAACACTTACCGGGGCACATGTTGTTAGGGGTGCGGCGGAGCTGGATGAAACGCAAAATCCACCAGTTGACGTCGGAGGATCGATGACAGGCGAGGCGGTGTAGGCAGTACGGCCGCGGAAGTTGCTAACAGCCTTTGTTTGAGGGTCTTCCTGAGCCAAAGTATGAGGACTTGCCACCTTGGGAAGGGCGTTGACCACGTCAAAATCTGCGCAGGTCGTGTAGTACTCATCCTTGCCGTCAGGAAAGGTGCAGTCTGCATTTGGCTCGGTTGGCCACTGCCATACCCAGTAGGTGGTCAAAGTGCCCGCGGGCTGAGAAGTCGGAATTTGAACATCGGACTCGCACCACTGTTCCAAACTGGTAGTAGCTTGTCCGGGGGCGTGATCGGGAAAGAGAACTTGGCGCGTAAGGGAGATGTTGCCGCAGTTGAGCTGGTGGCAACGGCCATCGTCGTAATTCTGCGCAGACATGAGGAATCCCTTTCCATTACCACCATGGCCATCACGCGTCCATTGAAGAACGTCGGCAATCTTTTCTTGTTGAGAAGGCTTTGTGGTACCATAGACAAAGACAGTGCCGCTGGCCTTGGGTTTGCCAAGTTGTCCCCACGGGAGAGTAACGTGGCCGTTTTCCAGGTATTTCATGGCGACAAAGTCTCCAGGACGGACCTTGAGTTTTGGGTAGTTAGGATTGGCGTAATTTGAGGTTCGTTGTGATGGATGGCAGAGGAGATCGTCTGAATTGATCCGGTTCCGGCCGGAGTCAAGAGCAGGAAGTTGGTATTTGACCGCTTCTCCGTTGAACTGTGGATCGGTGCGGCCGACATATCCCCGAGAGAAACCCCGATCGCCGATGTAGTTGCCATCAGGGCCGATGACTTGATATTCCTCAATCCAGGAGTGGCCAGCAGCCAGTCCAAGCAGGCCGATTGTGACAAAAGTAGTGAGCATTATGTTAAGGTCCAGCCTTGATATTAACGTGTTTATAAATGTTGATTAGACGAGGGCACGGCCCGGAGGGTTTAATCGTTTGAGAAGAGATTTGGCGAGAGGAAAAAGTGGTCCTGAAAGGTACGTCGAGGCTCTTATGCTTTTGAGACAAAGCATTGATAACAATGAAGATGGGCAAAGGACGCACAACGGATTATTCTAAACCAAGATTCATAACCAAGGATCCTAAGAACCGAACATACAAAGAAAACAAGGTCTAGACCTCATGGAATACATGTGTATAGGTAATCGGATGTCGTCACCTGGAGAGGCTTAAAAGGTGGATTCGGAACCTGGCTTAAAAATCTTTGTTTGCTCGTAGCAAGCAAACGCTGTGGTCTGTGGTATTGGGCCACTGACAACCCAATGACGGACCCCGACGGGTTTTCTGCCACATGTGAATGTTACATGGGCAGGAAATATCCAGCCACAAAGTACGCGTCGAGGCATCGCGGGGCCGGGCCGAGCCGAACGCGTAAAGTGGGCTTGGCAAGGGAGACGCGTTTTGGATGAGCTCGACGACCAGCAAGGACATAGAGCAGTGGGATGAAATACAGAGGAGATGAAATCGTGAAACCGACGCGTCTAGCAATTTTTGGACGCGTTGAGGCGGTGAAATCGGACAAAATTCCTCGGCGTATGTGCCGCCTCGCGGCCCAAGCGCCAGCTCCAAGCGCGTCTTGCGGCGTGTTCCAAGCGTGTAGCGTTGATTCCTTCAATCTTCCTTCTCTCTCTCTATCTCTCTCTCCATTGTCTCTCGTTTTTCTGTCAGCCTCCAGCTGCTGCTAGGCTCTGATTAGCCATTGACAGCTTCGTCCATGGAGTCGACAGATCCAGCGCGTCGGACTCGTTCGGTGGACTGTGTGCCCAAGGCTGCAGCATCGGCATCGACAGGCCTCTCGCTTGTCCTGGAGGCCCTCGAGACGGCAGACGGCTCTCCACGTCAACCACCCGTGGACTCGGGGTCTCTGTCGACGTCTCTCGACCGGAAGACGGACCCTTCGCCCGTCGCTTCCCGACCCTCGCTGCTGCCGGCCTTTGAACCCTCGTGCTCTCCGTCCCTGCCCAAGTCCAACAAACGCAAATATGACGACTACGACGTCTCATATCCCTCTCCGATACCCACATCCTCTGCTGCTCCCTCATCATCGAGGGCTTCAGCATCCCGCCCGGCCGCCCCTACCATCTCAGCCCTCATGGAGCGAGCTCCGCTGGCTGCAGTGCCTACACTGGTACTCCCGGCCAACGGAGAGCCGCTGCTAATGGGCCGCAGCAGCAACTCGTCAGACTACCAGCTCACGGGCGGTCGGCAAATCTCCCGCATTCACATACGGGCATCATATCTGGCCGCAGAGCCCGAAGCTACCGACGGCAAGATTGAGGTCGAGTGTCTTGGGTGGAATGGTGCAAAAGTTCATTGTCGTGGTAGCGTCTTTTCCCTGAACAAAGGCGACATCTTCGTCACGGAACAGACCAAGACGCAAGTTCTGGTAGACGTTCATGACGCTCGAGTCATCTTGCTTTGGCCACAGCAGAGCCCTCTATCACCTGACTCTGACACGGAGACGGAGCCTGACTCGGCCTCCCCCACTCCGCGTGCAAAGAGAGCACGAACATCATCGCTTGACGCCTTTGAGTCCAGCCCACCCCGCTTTCTCCTGCCTGCCGACTCCCCGGGAACCCCCACGCCTGCTGAACGAAGAGTGAAATCACCCGCATCGCTCAGTGATGAGGCCCCCGACACACTTACACCTTTTGGTGTGACAGATGCACATATCACAGGGCACCAACACGATACCGGCGTTGTCGAAGTGTACGAGGATGCGAGCGAGGACGAGGAAGCCGTAAAAGCGGCATCAAAATGGTCACCGGTTTCAGCTAACGAAGCCAACCCACCTCTGCGCCCGGTTTCTAAATCGCCAACGCCGGATCATGATGACGAGAACGACGCATTGCAGACGTTTGTAACAAATGTGCCTCAGCCAGGCAGTGTGTCAAAGGCCTTGTGGCCAGCTGATGACGAGAATGATGAGGAGTTTGAATGCAATCACATTGGTAATGGCAGGACATAATAGCATATTAGAAAATTTAACGAAGGTAGTGTAGTTATCAAAACTGGGGGAACCATTTACACATTCTCATCAGCCTCTAGTCGGCGACAGTGGCCTGTTGAAGCCGCCAGAGCGGTTCATGTACTGCCTGAACTCGGCCTTTTTCACCTTTCTGACGCCGTAGTTTTTGTCATTGCCCGGCACCTTGGTATTCTGCGTACTGCGAAAAGAGGAGAAGCCCATGATCGTCTGTAGCTGCTCTTCTTCCGTCATTCCGTCTAATGCTCGTGCTGTACCCTTTGACGTAGCCGCTGCTCTCGTTTGCGTCTGTCGCTTATACCCATCCTCCTCCCTCGCCCGTAAAGGAGACATTTCTCTTAAATTCTGCCTATCTCTGTCGTTGCGTCGCTCACGCCGCGGTGATCTTGACCGCGTCCTTGAGCGCGGCCGAGCCCGATCGTTGTACGGTGCGCGGTTATGCTGGGGCCGCGCGCGCGGAGCATGACGACGTTCGATGTGCGGAGAGCGAGCGCGCGGCGGTGGTCGGCGATTAGTACTGTATGGACTGGCTTCGCGCTTCTTGGGGTTGGTGTTTCGGTCCATGTGATGTTGTCGGGCTGGGCGGTTGTCGGAATGCTGATTTAGCAGATGTGTTCCGACGCAGTTTGTAGTGAAAAAGGTGGCTCTCAGATCGACTCGGCAGAAAGGAGACTGAGATATCTTCCTATAATGACGTCTAGCGACGATAACTTTTTCTCGCCAACGTGAACGCATCAGCGGCATGGGCCGTTCCGCATACCGACTCCAACCCTATGATAAACTGTTTGTGGCGCGACGGAGCTGGTGACTGAAGAACTAATGACTCTGGGACTGCTGCACAGAATTCGCTACGACAATACGCGATTGAAATATATGCATGAACACAAATGGCAACAGAAAGGCTCCCCACTCACCACCATCCCTCCTCTCCACCAGCATCTCGTCCAACCCCACAGCCCCCGCGTCGCGAATTTTACCCCGCAACGCGACCGCACGTGATGTCATCACTCGTCCAAACCACCCCCACCGCATCCCAACCGCAACCATGCGCCTCCCAACCCTCCTACTACCCCTCGCCCTCCCAACCCTCGCCACGTCCCCCCTCCCACTCATAATCTGGCACGGCCTCGGCGACACATATACCGCGCCCGGCCTCCATGAAGTAGGCCAATTCGCCCAGAAGACCCACCCGGGGACGTACATCCACTACATCCACCTCTCCGACGACAGCAGTCGAGACCGCAGTTCCAGCTTCCTCGGAAACATCACAACCCAACTTACAACCGTCTGCGCCCAACTTCACTCCAACAAAAACCTCCTCTCCCGGGACGGAAAAACCCTCCGCGTCGACGCCCTAGGGTTCAGCCAAGGCGGGCAACTCCTCCGGGGCCTCCTCCAGCGCTGCGAGGGTCTGAGTATCCGAAGCCTTGTTACCTTCGGAAGCCAACATAACGGGATCACGCAGTTTCAAGCCTGTGGGGCGTATGATGTCCTCTGTAAAGGCGCCATGGCGCTTGTAGGTGCCCAGGTCTGGGGTCCAGCTGCGCAGGGACATGTCGTCCCCGCGCAGTATTTTCGCCCGGTTGATGCCAAGACCGGGCATCCGCCCAGGGAGTTTTTTGAATATTCGAATTTTTTGGCGGACGTTAATAACGAGCGGGAGAGCAAGGATTGGAGGTATAAGACTGCGATTGCGGGGTTGGAGCAGTTTGTGATGTTTGTATTTGGGGAGGATGAACTTGTTGTGCCCAAGGAGTCGGGGTGGTTTGGGGAGGTTAATGTTACGACGGGGGAGGTGGTTTCGGTTAGGGAGAGGGAGGTTTATAAACGGGATTGGTTGGGGTTGAGGGTGCTGGATGAAAGGGGGGGGTTGGTGTTTAGGACCACGCCAGGGAGGCATATGGAGTTGACGGGGGAGGTGATTAGAGAGGTTTGCGAGAGATATTTTGGGGGGGAGAGGGCGGTGGGGTTTAGGGAGTTTCTCTGATGGAGCGAAGTAACGTTGGGATTTGGGGGCACAAGTATGGAATTTTGTATGGATTGAGATGCCGTAATGTATGATCATTGTGTTTGGCAATGGAGATAGGTAACAGAAGCAAACGGAGAAACACCTGTATACCTGTATAATACACACTCACTCCTCGACCTCCTCGACACGCGCTCCAAGGTTACGCTGTCGAGCATTTCCTTCTGATGCGAACCCTGTTCCCTTTCCAGTCTCAGGTTGGGATGCTTCGGCCTGCATTGGTTCTTGGGTATGATGATGGGTTTCCTCATGATTGTTGTTATGGTTACACTGTGGACCGTGGACGTGGACTGCAGGCTGCTTCCCCTTAGTCTTTGCCTTCTCTCTTTCCGCACGACGCAGTTTCTTCTGCTCACGCTCTGCCTTCTTTCGCTTCTTGACAGCCTTTTCGTCCTCGTGCCAGGCGTACAGAGGTCGGAAGGAGTCAAAGAACCCGACATCCTCAAAAAGGTTCGGGAATAGCCAGAGACCGGGAGGGGCGGTGAACATGGTGATAAGGTAGAGAATTGCACGGATGACTGCAATGACAAAAAAGACACCCAAGAGGCCGAGAGCGCCCATGCTAAGATACCAAACGCCGAGGCGAAGGGTATAAGGCCACATTGGAAAGAAGACGAGCGCGAGGATAAGTAACAGAGCGCCAGCCGCCTGCAGTCGTGTGCGCCACTGCGAACCCTCGTATAGCATCACGTAGTACATGTCATCATGTGCTTCCTGCTGCGGTTCGATGACGACTGTCCAGAGTCCCTTGACGCGCTTCTTCTTGCCACCGCCGTCGGGCTGCTCTACCTTGCGCACCCGCAGGGCTAGTAGACTCATGGGAAGGAGTTTGAACGTGTTTTCTGCGGTTACGCGGTCATTGACCTCTGGTAGGAGCTTGTTCTTCTTGCGCGCTTTAACGTATTCATCCGATTGAAGGGCTCGGATCGCCCGTTTGACCCGGAACATGTCTTTGCGTTTGTCCTGGAAAATGCAGGTGCGCATCTTGAGGTTTTGCCCGCGCAAGAATCGGGCTACTGCAATGGATTCTGGAGTGGGGGGACCGTTGCCTGGTGTTGCTTGTTCGTTGAGTGTGTTGGGCGGTCCTTGTTGTGGCCGCTGCGGTTGGCCTTGGAAGCTTCCGCCTTGATGTGCCTGATCACGCATCTGTTGCTGCTGCATTGCATGCTGCCTCATGCGACTGAAGTATTCCTCTGGGCTCAAACCGGCGCGCTCTGCTTCCTTGACCAGCTGTTCTCTCATCATCTGCACTTGCTGCGGCGACGGCTGGTTGCCGGGTTGCATCATGACGGGACCACCAGGGCCTCTCGGAACCGCTCCTAACATCTCCATGATTTCCTTTCAAACTTCGGATGGTTGACTTGCTGAGGCTGAAGAGATGGATCCAAAATGCAACGTTGCAATGGCGGTAACCAGAAACGTGCTAGCGTGTTCTTGGCGTACCACACCCAAAGATTTTCCCACGAGCTCCACGACCCACAACACCACATACGAGAAAGGCAGACCACCTTACGTACTAGCCATGCGTAAGTATCGCCCTCTCGGGTTGTTTTTTTTTTTTTGGCTACCGGTCATGCAATGACCGCTGACTTTGTAAAGCTCCCAAATTCGACCCCAACGAGGAGAAGATCATCCACCTCCGTGCGACGGGCGGTGAGGTTGGTGCTTCTTCGGCCCTCGCGCCCAAGATCGGTCCTCTGGGTCTCTCGCCCAAGAAGGTCGGAGAAGACATTGCCAAAGCCACTGGCGACTGGGTCCGTCTAATCTGTGCTTCGAAAATCGACTGCTCTAATCCGCTCTGCAGAAAGGTCTCCGCGTGACGGTCCGCCTCACCATCAAGAACCGTCAGGCTGCCGTGTCTGTCGTCCCCTCTGCATCTTCGCTCGTCATCAAGGCCCTCAAGGAGCCTCCGCGCGACCGCAAGAAGGAGAAGAACATCAAGCACACAAAGTCTATCCCTCTCGATGAGATTATCGAGATTGCGCGCAAGATGCGCTTCAAATCAATGGCAAAGGACCTGAAGGGTACCGTGAAGGAGATTCTCGGAACCGCCTTCTCTACCGGCTGCAAGGTCGATGGAAGGAGTCCAAAGGATGTCAGTGACGACATCGAGTCTGGCGAGATCGAGAGTACGTTTTGCACTGAAACCGAACGACTAACGCTGACGCTCTACAGTTCCCGAGGAATAAATAATGTACTGTTCTCTGCCATGTCATGTTATGTCTCACTGTTCCAACAACTTTGCCGACACTCTGGCCCCTACCATCCCCTCTGTGGTTAGGGCCTATTTGGTGCAAAGAAGATCAATTGACCCATTACTCACCGCGCCGTCTTTCCTTTGTGGACGGAGTGGTCCATCACTACGGTCTACATGCATTGCACAGTTGGTAGCGTAAAGAAGATTGACTGAAAAAGACGGTATGCACATTCGAAAGCCCTGACTTCAACTCTTCTGCCCTCTTTCGTGCTCGATAATCTGTCGGCTCCAGTATCTCGACGGATAGAATCTGTCTGGCTGGATAACGTGAGATGTGGCCTGCTGTAGATGGCGCAACATACATCTGGCATCCTGTCCCTCTGTTCCCTGTCTGCGCTCACTCCCCAGAGCATTACGCATATTCCGGTCATGGCCGCGCCCACAATCATGGTATTCTGCTTCCAGTTCTTTGGTTGCGCATACCAGCCGCCAGCCGGCGACCAGACATGCTTGGGGTAGCTGTGGTTGTCGGTCAACAAGGCTTGGGGTATTCGTAGCTATCAGGATGGAGCAACGTACGGAACTTTGGGCCCTCCGCTACGTAGAATAGTCGTCGGTCTCATGATGTGAAGTGGTATGGGAAAGGGTGGGATTGGCGACGGCGCGGTTGAAGTGACGTCGGGAAGTCCCGACTCGCCCGTTTGGCTGGAACAATTTTCCCACCGTCTGCACCTTCAATGAAGCGACTCGGCCCTGATCGATGGGTCTCTCATATCCAGCCGCCGCGGAATCCCTGGCTAATATCTACCTTTCCACTTCATCAGGCCGATCGACAGCGGCGGCGGAGGAACTTGTCTACGGCAGCAGCTGAAGCCCCAGCAACACAACAGAGTCCAACGCCCTCGCTTCGCCGCGCAAGACAGTCGCCCAAACTCTCCGCTCTCCACGCCCGTCTCCAGCTTCCCGCAAGGCTTCCCGTCGAGACTCTTGCAAGATGTCTCGTCGACAAGTCCGTGGATCCGCGGCCAGGCTTCAACAACGCGCCGCTGGCTGTTCTCGGCCAGGATCTCCTGGGACTACTATCCGCCGAATGGTTAATGTGCCGGTACCCGCGTCTACCCATGGCCATTCTATTTGCTGCACAAAACGCCTACGTCGGGGACGCGGCATTGGCTTCGATGCGCGCCGAATGGGGCGTCGAACTGGTAGCTTACCCTGGCAGCGAGGTCGACCCGGGAATGCTGCAATTCAAACGAATGGACCCTGCCAACTCAGTCTTCAGATCCAACAGCATAAAGTCCAAGGACGAGGACGCCCCATTCGCCTATCCTCGTGGTATGAGCAGCAGAATTGTCCACGACGACCAGTTTGGAGTCCACGACAAGGCCAGCTACAAGACGGGGACAGAGCCAGACGGCGCACAAGAGCCGGTAACGGACGAGAAAGCCTCATCCGACTTTGTGCGCGCATTAACCGGTGCTCTCCATGTCCATGCCGGACTGGAGGCGGTCAAAACCTTTCACTCAAACCACGTGCTCAGCAGATTCCTACAGCTGGACAAGCTGTTCCAGTTTACACATGCCACACGCCATCTCAGTCGACTCTGTGCCCGCGAAGGCTTTGAGAGTCCCGTGGCGCGGCTCATAAGCGAGAGCGGCCGACTTTCGCGGAGCCCGGTGTTCATCGTAGGCGTTTACTCGGGCAATGACAAACTGGGTGAAGGCGCCGGCACGTCGCTCAACGAAGCCCGCGTCCGCGCCTCGGTTGCCGCCCTCAAGTCGTGGTATCTTTATTCACCACCCGGGAGCAGCGTCATGATGCCGTCAGAGACGCTGGCTGAGCCCGGAGCGAAGCAGTGGAGACCGCAGTACATTGATATAGGGGAGATTACCGGATAGATGGTTGTATGATACACTGGCAATGTAATATAGAATCCCGCTGCTCCCAGTTGCAGCCGTCAGAAATGTATTATGCACACAGCCGTCTATATGGTCTACCGCCGGCGCAGATACCAGCTGAAGGCGAGCGTCATGATGTCCTTTGAGAACGGCGTCGGAGCCTCCGCCAGTCCCGGCCGCGCCACCGGATGGCGGAGGTAGACGGCCGAGCAGACCTTCTGGTTGACCTCGAGATAGCGCGGGATGAAGGCAAAGGCCGACATGTAGTCCCGCGGCCTCCACGGAGTCGCGTACGGCTTGGACGAGTCGACGGGGTTTTCCCGCGCCTTTTGCAGCGCATCGTGCAGCAATTGCGCCTCTTTCCGCGCGCTGTATTCCTTGTTCTCCTCTTCCCGGCCGTCCCTTGGCACCTTGGCCATGATCTCCGCCAATGCCGTCTCCAGCTGCTCCACCGACTGCGTCTTTGCCTCCTCCGACGCCCGCCCGTGCTTGCTCATCACCTTGCGCACCGACTGCGTAAACGCCCGCAGCTCCTGCTGGCGCTTGCCCGACAATTCGCGTTTGTTCTCCTCCAGGATGTTCTTTGCGCGTTCTGCGAGGCTCTTGAGCGCCTTCTTAGGGTCCGTCTGCACCTCTTCCTCCGACAGCGGCTTCACCTCCTCTACCTCAGCCTCCCCATCAGCCTTGATAGCTTCACGTCTTTCTCGCTTATGCTTTATGCTCGTCGGACTGGACGTCTTGACCTTTTGCGCCCCCGTAGCATACATGACCATCTCCGGGTCAACCTGGAACATGTCTCCCGGGTTCAACCTGTAGCCGGGATGACGCATCCTCTTCCCATTGACTCTCACCCGCCCATGCAGCACAAACTGCCTCGCCTGACGTACACTACTCGCAAACAAGGCGCGCCAGATGGCCGTGTCGAGGCGTCTCTCCAGCGGCGCAAACGCCATGTGCGTGTACGGCGTCTTCTCCACCTGTTGCCTCTCATTGACATTCTCGATCCCACTACCCCGCCCGCGCGCCTCCTCGCTTCCGTCCGTTTGCGCCAGATACCGATGATTCATGGGCACCACGGCGGGGATCCGTCGACTAAACATCTTCGTCCATTTGCCCTCCTGCAAATACGGGTTGTGATACCCTCGAGCTAGAGACTTGGCCATCCATTTTTGCTGAAAGAGCGTCCGGAAGGTAAACGGTGGGTTCGTAAGGCGTGAGAGGTTGTATAGGCTCTCTTTGGACCAGTCTTGCCGAACTCTCTGTTCCATCCAATCAGCATATAAGCACATCTAGTTATTTGGATGACTAACCGGCTTCTTAAGCGAGTGGATCTTGTGCAGTCGCCGCATGGTGGACTAGTTGCTCGCCGCATTTTTCCATCCGAGTCGTTGTGACCCTAACAAACGGAACTCATTCCGCGTCCCCGCGTTGCTTGGCGACAGCATCACCTACAAACTATTTTTATTTTTCCCACACCGCAAAAGCTATCGGCAACTATGTCTAAAGTAGAAGCTAGCAAGTCTGCCGAGGAGAACAAACCTGCGGCGGAGAGTGCTGTTGCGGACGCGACTGTTACTGAGACTGTGAGTGCCAGCTCGGCTAGTGCGGTGGAGGAAGCTTCCGCGGAGAAGAGCACGGAAGCGAACGGTGCGGGTCGAACCGTAGAAGAGAGCGGCGCGGATGAAACCGCCGGAGAGAATGGCAAGGCGAGCGTAAGCGTAGAGAAGACAATTGCCGAAGCAGAATCCACCGAAAAGCAGGACACCGCCTCAGACGCGAAGCAGACGGAACCTGAAAATGAGATCGCCAAAACCTCTGAAAAAACCGCAGACGCTTCCGCCGGCGCCTCCAAAGACACCAAAGACTCCAAAGACTCCACCCGCAAATCGCGTCCCAACCAACGCAAATCGACCTTCACCCAACCCGAATCTTCCGACCCCGTCCAAATCCTCCACCAAGTCGAATTCTACTTTAGTGACTCCAACCTCCCGATAGATACCTTCCTCCTCAAATCCACAGGCGGACACGCAAACAAGCCCATCCCCCTCGCTACAATCCACAACTTCAAACGCATGCGGCACTTCCAACCTTACTCCTCCGTCCGTTCCGCTTTACTTGAAAGCAAACTCCTCAACCTCGACGAGCAAGATAACATCACCCGCAAAATTCCCCTGGATGAGAAGTTTACGGATTCTGTCAAGGAGAATTCGAAGCTGCTTCAGGCTGAGACGCTGGCGAGGTCGGTGTATGTCAAGGGCTTTGGGGAGGAGGGTGAGGATACGCATCTTGAGATTGAAGGTTTCTTTAAAAACTTTGGGCCGGTTAGGGCCGTCAGGTTGAGGAGAGATTTCGAGGGACGGTTTAAAGGGTCTGTGTTTGTGGAATTTGAGTCGGAGGATGTGAGGGATGGTTTCCTTGGGTTGGAGACCAAGCCGATGTGGAAGGGGGAGGAGTTGATGATCAAGTCGAAGAAAGAGTATCTTGAGAGTAAGGGGAGGATGAAGGATGGGGAGGAGGAGGTGAAGAAAAATGGGGGTCAGGAGAAGAAGAGGAGTGGTGCGCAACGTGGAGGACGTGGGGGACGCGGAGGGAGAGGAAGGGGTCGTGGTGGGTCTAGGGGAACGAAAAGGTCCAGGGTGGATGGGGATGAAAGTAAAGGGGTGAAGAAGGTGAAAGGGGGAGATGGAGAGGCACAAGCCGTGGCTGGTTAGAGGTGGACGTCATAGGAGGAGTGTAATGATAGGTTTATACCATGTCGCGCTCGTCCATGTGTTCCGTGACCGATTTCAGTGGCTTTTCTTTGTTGGTGTGATTCAGAGGTTTCGGATTGAGTTTGGTGTTAAGAGATAGGCTAAACCGTAACAGGAAAGAGCGAGGAGTGTAAGTTTGCCAAGGGGGCATGGAATGATCCAACGCAAGAATCGTAAAATCGGCGGAGAGAAGAGCTTTTTCCAACTCATCAGACCTGTGTGAGATATACTGACGTTCTTCCATTACCCCTATGACGCGGTTACATCGTCAAACTTTAATAAATTTGGTTTTGCTTCTCTTCTACTCGACGAAGATCCTCTCATCAAGGCCTATCAATACTCCCTATATGAGACTTCCATAGCAAAATTTTTGCGAAATAGAAATGTCACATCATCTCAGTCCGCGGGAGATTCAGTCTCGTTGCACTGCTGAGGGAAAATTTATTCGACTGTCGGGTTGTTCTAAAAGTGTGCAAGATGAATGGTTCAGTGGAAGACATCGAGCTCAACTCTTCTGAATTTAAAAATTCCACTCTTTTTTATCTATCAACACATATACCCGCTAGGGATCCAGATAAAATCCTCACTGTTGTACACAAGACTCCCCCTTCGAACCACCAGTTTAATCCACAACTTCATCTCTTCGGCTTACAGCCTCCATCCTATTCGTTCCGCCTTTGTTGGTGTGCCTGTTCAACGAAACACTGCTTTTCAAGGGCCTTGATCTTCCGCTCCCGAAGAGCCCTTTGAACAAACCTGTAGTAGGATCTCTGGACTCATCTTTCGGGAAATGATGGCTTCAGAGGAGAGGTGTTACTCTAACATATCGGCCAAAGTCTCCGGAAGGGCCATTTGTTTGTCCAATCCCGCAGTGGGATCTCTGGACTCGTTTCCCAAACAAAGAATCGAATAGACATAGAAATCGCTCTGGGAAGCTTGCGCATCTCCCCTTCGATCTGACCTTGCCGAATGCTTGCCAGCCGCTCATCTGGACAGCCTTCTTCGCACAAGAGGTTACGAAGGAGTATGAGCGACTTGGCCAGGATTGGGTGGGATCTGTCATACCGTTGTTTCATTCAGTCCATGGTCTTGTGGTGTCATACTTCCCGCGGCTCTGGAGAGGGTAGCAACTGTTCTTGGCGGGACGGCAAGGGGAGTCTCAAAGGCCACACGGTCCAGCACACTGTCCTCACCAGTGATTATCATGGGTGCCGAAGGGGTCTCTATGCGCTCGGGGACTTGTGAAGCGGGGATTTGGACAGGAGTTAATTTGGGCCGCGGGAAAAGAATGTTTAGGGAACATAATTGAAGTTGAAAAATGTCTTGGCCATTAATTGAGGCCCACGGACGGTGTGTCGGCGAAACGGATCTGTATTTGCCGTACAGCGGGGCCTTCTAAGGTGGCATTGGGTTCGCATATCAAATGCAGTCAAACCCAAATTTAGAGGACGCTAAGTATGGCCAATACTTGGTATAGCGGGCAGTCTTCTTGGGCTAGATCGATCCGCTATACCCAGAGCTCGACTGGAGACGAAAAGGCCGACGTTGATCTTATGTTTGATACCGGGCCCGACACGGACTCTGCTTAAACACGACATGTTTCTGGTCAAGCGTTGGATACCGGCAAAGCGGATTTGGTTTGAAGGCCCTTCGTTGAATCTGTGCTTGGGCGTCTGTCCTCGTTCTCATGGATCCGTGGTCATGGGGAGGGGAAAATGTGATGTTTCTTTGGCAGTTAGTCTCCCAGAGCCCATATCTAGGGCCTCTCTTGGCTTGGCAGCTTAAAATTTGCAGGAAGATCTAGTCACTTGAGGAATCAATCCAGACGCACTCATTCCACCGAGCGAAAGAGTCTCGCCCAACTCGTCATCATCAACCTCCTTCTCGACGGCTTTAAGCACAAAAACGGCGGCCCAATTCACTTGACTATTTTCTTTTGGCTGTGGTTTCCCCGGGGCCATCTTGTACCTGAAAAAGCTGAACGGCAGCCAATCAACGATGCAGAAACAACGAATACAGTTTGAACACGACATGTTTCTGATCAGGAGTGGCGTAGCAGTGCGTATTTGGATATTCTGCCGAGCAGAGCCCCACAAAGTTCAACTGACTTCATTTCCCTGTTAGAGGGGGAAATAGTCTGTTTTCAGTCGAATATACCGTGTCGACGTCTTGAACTTGAAGCGAAAGGCACTTAATTGAAGCCAAACTTGGTGGACCTTTAATCGTATAGAAAAGCAAACGTGCCATAGCACTCGCATGAAAAAGGACCTTGACCCAGGAATGGCGCGGATGCGTACAGTTGAGGAGTTTTGAATGGTCCAGAGAATTCGTGCTGCGAATGGGCTCGGTCGAGTCAGCTGTGTGAAAGTCAGCACCGAGATGGCTGGCGGCCAGGCTGAATGTAAGGCGGGTGGCAAGAACACCACGGCGAGGATAGCCTGATTTTGCCCAGCAGCCGTAGACTAGTCTTCGATAACCGCCTTGAGGAGTTTCCAGTCTTGGGCAAGATTTGGTAGAAGAGTCTTGAGGTCCCGAGGCGCAAGCGGGATGTTCCCTGTCTCCATCGCAACGAAAATTTTCTTACAGCCAACCAGTGTGGTTGGCTTCTTCAGCGCGAGAACAAAGACGGGCAGTGAAAAGGGCTCTAACGAAACTGCAGTCGGATCAACACATCCAGTTTGAATACAACATGTTATAAGCCCGAAGCTGTGTACCCATGAAGAGGATCGGGCTTCACGGCTGTCTCTTGGCCGGTGCATTCGGTGTGGCGCTAGGAATGGCTTCGCCTCAGGAGTCGTTGGCAGTCAGCCGGAAATATGGCAGCAGGCCACGAGGGGGGAGCCTTGTTGATTGGCTTTCGCATTGTATGCCATCGGCATCCGGTTAAAGCTTTGCCGACGAATGAGAGAGAGGATTCTCTCGGCGTGTCGTCCACAGAGAGAGTCCTCGGGAGCAAAGGTTTCTACTCCTTCTTACCGAGGCCAAGCTCATCGACTGCATACGGCAGGGAAACGAGAATGGGATGCATTTCTCAATCGCACAGTGAAGGAGCAGACAAGCATCGCGTGCGTGTCGTCTGCGCCGAGAGGTCCCTGAAGTGTCTGCCCTTGTCGGAAGAATAGGCTGTTGCTTTCGAAACAAGCAAGCGAACCACAGAGTCGTTGGGGTTTTCTGCGTCGGCAGGCCAATGTTTGGTCTTGTCATATGGCCAGATGCCGTTATGGAGAATCGACGTGGGTTCCGTCGAAGACGCACGAGTTCAGTCGACGCCTCCCTCGCTTGCAGAAATAGTTGACGAGGTGGCCGTGGAGGAAGAAATCATTCGTTTTTGTTGATTAAGCGCTGTGGACACGGCTTGGCATCATGGGCAGCAGTCAGCATTGCCACTGCTTCATTCTTGTTTTGCTCTTGTAACGAGACATGTATCGATCATGGCAACCAATCTCATGGCCCCAAACCATGTTCTCATCCTTCCGGTATCCTGCTGGCTCTGATTTGGGACGATAGCTGTCAGCAAATCGATGATGATGGCGGCAACGATTGCTACACCTAAGGTCTCGCAGCAGAATCAGGCGAACTTGATAGCGTGGAGACCTGGGCTTCACGCAAGCCGACATCTTGTGTTGAGGGCTTGCATTCGGCTTGGACAGTATGTTTCCACTTGTTGCACCCCGTTGCCAGCCCAAGTTTCAATTGGTGAATGCCACCTCGCTGATCGGAAAAGTCTTTAAGCACTGTGACATGCGCTTTGACTTCGTGCATCCAGAGAAGTGCCTCCACCCTGTCCTGTCGTCCTACCCGGCCCTCCCTTTTTCCTTCATTGCAGTATACCTTCCTCACCAAACCGCTCGTTATCCTAGCTCTTGTAAAGGAAATGAAACCCGTCTTGTCTCAAACATCCTGGACCAGCGTAAGAGGTCCGTAATTTTGTTAAGGTAAAAATTCCCCTTGATGATGATTTTGGGGGCGACTAACCCGCCTGACAAGACATTGGCTGGGTTATGGGCGGACCTTTTTGGTTGCAACCCGCTATGCCGGTCTTTGTAGCAGAGGATGCCACTGACTCATATCGGTGGATCATTCTGGCGTTGTCAAACTCAAATCCTTCTATACTGTATTCGTACTTCGGTGTATTCTTTGTGCAGTTAAAGGCTTGCGACTTTGGAGAACCACGCGAGTACTGGGTGGTTGGTCTTGGTGGACATTGGGCTTAGGCTCGCTTGGTCGCTTTTCTTACTGAGGGTAAAACTGCGCCATAGCCTTTCAGTTGTGTCAGGCTCGTGATGTGATCCATCCAAGGTGCAGACATTGGTGCATGAACAGATGGGCAAATGCTACTGTGCAATTGCACAAAAGGGGCTGCGTCTTCGAGGACCGAGTTTCAATAAAGAAGAAGAAGAAGAAGAGCCGCTATGCAGTAAAACTGCAATTGAGAGAAGGAGGCAAAAAAATTGATGAGGAATTGGAGGTGTGTGGTGCCAGAGAGGTGGAGAATTGTCAGTTCGGGAGAAAAGTCAAGCACCGCGCCAAGAAAGAAAAAACGCGGTGGGTTACTGCCTCAGGCTCTCGTGGACCCTTGGCAGGGGTCTGCTGCATGATGTAACTTTTCCTGACTTAGCGTGGGTTTCGTGATTTTATTGAACAGGTAGGATGACATGCTTCAGACAAGTCTGCCTCTTCGGCGATCCTTTGGTGAGCTGTGGCAGCCTTAAGCACTACTACTATGGAGCTTTTGAAGCTTGGTGCTATCACACTCAAGTTCTTGATTTGGTTGCAGCAAGCAGAAAGGCGCCGAAGAAACCCTGTCAGGGAACAAGAGGGTCGTGAATCTGTGAGTGCCATCGGCGGCACGGTGTACAGCTGCTTACCCAGTCCAGCGCCGAATGCCCGCATGAAACCGACGGAGACGCCGGCTTTCCCTCCACGAGAGCTACTCATACCAGACTGAGAAGGCAGCCTGGTAGAATTGTGTGGGACGGTGACAGCGGCCATGACCATGGCAATGTTACCGCATGCACGGCATTATGGCTGGACCGGAAAACAAAGCAGCGGTATGATTGGCAATGATGGAGACTGGCTGTTCTATCTACTGCAGGTATGGAGGACGACTTGACTGGCCCATTGGTAGGCGGCCGCACAGGCAACGCAACGATCATAGAATGCTCTATCCTGTACCCTTAATGCCTACGCAACTTTCCCCTTTGTTCCCCAGTGTTGATGTCTTTGTCTGTCCAGGATAAACGCAGCCGAGCATTCGCTTTGTCCACTCACTGAGCTGGATTGACGCCCCGGCCAGTGTATTCATTGTCCCCGTGCCTTGCCGTAGCGTCATCCTCATCCTTTAACTGCGCAAGTACCGTTGTCCGTCAGGATTGGCCGTTTCCCGACGTTCACATCTGGTGCTTCAGTTTTCTGGCCAATTCCACGGCTGCCATTGGAGGCGCAGAACAACGACAAATCCGTCGGAATAGATGAGCGGCTCCCAGCAGACGGAGCGCCTGCCGTACACAGACCCTCTGGACTATCATTGCACGGCAACTTCCTTGGGGGTGGAGGTCGACGGAGTAGCGGCTAGGTGCGTTGCGCCACAGCTCTGGACACAAACGAGCCACCGCAGAGAGCACATGGCTTTTACCAAGGCTGCGCTGGATCGTCCTATGACTGACGCGGCCTGCCTTCTGCGTACGCCTCAGCGGCAAGGTACTGTCGCCGCTGCGCTCCGCTGTCACTCTGGGCCCAGCGGTTCGTCTACTGTTGCAACCTGAAGCCATCATCTGAGAAGGCTTGGTATCGAGGAAAAGGCGACTGGCGGTGCCAGATATAGAGCCGATCCAGAAGGAATCATCCAAGTGAACGATGCCAGGCAAGACTCGGCGCAAGAGTCAAAGCGACAAGCCAGTCTATCAGTGGGATATGATTGTCTCCGCGACGACTCATTGCATAGAGAGTTTCGGAATTAAACGCTTTCCAAGGGTGTACGCCGTAAAGCGCGAGAGACAATGGACTCTGCAGGGTCTATACCGGTTAACCGACTTTCCATTAATCTCATGTGAGAGGACATTTGGTGGGCAAGTCTTAGCAGTCAATTGGCTATGACTACTCTACAATAACTCGTTGCTTTGGCAGGGTCGGGCCTGCAAGGTTTCCGCTCAAGTAGCATGCTATTTTCGCTATTACGCTGTTGAGGAGCGGCAGCCGACAATCGGGGTCCACATTAACAGGTTATCAGTCATGATATCGGCCATAACACAGCTCCATTGAAGGGCTATAAAAACCAACCCGGACTTTTGTGCTTGCACACGAATGGAAGTGAGAGCCGCTGAGAATCGAAGCTTCAATTTCCAGTCTTCAAGAGATCGAAGAATTGGGAAGAGGCCTTGGCATTCCGGAACTGCAGACATGCATCGACTATCTACGATTATAGGAGTCTAGAGTGCTGCCCAGAGCAAGTCTCGTATCCGTTTATACTTATAACTTGCATTTCTGTGTGGAAACATTGTTTGCCCGATTCTCGAAGAGCTTACGCAACTCTTTGAAGTACTTTTCATCACTATCCTTCACAACGAATTTCCTGAGTTGGGGCGCATGGTATGCAAGAGCTTTGTCAATTCGGGCTATCTCTTTTTATCGTGCCTGTTCAATACTTCAGCAATATTTAAATCAAATATCGACTTCATCATGGATCTTACTTTGTAGGAACGCGACGCCAAAGGTTCGGATCCACACAAGGGAGGCCATCCGGCAGCCCAATCACAAGCCCGAGCGCAAGCCTATGAAGGCGATGGAGCAACCTCCGGCCATAGAGCAGCAGACGAGTGGGGTTTACGTCAAAAGTTGTTCCAGCAAGTGACGTGAGATTGGGACAGTGCGGTCCTAGCATCGGGATAATATCGAATGCAAGGCCGAACCCGATCCAAAGATGGAGCTCTCGAAGCTTCCCAAGTGACGGTAGTAACTCGTCCATGGCAAAATCTCCAATCGAGCGGTAGTATCTATTAAATGGACCTTGGTCTCTGGACCGTTTACTAATCTTGAGTATCTCCAGTGTTTCCAATGTTTCCAGTGTTTCCAGTGTTTCCAGTGTTTCCAGTGTTTCCAGTG
>MU005971.1:60233-90184 GCA_010093745.1 Piedraia hortae CBS 480.64
TGTTTCCAGTGTTTCCAGTGTTTCCAGTGTTTCCAGTGTTTCCAGTGCTTACAGTGCTTACAGTGCTTACAGGCGGAGAACCTGTCGCGAAGATGCGTGAGACCACCTTGGCATTTTGGGTGGATCAATGTTGATGCTAAGCTCATTGAAGATTGACCACATCACCTGAGGCCTCAAAAAGGCCTTGTGGGTGCTCGATTGTGATATTCAATATCTGTAGATTGTGTGCACATTGATACATCATGGGCCGGCTGAGAACTTCATAAGACATTTCCAGCACCCGAAGATTGGGCAAAATTGGATCAGACAATGTAGAAGTCTTGGGCGTAATTGCTAGGCTATAGTCATCGAGGTTGCCCCCATGGATCCTGAGACTCTCGAGACCTAGACGTTGGTGTATATGCGGCATAATACAATCCAGACACTTCTCTGGTGCCCTTTTGCAAGATAGACTTCCTTTTGCAGATTATCCAGTTGTCCCAGCAATTCATATATCTGTCGCCCAATACGGATTCCAGTAGATGAATCAAGGTGAGATTTTGCAAGCGGGAGAATGTGTCCAAAAGAGGTGTATGTACTGTGTTTCACTGCGGGTTTCAAATCACGAGCAGAAGCTATGAAGGAGCCTTCAAAAGCCTCTCACACGTTGCGAGTACCAAGTTGGTTGAAGATCTTCCTCTAAAGTGACAGACAAGTTCGAAAGCTTTGGAAAGTTCACGTCCACGTTGAATATTTTTAAGGTCGAAATAACTCGCAAGTAAAGTGTGCTAATGCCATTTGCGAGGTACTGCCGTCGGCCAAGGGACATAACATTGTTGACCACTTTTTCAGAAACTTCGCACCACAGGTAAGGCGCGAACGCATCATACCATGATCTACAGACCTTTATTGCATTGAGCAACGAAGTTTCGTCGTCTTTTAGGTTTGTCGCTATCTCGGCCAGAATATCGAAGGTAGCAGGCACCATTGTGCTTGAGACGATCAAATCGGGGATTGTACGCAATCATTGCATTGGCCGAGGAAATTCCGGATGCAAATGTTGCTTGCGGAAATGCTCTGCGAATCGACCTCCCCACCTTGACCAATCATGTCTGAACACCACATCTCAACTGTGAGAGTTGTGACAGATGTGAAGTTCGTTTTCCTAAAAACGCGGATCGTTGGGATGAGGATGACATGTTCATTTTAAGAAACAAACAGGTTTACCTAACTTTTGCATGGAAGAGTGGGGAAAGGCCCATGCAAATTTGCATGCAAAGTGGAGGAAGAAAGCATGGAGATCGGGACTTGCTGCACTGACCATACGCAGACGCATTTGAACGCGGTGCTAGGAACGTTGTGCGTGAAGTTTTGGCACGTAGATAATGGAAGTTTCTAGAATAGGAAGGTGTGAATTTTTTCCGCGCACGATGAATTTCGACTTAATGAGCAGATAGCAAGGAGGCAATATACAGATTGAATCGACGCCAGTGCATATTGTGAAGATTTGGCTCTCGTGGGTGAGAGTGCGCAGCGACCCGAAGAGGACGGAGCGATAGACAGAATCAGGGACAGGAAAGATGTAGATGTATGTGAGTCAAATACCAGTTGCAGCATGGTAGTGTGAATGACTATTGTTTTCATGTAAGGGGACGTCAGAATAAATATTCTGTACCGGTGGGCCGGTGACGTCACGTCGTACACAAGCAGGGCGCATTCACCATGTCACATATGACATGACCTGGAAAACATCTGTGAGGGGAAAACCTAGGGTGCAGCTGGTAGTGTAGGAAGTATCGCTGACTTGCTATGCAAGTGCCCCACATACGCGCTAGCGGCGATGCTTGAATCCAAAAGTTCTCGTCCGTTCTTGAAATCAAGTAGGTACGTGATTAGGGTGGCCCTATGAGAGCATTGAAAACTTTGTCATACCTGTACGGACACTCAGCAGTCTAGCCTTCACGGAGTTCCAATCTTTTTTCTCAAGTCAATTCGTCTTGTTCATGACCACGTCCAGATCCGCATCCATATCCACGTCAACGACAGTGTCAGCGGAATGAATCATATTCTTGCTAGTCATCTTGTTCTCCTCGATGGAGCGCTTGACAGCGTCACGGTAATCAGGGATACATGCAAGAGGCTTGATGGTACGACGCATTGCGGGGCGGACCTTTTTATGACGGAAGGCAATATTAGTCTTGCGAGACGGTCTGTGAACAGTCAGCTCTCCATTCCAGATCCCTCGCCTTTTAAAAGGACTTACCCATGATCGAAAACTTCACCATGAACAAGGGCCTTGTGGCGGCGCAGCATGCTATAAAGCCATTAGCAAAAGCTTTGCGATTATGGCTCGTACATACCGTTCGTTAGGCCAGACGAAAGCCTCGCGTTTGGCGCTGATGGCGGAGGCTGGGCCTTCGGGGCCACCATGGTCACATTTGTCACAGCACAGGCGTGGTGAGGTCTTGGGGACAGAGCCAGTAGACATGGCGTTGATCGTGGTCGTGGAAGCCATGGATGCTAAAGATGAGTGATATGTGGGTGCGAGACGTTGCTAAATGCTTCAGAAGTGGAGTGACTATGTGTGTTGAAGACTGTTGAGAGCTGGAAGGTTTGGGCCTGCGGCAGCGAGATCGCACAGACGCGTCTATATGCCGCGCTAGGAGGCGTAAACTTCGCGACGCGTGTAGGAGTTTCCAAAATAGGAAGACACTCTGGAATTTGTTCCGCGCACAGTGGATTTTCCTTTGGATGATGGAAGGAATACAGGTATTGAGAAAGAGGGAGGTGAGGTATGTTGTATATACGCTATTTTTCGCCGATTATTGACGCTAAGCCGAATTGTAATCGGTGTCACCCAATTGGCCCTTTGCAAAATAACCAGATTCGCATTTATTGCTTCCATCTATCAACTGTTTCACGCCATGAAGTCTGGTAAGGATGGCATAATGGACAACTGATGAAGAGCCAACCGGGCTCAAGACCCGCTAGGCGAAAGTCCCACAGCGTTCACTGAGTTCAGTTGAGACCAATCATATCTAGGCAACTTCCTATGCTATGTGATTACCCAACATTACTTTCCGGAGGCTCCAAAGAACAATAAAAATCTTCTACAAAGACCAAATAATCTTCGACAAGACATGAGAACCGATCGCAGCCTGTATTCTATAAAAACATTCTTCGTGATACTACGATACTGTGAACGGCTAACTCTTTACCGTAAGTTTGTAGGAAAAAAACGCACAAACAACGTGTGGCGATCACCGTGTGGCGATCACCGTGTTTCTCTCCACTAACAAGCACTTTTAATTTCGAAGGTATCGTAGTTTCGACGCTTGGTGTGTTTACAAGAAGCATGCGCACATTGCTTTGACCCACTCCTCCAAAATCATCTTCCTTGACCCAAACCCACAGTCAAACACAACATCCCAACCCAGATTCATCCATCCAGACACATCATCACACGGAAATTTCCTCGTAATCATTATGACCACAATTGCCCAGGCGATTAAGAACCTGGCCACCGCTGACCAGCTCATTGTTGATACCGTGGAGCAGAGCGTCCCGATTCGCGCCCAAGTCTGTGATCTCTTTACTGGAAACAAGGCTGGATTTCCATGGGCTGGAATAGAGTTCGTTGAACTCTCATATTCAAAGTATGTGGGGCAAGCTGACATCAGTACTGGGCCGTGAAGCGCCATATGACCGCCGTCCACAGAGAGGCCCTCCCCCAAATGGCTACTGGGCTCACGGACATGATGATGAGCGATGCCCCCCCCCCGGGACTCGGGGGTATGGAGTATGGAGTCTTTGAATGAAGCTTTGAATGAGATCCGGCCGTGATGTGTTGCTAGTACATAGCACCTTAATTTTGTTTACCCAAGAGTTAGGTTCTAACTGTATCCACCATGTCCAATAGACTGTATGAAGAATTATAGCCGTTCAGCAGGATGATGCGCTGGTTTACTATAATATCTCTTGGCATCAGCTACCACAATATTGATGATTGGCCTAAGGATTTGTTGAAGGCGCCTGGTGAGTTTTAGATTAAGGTTTGATGTATCTCAGGCAGAGAATAGGGTTTACACTCAGTTGTTGGCAAAGTTGGTGGATGGTGCAACTGCTTTGTGGTATCCTAGTACGGGAAATTTGTGGTTCAGTATTGTGTATATGGGTGCACAGGCTTTCTTGAGCGGGCAAACACCTTGCTCATCTTCCCTGCTTTCTTTTAACCAGACCAAGCCCACAGCCTGGATAGCGAGGCTAAATAAGTCACCATTGGTGGAGATTCCGTTCATTGTGCCTTACTGCAAGCTTTGTGTGGAATCTGAACCATCTTATTCCACTGCAGAGTTACCAGTGTCGTTACCCGAAGAATTTGGTCAATCTTGCGCAGATGCTCTCAAAGCAAATCTCATGATACATGTAGCCAAGACCCTGTGGAAGAAAACTCTTGCCATGAACACCATCAATTGTTGACAACACCATTGCTTCCATGCAGTGCTGAGCGTAAGCAAGGAGTTGGGCATTCTGTCTGATAGAAACCTCCATACACGATGTGAAATAAATCTTTCGAGATTCTGCCTTGAGGAGCTGCACGGAGCTGAGCTTGATGGCGAAAGGTTTTCCAGTGTACAAACAGTGCATCATTCGTCCAAACAAAGGCCTTCTCCGTTAGACTGGATTCGACCTTGAAGTTGCTGCATCGTGATTCGCGATTTTTGGGTCTTGCTTCAGGAAGGCGGGATCTGTGTGCAACGGTTTAGGTCAGAAGTCGTGGGACACAAGTCATGACTTTAGAGTTTAGCTCAAATCCCTGGCAATGGAGCATTTTTTCTAAGACTTCGTTATTGAGACAATCCTTGATAGGAAGGTGCGGAAAGGGTATACAGCCAGGTCTACAGTCACAGGTGAGGGCTTCAAAGCTCTTTGTAGAAGTCAAACATTTGCACACAAATGGCACTCTACTGAGTTCCAGCCAAGAACAAAGAATAATTGAGCCTCGGCTTCTTCAAGCCCAAATGTAGACGCTTTCGACCCGCCAATGGCAGTCATATCAAGAAGCGAACAGAAAACACACTGAAACACAACCTCATAAGACTGAGGAAAGGCACAGAAACAACCTCTAAACGATCTACCTAATCCCACAATCCCACACCCTCACAAATCCCTCATAATCTCCCTCAACGTAATCGGCTTCCTAACCGCATTTGAATAACCCTCATGATACGTAATCCACACCCTCGGACCATCACCCTTCTTATCACTCTTCCTCGCCCTCCCCTCGTCACAAGAAACAACAACCGGCCTACCAAAAAAATCCCTCTTAACCGCCTTCCCAACAACTTTTTCCGCAGGTTTAACAGCCCCAATCCGAACGGGGAAGTGCGAGGCACCTCCACCACGCGCAAGACGAGCAGCCTCATTCTTCCTAGCCTCTTCCTTCTTCCACTCCTGCTCCAGGACCTGACGGACCGCGTAGCGTTGCTTATTCATCGCGCCGGAGAAAGGTTTCCCGCCTGTTTCGTAGAGGACTAACTCGTCAATGGCGGGGTCCATACGGTATATCCACTGGGAGTTGTTGCTTTGCCAGCTGAGTCGACCATTAGGATCTTCGTCAGAGGTTACGCGTAAGCGCTCGAAGCGAACGCCGGAGGCGGCCATGGCGGTTATGGATCTTGCGACGAGCTTTTGTTCGCTGGATTTTCGGACCGAGGCGGTCGAGGGCCCAGTCGAGGATTTGCTGTTGCTGCCGCCTACGACGACAGGATTGATGCTGGGGGAGAGCATGCGGATGAGGTATGGGAGAAGGTCGGAGGAGATTATGGAAGGGGAGGTGAAGCTGCGGGCGAGGTGGAGAGGAAGTTTGGATTGGAGAGAGTGGAGGAGGGATTCGTGGTGTTTGGTCGATTCGTGGGCGGCCCAGGAAGCTTGAGGGCCGAGGAAGGCGTGTTTGGGCTTGCCTTGGCCTGAGTCGTCCACTGCAGTTGGCTCAGCACGGGCATATTGGGCGCGGGTGGGTGTGGCAAAGAGATGGTGGAAGGCTAGAACAGGACTGCTCAGATAAGGAGCGAGTTCCCACTCGTGGCTACCATAAACGGCTGATGAGAGATGGTCATGGAAATGAAGCCATTCATACGCCAAGTTGGGCTTTGACAGAAAGGTGTCGTCTTGGAAGGGATGGTCGGGGTAGGCAGTGAAGCAATCTGTGACGATACGATCTGTGTCGCCATGGGTATCGACGAGTTGACGCAGACGGATCAGGGCAATTCGCTTCCGCCCTTCAGCAACGCCTCTGGGACCGAAGTGCGGCGAGTCTTGACTTATATCTGATGCTGTTGATTGTGGGAAGCTGGCGCCCTCTCTGAACACACGGTCTACGATATCTTTCAGATTGCCTCGACCCAGCCCCCGTGCAGCTCCGCCGTCATCAGATAGGTCGTGCAAGACATTCTCCTCGACCCATTTCCTGGTCAAACGTATGTCTTCGCCGGTGGATTCTCGCATCGCCCGCACTTTGGCTGCAACCCATTCGCCCACAACCATAATCCCCCGTATATCGCCCTCGCCCGCTCCATTGCCACCTCGGTCTTCTCTCCGACCAGACACGCCCCAGGTCGCTTCACAAAGCCTCCGGACACCATCAGATTCACACGGAACACCCTCCCGAGCGAAGATAGACTGCATTCTGCTAGCAACGGTCTGAAGAGGCGGCTTCCGCATATGTACAATCTCCGCATGGGAACTTTGGCGTAGGGCTCGGAGAGAGGGATGATAGACATCGTTGAGGACCAAAATCAGCGGACGTAAAAGGCGGAAGCGGTCGCCCTTTTTCTTTGATGATTTTCCCACTCCTGACGAGTTCTTTTGGTCCAAGACAACGAGATCAATAAGAGCCTTAATGAAACCGCCCTCACCGGCACCACCGCCTCCAGCCACCACTCCATCCGCTTCATCAATAACTACACAGACAGGTTTACCCGCCTTACGCACCTTTCCACTCGCAGTATTTATATTCGCCCCCCTCACGTTCTCCGTGCCCACCATATCCTTGATTCTCCCCTTGACAACCGCCGCCGTTCGCTCGTCACTTGCGTTAATCTCCTGCACCTCATATCCCGCCTGCTTCGCACACACATGAGCCAAAGTTGTCTTCCCCAGGCCCGGTGGTCCCGCTAGCATCAGAATCTTACGAAATGGCTTCTCCTCAATGTCTTCCTTTGTCTTATCCTTGGCCGGCTTTGGACGAGACGAGCCTGGGAAAACGATCGGATCCCACTTCTTCAGCCATTGCATGACACTCCTGTGCGTGCGCTCATCGCCAATGAGATCAGTAAACTTGCGAGCGCGGTACTTTTCCGTCCATAAGAGGCCGTCGGATTTGTTGCGTGGGGATGTTCTCTTTTGCTCCGCTGGCGGTGTCGGCAAACTCAGGGATTTGGGTACTCTTTCTTCGGCTTCTGCGTCTCCCAGAAGGCGGTGGATGTCGATGCCATAGTATTCCCTTTGCGCCGAGACTTTGGTTTTCTTCGTTAATAGACTGGTGCCAAGCTCAACTGGGGCTTTTCGTTTCTTCAGGAGCGTCGGTGAGGATAGAGGTGATGCCATGGATTAATGAGGGAGAACGCGTCGCGACGCGTTAATGGCGCGACCGAGACGCGAACGAGACGCCTGCTGAGTCAGCGCTCGAGCACACCCGTCTCAGATTGAGTCAGAGTCTTGGCAGGGCACAATAATTAAGACTCTCACGCAGCTTTAATCACGTAGCCCTCTTTAGTCTATGTAGATCAAGTCCATTAGTGTCCAATAAAATAAACAAATCTGCCATCTACTCGGCCTGTGAGCAATCACCTATAGTATGAAATGCACGCATGATGACAATCCTCATCTAAGATCCAACGCGTCATCTACCTACGTCAAAGTGAAAACCTCCCTCTAGTCACTTCGCATCCTACACCAGCCTAACCCATCACAGCCCGGACCCCACCACGTTGCACAACCACCAACCCCGTCTAAACCACACCTCCCCACCAAAATGCCAGACTTCAACCCCTCACACTTCCTCTCCACCTGGCCCCAGCAAAACCCCTACCCAACGAATAACGACTTCCAAACCTTCATAACCAAAATCTTCTCCCTCCCCCAAAACGACACCTACATCTACCTCACCCAAAACACAGGCGTAACCCTCTCCCAAGTCCAGCAGCACATAAACTACGGCTCGGTCAACGGCCTCTGCACCTGGTACTATGATTCCACCAACTCCCAAGTAAGCCCCGCTCCCCCCTCCCCAAAAAGAAACAAAACTCCCAGAAAATTAACCCTCCCACAGCGAGCGGTTCCCACCCCCTCCGAAATCGAAGCCTACAACACCATCTTCTTCCCAGGCACCTCGACCCCCAAATCCCTCAAAAACCTATCCTCAAACGCAAAAAAAGGCTCCCTGCGGGCAGAGATCGGGGAGTATCTAAATGCAAATTACACCCCACCCCCCGCAGGGCTAACCGTCCCCAAAACGAAGCACGTTAATCCGTATTTAGATGTGTGGATCTGGACGAATAGGTTTTTGCTGTGGGCGGGCCCTGAGCCTGGGACGGTGAGGGTTAGACATAGTCACGCCATCCTGCCCGTGCTGTATCACCATTTTGGGTGTGTGTGTCCTTCGTTTGAGGCGTTGGAGGTTATTAGGGTGCTTGCGCGGGGGAGGAGGGTGATTGATTTGGGTTCGGGGGGTGGGTATTGGAGTTTTATGCTTAGGGAGAGGGGGCTAAATGTTGTTGCTGTGGATAGTGGGGAGAGTGAGTGGAGGTTTATGTGGGTGAGTGATACGGTGGTTTGTGAGGGGGAGAGGTGGTTGAAGAGAAATGGAGGGGTGGAGGATGTTTTGTTGATGGTTTACCCGATTGTTGGACAGGGGTTTACGGAGAGGATGGTTAGGGCGTTTAGTGAGTTTTATGGTGATTTGTGTTTACCTGGAGAAGGACTGACGGTGGTATAGGGGGCACGACGATTATAACGGCTGGAACGCAGAATGCATCGGGGTTTACGGGGTTTGGGGAACAGACCATGGCTGAGTGGATGGAAAAAGAGACGAAGGGATGGAAGAAACTGTTGCAAATTCCGCTGCCGAGTTTTGCGGGCAGAGATGAAGCGTTGTTTGTGTTTGAGAAGGGTGGAAGGGGTTAAGTTAGATGGCGTCTGTTGCTTCTTGTAGGTCGACGAAATGAGTCTTCATTTCCTCGGCCAGCTTGCCCTCGGTGTCGTTGATGATTGTGGCGACTAGACTGTAGTTGTTGTGTAAGAATCTTTCACGTTTTTTAGGCTCTGTGATTCCTTTGCTGAGCTTGACTAGAAAGGCTTCAAATTCTGTACGCAACCGTGAGAGGCTGCTTGAGACGGGCTCATCGTCACCAGCTTCGGTGCTAAGGTACAAGATGGCCTGGAGGAAGTTTGTGAAGCGTTGGGTCAGAGGATGAGGCGCCGCGTTCTGCGGCGTGCCCGGCGAAGCCCCAAGGCTCAGGGCGGAACCTGCAGGCTTTCCAGGTAGCGAGGCCGTTGCTCTTCGCACGCTTTCACAATGAGCATCCATGATTTGCTGGAAGCGAGGCCAGAGAAGCATGTTTGTCCCGTTGATGTAGCCCTCGACCGATGGGATCTTACGCCGCTGCAACTCGAAAGCAAAGTGCTGCGTGAGCCGAACACATATCAAGACGCCAATGGCATCCATCGTGCCATCTATGAGATGCTTGGTCAGGTCATAACCGAGCTGGAAAGTGGGAGTCATGATCTCGTTTGACTTCCTTTGAAGGGCCTGAAAAGGCTGCTTGGAGAAGAACTCAGATAAGAAGCTGTACTCAGCCGATGCATTGTCAACAAGCGCAAGATTGAATGCGCGGAATGGAATCTCAAAGTGATGAGTGTTCTTGTCCTCTTCAGCCACTGAGGCTGAAATGGCAGCGTCGTTGGCGTATTGGATCTTATCCCCCCGACGTCCAATGCTAAAGGCGTCGTGATGAGATGAACCCGGCCTTGTTTTCTTTGTTGCAGGATCAACACCTAATGCATCGCTTTGATCAAATGTGAACAAGCTGAGTCTTTCGAGTGCAGTTTTGTAGCGGGTGAAGTTGCTCAGATAATACCAGCGCATCGTGTTGACGTATGCCTGGCTTACCTCTTCCGCAAGTTGCGGTTGTCTTGACGCCATGAATCCAAAGAGGCTCTTGTACTTAAGCAAAGCCGTCTGTTGGAGCACCTGGGCGTTTACGTTGGCTGTTCTCAGCGTCTTGATCTGTGAAACTACATAGTCCCGTATCCGCTCCACAGCTCGGGCTGAGATCTTGTCAATGAGTGGCTGCACATCTTCGGCAGCCTTGATGTTTTTACGTTCCTTTAGCCGGCTTTCAATTGTCCGTGACCGTCTGTCCAGTTCGTCAAGTGCTCTGACCCAACTATCGTCCACATTGTCTTCCGTCAGCTTGCGGATAATGTGTGGTGGTGTATGCAGACACTCAATCTCAGGCCCGAGTGCTTTGTCGACTGCTCTCAGATTATCCAGCTTCTGATCAAGGGCAATGGAACGATCCTGGAGATGTTCGATTTCTGATGAGACAGCTGCCAGGTCCGTCCTGAAACGGGTTAGATAAGTCTCGACCGCTTTTAGAGCCTCATCACATGACGAAATTGACCGATGAAGCTCCTCAAATTTGAATTTCTCTTGCTCAAAGTCGCCATTCAGTTGGCTTCTCGCTACTTCTGGCCCTCCTTCCTCTGAAGCTCCGAGATTCGGTTCTGAAGCAACAAAATCTTCCAAGCCAAGTCCTTCAAAGTCTATATCCAGGGCGATCGAGTCCAATTCTGCATTGTTGAGCACATACAGTCCATCGCTAGTCTTGTGCGACTTGGATTTGTATTCTGGTCCCAGAATGCGGTGTAATACGTCCATCGGATCGGGCGCGCTAAGCCCGGGACTACTGCTGATTTCATTTTTCAGGCTAGTGCCAGCCGGCAGTCGCGTGGCAGGCGGCAAGCTCTCAACCGAGCCAGCCGACAGCCCAGTCAAGGAAGAAGTGCGAGGACCAAGGCCCGGTCGTCGTGGAAGAGTGCTGGGTCCCAGCTGAGCTGATCGCCTGGGCGCAGGAGAGAGGGTCCTGGGAGCTGGTGCACCTAAAGGAGTAGGCTGACTGGACTGCCCGGACAAGCGCTCCAACCACATGCCTCTCGTGAGGCGTCCTGCGCCAAACGCATGAGGTGCCTTGGCCGGGAAAGGCTTAGCGTCTTCTGATTTGGGATTAGGGTGGATCTCCCCGCTCCCCCACTTTGGTCACCAATTTTGCGTTTTGTCCACCATCATCTTTTACTTCCCACAGTCGACTTCTTTCCCCAAAGCGTTTACTTTGATCTTCAAAAATGGCGGCCAACGACGATGCGCAGGTAAGTAACCGCGCCTTCGCCCTGCATGGCCACGCTTGCATAGTGGCCGGCGCTGTCGGACCCCGCGTTCACTAACACTCTCACAGCATGAGCTCGAATTCGAGAGCGCCGATGCCGGCGCCTCCACCACGTACCCAATGCAATGCTCAGCTCTGCGTAAGAACGGATTCGTTGTCATCAAGAACCGCCCCTGCAAGATTGTCGAAATGAGCACCTCCAAGACGGGAAAGCATGGTCACGCAAAGGTGCACTTGGTTGCCATTGACATCTTCACTGGCAAAAAATTGGAAGATCTTTCGCCATCTACGCACAACATGGATGTCCCCAATGTGCGCCGCCAGGAATACCAACTTGTAAGTGGGCCTTGGGACTATGGATTTGTAATGATGGTCTGACTTTGCATGAAGCTTGACATCACCGACGACGGATTTTTGTCGCTGATGACTGATTCGGGCGATACGAAAGACGATGTGAAAGTTCCCGAGGGGGACGTTGGGGACAAGATTCACAAGTTGTTTACCGATGAGGGCAAGGACACCAGTAAGTTGACGGGCAGCCATGAATGAACAGCTCAAATTAATATCTTTACAGATGTCATTGTCCTTACTGCCATGGGTGAGGAAGCCGCGATTGATGCCAAGGAGGCCCCGAAGGGTTAGATTGAGAGCGGTACACGCTGTGCCGTTGCGATACCCGGAGCTAATGATAAACCAATGAACGCTTCGGCACAGCTAGGTTTGCAGCGCAGCCTTGTAGCAGCCATAAGAAGGATAATGCGTTGCTGCTTTCTGCAGAGAAACCCCTCATGTAGAAAGTATCTAGCCACTAGACATTTATGACAAAAGTCTGCGTGGTGAATATTAAATGTTTGCTTGTTTTTGTTACTCTGATAGTTTGGTATCGTGGCCCTTTTAACAGAAACCATCTTGGTGTTTCTTGCCCTGGGAAATCATGCATTCAAAGCCTTTGGAATTTCATCAACCTGCGGCCGTGACGCAATTGCTCTCCGCGCTGACATTGACGTCAACGAACAACAAACTGTTTCAATGCCTAAAAAACGGCCCTGCAACATTTGCAATTCGAGGAGTTTCAGTACTGGCGATGACGGTTATACATACTGCAGAAATGGGCATCAGCAGGCAGACGTAGGTGATACCATATATAGACTTGATAGTAGAAGATGACTTTGTCTAGCTAGGTGCCACCATTGCGGAAGATACTGGAGACTTGGTTCAGCGTGGAAGAACTAGCCGCATAAAAGCATCCAGCAACGAGCCAAACGGTCAAAGTGCCCTCTCTGTATACCTTCAAGGCTGACGGGGAAACAGTCTATGTTCTTCGAGGTTCCGAGGCTATTGAGCTCTATCTTCTTTGTATCCAACTCATTTTGCGAAAGCAGTTACGATGGTTGGTTCAAGTACAACAGTTCCCCAAAGAACTGGAAGTTCTTGTGAGAGAGCTGTGGTCACTGTGCTTACAGAAGTCGTATGCTGGGACCCCTACCCCAGTGGGATCGGATGCTGAGTCCGAATCTCAATCACAGTGCTTCTACTCGCAGTCCGAAACAGATGCGTCGACTTCACAAAGATCTCGTTCGAAAAATCGAACAGGTATCGATAAGGAGCCCGGGATTCACGACTGTCTTTGTCTATGTTATATCGGCCTTCTCCTTCTTCGGGAATCGGTCACACTCGCAGATTTCCACTCTTGGGCAATGAAGGGACAGATATTGTATCATCACGCGGCACTGGAAGTGCCATCAGCTATGAAAGAGCGCTTGCCTGCAAGGTATCAGGGTAGGCTCGAACCTCTGGCACTCGACAGACCAGAGAAGCTCCATCAAAATTTGATAGAACTCTTGACGGGGTTCAGCACGGAGTTGAAGATGGTATGTCCTCCGATCAATCATGCTGCTATTCTCTACGAATGGGTGCACAAACTGGCGTTGCCGGTCGAGATATTTGTTGCAACCAATCGACTAGCAAACGCCTTGCACATCAACTTTTCATTCGAATTGGGTCGACGCACTGTAATGACTGACCATCTTCTACGGAATCCAGAATGCAAGCTCATGGCTTTGCTCGTTGTTTCTGTCAAGCTCCTGTTTCCGTTGGTCGAACAAGAAACTTATGTCACTGCGCACGATGACCTGACCTCGCTATCCTTGGACTGGTCGGTTTGGGAGGAGGCCCAGAACAGATCTACCGAATCACGAAAGATTATGAGCTACCAACAAGCTCTGGATCTATCCGAAGAGGAGATTGCAACTGGCAGCCCAGACTTGCTCGATCAATACATGGATATTATCGAACAGAATGTTACAAGCGAGATTATTCGCGAGCACAGGAAGAAAAACCAAGTCAGTGGACAGACTGAACTCAGGCAAGCATTGTTTCAGATGTTTCCTCTGGAGTCCAAATCTCAATCCAGAACTGTTCCAGACAACGCTGAATTTGACGCAGCCCTGGAGGCCGAAAGACAGCGAGTACGCATGGTTCAGCGTTCACGCCAACCGAGGCCTATAGCAAGTGATGCCGGACCCATTGGCAGTAGATATCGCCGCTATAGAACCCCAAATGACCTGGATGGTGTTGCAAGACGATTTCATGAGAAGGCCGCAGATCTGGCGGCAATGCCACTGGAAATACTACTGAGAGCAGTACACTCGATCGAGTCGCAATTGAGCGAAGACAAAGTCCGACGGGCAGCCAGAGAAAGGAGCAGGAACACACCAATGAGCGCCGATGAAAGCCGCACGAGCACACCTGCATCTTTACAAACATAGTAAGTCATGCGAACTTGACAGCCAAAATAGACTTCCGTGCAGATGATCGGCTTAACGTATGCAGATTAATAGGCGGCGCCAAACGCATGGCTTCAATTCCGATAGAACAAAGCGGTCGATATGCAAGGGGTCGGGGTAAGAGGCTGACATTGAGGGACCACAGAGAGCCCCTTTGAGGCTGCATAGCTTTTCCTCTTCCTCTACCAGCCGGGCCATTATCATCCAGAGAGATATCTTCCCTGCGGCTGAACGCCATTCTCGGCAAAAGGCGGGTTGCCATAATTCGAAAAATCACGCATTCGAGCCACAACTGAAAGCCTATCCTTTCGCTGGATGTGGTGATTTTATGGCTGCGCCGTCGTGGCGACAAACCACCAGACCCCACTGGGTGGGAGGGTACCGGCGGCTGACCCGACTGACGGGTTGCACAGGTGATGGCTAACGGACGTGCATGGACAACGAGGCCACCAAAGGCCACCAAAGTCTACCAAGTCCACCCAAAGGGGGGGGGGGGGGGGGAAACGCAATGCCCACAAACAGTCGAGTCAAGCAACAGCAAGACGTAGGCAAATCAACGGCGGTGGCGCCTCAGAGTCTAAATTTGGACTCGGGGATCTTCAAGCCCCTGCTCAAGCGTAGGCGCAGGGTGCAACGACATGTCAAGAGGCGGCTACAGCCTTACGGACGCCTAACCTTTTCTGTTTGGCAGTCCCGCGGGCGAATGGCGCGCGGCGCCGTTTGTCAAATGGGCGATATGCAGCGCCCGATTGCGCAAATGGCAGCAAGGGGTGGCTTCGACAGAGCTCTTTGTGTATCCTGGCGCTGGGAAGCGGCCTTTTCAAGGCTGTTTTTATTGCTCTCTGTGTTGCCCTCCAAGTTGAAGCCGAAGATGACCGGCTGTGATTCTGCTGGGACAGGCGTACAAGCACACTAATGGGAACCCCCCTCCTCCCCACAATCTCCACCCCCAGGCCCATCTCTGCTTGATGCCCGTTGCAGCTGCATTCCTACAACGAATCCCCCCTCGGGCTGGCCATGTCCAGTAGTCATGACCAACATTTAAGCTTCGTCACGGACGCCGCTCGCGCAAGGATTCTCCAAATGTAGGAATGCACTGCCGCTATGGTCGCCTTGGGCAGTCTGGGGAAAGGGAAGCAGCTCGAACCACCCATACGGATCAGTGCGGCGGCGGTTATTCTTGACAGCAGCCAGCTAGGTAAGCAGGCTGCTCTCAACCATGCCGCGTCTATCCTCTTCCTAAGAGCTGCATCGCTGGCCTCTGGCTGTCTTTCTTTCTTTCTTTCTTTATACCACTCCGGCCCAACTCTCTTCTTTCCCTCGCCCTTTGCTCTCTCCATCGTTGGGCGTCTGGCGCGTATTTGTCCCACACACACGCCTGCTGACTTGGCAGCCCTTTTGGGCGGTCCACGGCCAGCTGCAACACAGGCTGCCGAGGGGATCGTCGTCTGTCAAACCACCTGAGACATCTAAACAGCCAAGCAAGTCGGACCCGCGCTTCTGGTTGTCATTCCAAGCGCGAGTCCACCAACCTGGATATCCATCCGCCACACTGTCGTGGCGAACCGAATCGGCGCGATTAGCGAACGACTGCTCGGTGCTCTCTATAGCCGTCGCCCGTGGGAAGCAGCCCGGGCTGTCTTTAGCAGCCGCTTACGCCACAGACATCCGCCACACCTGTCACCCCTCTCAACAGCGAGCTTGGTCACGAGGAAAGCCACACTGAGACGACATTCCTGGCGTCTGGCGACCATAGATCTTTTGCCCACTCTGCCTCTAACAGCAAGAGCAGTCCGAAAGTGAAGTGTGGGAGAACCGTCTACTCTTCTTCCTTGCATGCTTTCTCCCTTTGTGCACGACGTTAAAAGTTGTCAAAAGCACGGTTCGATTTTTTTTCCATCCTGCTGAGAGAAATACGGGAAACTCGGAAGACGGTGACCATTGCATTGTTTGACACCCGAAGGGATTAGGCGGGAAAATAAAAAAACGCCCGTGCCTACCCTGGTAAGTCGACCGATGGGATGCCATCGAAGACCATGGGCAGCCGGGCTAATGCAAGTAATTCTAGGCGTTCTGGTTTGCCATTGTCATCTTGACCTGTCGTCTGGACCCCGAGGCTGGCGGATAGGCACAGCGACAAGGGCCCAGCCATCTGGGTCTTGTGCCTGACAGACCCTGCAATCTCCTGCGAACGCCTGCAAGACCCGCCTGGACGGCAACATTGACAGACGGGGGTCGTCTTGCGGGAAGGGCACGAGCCGCTCGGACATCGCATCAAAGAAGGTCTGCCAGATCCTGCATGTCTTGGAACGGGTAACTGCACGTGCTTGGGGCAGCGGTTCGTCTTCAATCCCTGCCTGGCTTTGCCTTCCTCAGGGAGCCTACTCTTTTGCAAGCCTCCTGCCAGGTGGTACAAGTTCCAGCAGACTGCCTCTGCAGCAACTTCCTTATGCCGGCAGTGGTTCATCGCAAGCCTGGCATCAAGCATTTGCATACGTCAGGTGCGTTGCCTTTAGTTTCGGTACCCACGTCGATCGTAAGCGGAAGAGCATCATTGTTCAGCCTAAAGCGGTGCTGATAACTAATAGGCCCCGAAACGATTAAGCGAGGCTGTTGCCGTGGTTGATGAAGATTGGGGCGACCCGACATCGATACTTGGGAGCCATTGGCCTTGCAAAGGGCCTGAGACCCTGCTCGATCTGAGCAGCTATCTCAGTTCGATGTCAGATTTCGATAAGTCACCGGCCTACGATGTGTACGGTAAGCCGATACCGTGGCGGCCCAGACGACTGACAGATGATCAACTAACGAACGTGCGTTTAGACTACTATCCCACCACGAGACCAGATCACGAGGAAAGCTTTGCAGACGTCGGGGCACACCCCAATTACCGTGCGCAATATGTGAGCGCACATGCGCCACTATCATCAGGTTTGCCGTCGGCTCCACACTCTCGCGCGCCATCCGGCCAAGACTATGGTGACGCTGCTTACTACGGCCAGCCCTATGATCCTCCGGCCTATATCGCTACGGGACTTCGGCAAATGCCAGAGGTAACCGTCTTTTCTCCGCAGCAGGGCGCTCCCGGCACAACTGTAGTCGTCTACTTCAAGTCTGTCTACAACCTCGATGCGCCGCTTGTCAATGTATCCTTGATGTTTGGCTCGAACAAATGCCAGAGCACCTTGGTGAAGCGTAGCATCGAGAATGGCCCGGTCTATCTTTACGAGGTCACAGCCGAGGCTCCTCCGTATGACTCTACGGCTTTGCCAAACCCGGTGCCGCTGCAGCTCGTTTTCGATAACAGTCTGATTGCCTGGGAGGCACCTTCCATCGATGTTGGGTTGTTCACATATGTCGAAATACCTCCTTCGCCGTACTACCCGGCTATTGAGCCACTCCAGCCGAAAAGGAAGCGGAAGCTGTCAACGGGCGCATCTCCTCGTCAGTCTTCATCGAAGAAGCCAATGTGGAAACAGGCCATTGGGCCAGCTCCGCCGCAGCCATATGCCCCGTCACCTTTTAGGCAACCAAGCCTTTCGGAGGGATATCCTCACGCTCGGAGGCCAAGCAGCCAGGAAGCTGTATATGGCCTACCAAGTCAGCAGTATTATACGCCAAGTTCACCTTGGATCTATTCCCGGAATATGCCAGCGGAAGCGAGGGCGACTACAAGGTCAAGTCGACCGTCCATGTTGGTACCGTCTCCTGTGGGAGCCAGCGTGCCATCCCTCGTCCGCACTTCAGCGCTACATTCTCCGCCTATGCCGCCAGCCGCCTCGTTCAATCCGTACTCCATGTACCCTAATAGCAAGGCACAACTGAACATTGTGGGGGATTTGGGCGCCATGGCTACAGACTGGACACAGGCCGAGATTGACACTGGCAGGCGTTTGGTGCAGTTCAGTCGCAGCCAATCAGGCAGCGTGATCACGGCCACGTTTGAAGCTGTAACGTTGGAAAACAGGATCGCAAACAATCACTGCATTAGCTGTATCTGGTGGGAGACGAGGCGTGAGTGCTATGTCACCAGCGTGGACACCATTTCGCTGTTAGAAGCACTTGTTGGCGTTCGGTTCACGGTGGAGGAGAAGAACCGCATTCGGCGGAACCTCGAAGGCTTTCGTCCGGCGACGGTGTCCAAGATGAAATCGGACAGCGAGGACTTTTTCAAGCTGATTATGGGATTCCCACATCCAAAGCCACGGAATATTGAAAAAGACGTCAAAGTCTTCCCGTGGCGGATACTGGTCACGGCGTTGAAGAAGATTATTGGCAAATATGCAAGTTGGAGTCGCAAACAGTGGAATTTGGCTGACGGATGGCAGTCTGCGAGCTACTCGTCGACAGCTGGGGTTCTGCCGGCGGTCATCTCCAGACCGAGCGATAGACAACCAGATGCTGTCGATCAGCTACAGCCCCCTAACCAGGCAGTGACATCTCCCGTTGCAAAGTCCACCAGCCCGGGCAACCAAGCCGATTCCGACGCATACCCGACAGCCAGAGCAACAAAGGAATACCATCACTCACCAGGTCACATGAGCAGCAGAACCATGCTCGACGCATCAGCTGGCCCTATACGCATGCCAACAGTCGTAGAATCATGGCCCTCGCCACCGGGAACATATTCAGCCGAAGGGCCGTCGTTGAACCGGTCGTCATGGGATTATCACAGCTACCTCGGCGCCGCACCATTTGATTTCGCCCACCAGCAACCGCGATATCCTCCTTCTCTAACGAACACGCGCGTCGGAATGCTGCCCACCACAGACGGTCGCTTCGTGCCCCTGCAGGATTATGAACCACAATGCAAGTCAACAACATCCGCGCCGTGATGAGATATCATCTAGTCATGTGTGACGCCACTTACAAAACTGTCCCTTGGTGGCATCCCGGTCACATGCTCTCAACCGATGGACATGACAATCTCTGTCCAAAACCCACACTTTTTCGATTTTTGTTTGCTTTTAGATAAGCAGGTTCCCTCACGGGACTTTGTTAGAATAGATGGACAAAAAGTAGGGGGGCGCATGGGAGGTTTTTGGGCGTGTTATATACCCCATCTGTTTTTATGTTAAAGTATCGTTGATTCATCGTTGTCATTAAACCATCCCGAATGTTGTAATAATAGATTTCCCTTGGTCAGCAAGGTCACAGGTGAGCGTTGGCTGACAGGATGTGGTTGGTTGGTTGAACGATGATGATAGGAGGGCGGAGGGGTGTGACTTTGTGCCTGAGGCATCCAACTGCCAAGAGTCCGCCACTCCACCTCGCCTTTTTTCGACCCGGACAAAGAGAACAGGAAATACCGTTGAGAGTAGGTGCCGTCCCGAAGACGTTTGGAGGGGGTATGCTAATTGTGTGCAGTGCAGATGTAAGTCTTTCTATGCGGTGGGATGCGTGCGGGCGGGGCGGGTGAGTGGGAGCCTAGTGGAGGACGAGCGATGCGAGAGGCAGCCCGGTGAAAACCTGGATGCGATCCACGCGACAGCGAGGGTTATGTTTGCCTAGGGTGATCCACGCGAAAGCAATGGATTCCCTCATCGGGTAGACTCCGCGCCAAGACGACAGCCACTCCCGCGACCGCGAGTTTTAAGTAAAGCAAAGACTAACAAGGCCACAGCTTCGTCAAGACCCTGACGGGCAAGACCATCACGCTCGAGGTCGAATCCTCGGATACGATTGACAATGTCAAGAGCAAGATTCAGGATAAGGAGGGAATCCCACCTGACCAGCAGCGTCTCATCTTCGCTGGGAAGCAGCTCGAGGATGGGAGGACGTTGAGTGACTATAATATTCAGAAGGTATGTGTCAGCTGTTCGGAAAAGGGAGGGGGGGGTGGGGAGGGGGGGGGGGGGGGGGGGGGGGGGGGGGGGGGGGGGACGTTGGGAGTGAGGGATGGCATGATCGCTTCTTGAGATGGAGGGCTTGAGAGGGAACGCTGTGGGAAGGCGCACTGTCTGGGTGGATGGACTCTCTTCGCCCTCACCCCACTCTCTCTGGTATTCCGTGCATGGCTGCACAGATGGCTAATTGATACCAGGAATCCACGCTCCACCTTGTGCTCCGTCTGCGTGGAGGTCTTATCGAGCCATCTCTCAAGGCCCTCGCATCCAAGTACAACTGCGATAAGATGATCTGCCGCAAGTGCTATGCGCGCCTCCCTCCCCGTGCTACAAACTGCCGCAAGAAGAAGTGCGGCCACACCAATCAGCTGAGGCCGAAGAAGAAGCTCAAGTAGATTATCATCATAACGAGGGTAAAGGTAGTCGCGGTATTGAGCTGATCGGATTCCTTCGTTAAATCAAAGCAGACTACTAGTCTCCTATAGTCTTCGTCATTGTCAAACCGGCATTCTATGAATTAAGTATGATAGGCTGTCTATCCCCCACCCATCTAAAACGTCTCCTCCCCAACACCCCTAACAAAACTCTCACTATCCGACCCATCCACACCAGCAGTAAACATCAACTCCTCCACAATCCGTCTGCTGGCCTCCCTCGCCGGGGTTTGCATGACTCTACTCTGCGGAATCGAAAACTGCATCGTCTTGGGCGGACTCATCCCAAACAACGTATCCTCCCCTTCACTCTCCCCATCTCCTGCTGGCGTACCGAAAACGTTTCCCCTTGTCGTGTTCGTAAAGGTCTTGTCTTGCGGGCTGAAGAGGCGTCGTCCGGTAGATGTGATCCCCCTGGGGGTCGTACCGGGCGGGATGGTAGCCCCACCACCTGGGAGTGCAGCTCCACCAACCTTCTTGTATGGTGTAAGTACCGAAACCCCCGGCGTGCGAGGCTGTTTGATTGGAGAGAAGAGATCGCTCCGCAACTGTGGCGCTTCTTCGATGGGAGAGGACGACCACAGATCTGTTGTTGTTTGGTTGCGGTGGGGGGTGACCTGGACGCGGTAGTTTTTGTCCAGCACGGAGCGGTGGAGGAGGGGGTCGGTGTTCTTTTCGGGGGAGGTAGGGTGCGTGGGGTGGGAGGTTTCGTTTTTGGGGTTTACTGTACGTGGGGGGAGGGTCGTTTCACGCTGATGTAGACTCGCTTCGCGACGGGGTAGGGATGCTTCGCGCGAAGGAGTACGGGGTCCGTGGCCGAGGGGGTTGGTTCCGGTGTATTTTCTTGGTGAGGGGCCACGCTTCGTGGACTGTTCTATGGTCGATGGGGGAGCGAGTACGGGTGTGCTCCGTCTTCCGGTCGTTTGGGTGGGGGATTGGAGCTCGCTGTCGCTTTCGGAGAGGGCGGATCGGGTTGTTTCGTCGGTTTGTCCGGTTTCCGTGGTTTCGTCCCCCGGGGAGACGGGCGGTTGGGGTGTTGCGGTTGGGGTAGCAGAGTCGGATTCAGCCTGTGGCTGTGACTGTGCCCCCACCTGCTCCCCCGTAACAGGCTCGTCATAGCCTGAGAGGGAGACGTTGGCAGACGACTCGAAAAACTGTTTCCAGAATTTGGAACCCTCCCAGACTTGTGTGCTATTGTGGGCGTATTGCTCGATTATGGGTAATATGCTTGATGTTACGATCCGGTGGGCAGAATTGAAGTTGCTGTCGATTTCTTGGAGAGTGAGGGTGATGGATTGTTCGAGACGTTCGAGCTCTTCGGTAAGTGTTAGGGGCCGGGGACGGGACATTTTCGTTGTTGTTGTTGTTGTTGTTGTTAATGGTTCTTTGGGGTTTGTGTGTTTTGTGGAAGTGTCTGAGTTTGATGGCTGCATCATTCTCCGGGTTTACTTCGGCATCTTCCAGAAGTTTTGGAACGTGGGACGGCATCGGGCAGCGTACACAATGTTTCGTCCTAGGCAGCTTTACCACCGCATATCTCTCAAACGTAATGCTGCCGTACGCTGGCATTCGGTCATCGTTACAGGATCCAGTCGCGGAATCGGCAAGGCCATTGCCCTCCGTCTTGCCCGCGATGGCTACAACGTCTGTGTCAACGACGTGAAATTCAACGCCTCAGACGCAGAATCCGTCGCGGAGGAAATTCGTTCCCTAGGCCGCAAGTCCGTTGTCGCTATTGCAGATGTCACCTCTTTGCCCCAAGTGGAAGATATGATCCGCACCTCTGTGCGTTCGCTCGGCGAGTTGAACACAATGTAAGCTTCCCTTTTCCCTTTTTCGTCTTAAAGGTTTCCATACCCTCCTATGTCTTGGTTGAGGCCGATGTTTCAGGGTAGCGAACGCAGGCATCGCTCAGGTTAAAGCCCTCCTAGAACTGACCCCAGATGATACCCTGGACATGTTTCGTGTCAATGTTTTGGGAGTGCAAAATTGCTTCCAGGCCGCTGCGAAGCAGATGATTGCGCAGGGAAATGGATCGTCTGAGAAACCAAACAAATTGCTCGCCGCATCGAGCATTGCGGGCTTCAGACCTTATCCGCTGCATTCGCATTATTGTGCGTCAAAGGCGGCAGTCAAATCCCTGACTGAAGGTTATGCGCTTGAGTTGGCGGAATATCATATTACTGCCAATGCGTATGCCCCGGGGGTGGTGGCTACACCACTTTGGGAGGGAATTGACACTGCTACGGCAGAGAGGAAGGGGTGGGCTAAGGGTGAGGCTTTGGAGGGCATGAGGAAGAAGGTCAGTGTGATAGGAATCGTTCTTACCTTGGCTTATTCATGGTAGATTGTCCTGGGACGCATCAGTGTGCCGAATGATGTTGCGAAACTGGTCAGCTTCCTTGCCTCGAGAGACTCGGACTATATCACTGGGTGAGTTTGGTAATTTCTATACTGTATCATCTCTAATCATCTTTAGCCAGACGCAAATCGTCGACGGTGGCATAGTCTGGGCTTAAGACAATGTATCTAACTCGTATTGGATGTAAACAGCTCGGGGAAAACTCCCCTAAGCTCGTCTAGTGCTTCAATTTCTGCCTCTCCCACAGGGGCATCCGGCTTCTGAGCCCCCGGCTCGACCAAATGCACAGCTTTCCAGCCATTCTCTTTCGCCCCAGCAACGTTAATGGCTGAGTCGTCTACAAAGAAACAATCTTTCACATCCTGCACACCGGCTTCCGCCATGGCCTTGGCATACATCTCCGGCCTGGGCTTGCAAATCAACTTCTCCGCTGCGTAGTCGCAATACGTCAACCCTTCGAACAAATCGTCCACCTCTAGCAGCTTTACAACCCTCCTCCCATGCGTCACGTATGCATTTGTAAAGAGCCACAGCTTGACCTTGTCGCGGTCAATATCCTCGAGCAACTTCCTCAACTTGGCGTCTGGCTTTATGATGTCCCCCAGTGGCAGCGCATCGTCGACCTTTTGATTATAGTCTAAGGGGTCGACTTTGTGGTGTCGCACCAACCCCTCCAACGCAAGGCCGTAGTCTTTGTAATAGCGTTGATGCAATTGAAACGCTTCACTTTGGGAAATACCAAGATGGGACTGAAAATACTTGTCGATCAAGCCCGACATAAGATCATGGATGCGATAACTTTTGGGATAGAGACAGTTGTCAATATCGAAGAAAAACACTTTTCGCGGCGTTGCCATTGTAGCAATGATTTACACTGATTCCGAACAGACTGCTTTTAGCCTGCAAACAAACTACGTACGGCCATGAGAAAGAAAGAAGGCACAAAGAAGATGCGGTCGTGACGCTACGGGAGCGGCTCGGGCCGCCTGCACGATTGACACTTTGCGAACCTCAGCACGAACAGAAGGTGGAGTGCTGCATCCAGACTCGTAGAGATAAAACATGGTCTTGGGCACCAACGCGAAACCGCGCGTGTCGCTCCAAGAGACGGCATTGAATCGCCAACTGCTGCGGTTGTTTGACGCCGTCTCCGCCCATAGGCATCCGGTGTTCAAGCTGCAGCAGGCGGCCATTGATGAGCTGAAAAAGTCACTGTTGTCGGGTCAGAACGATGGGCAGAAAAAAACAAATGGGCTTGGAGTTGAGCCTCCCAAGCAAAAACTACAAGACGGGGGAAGGACCAATGTCCAATCTCGTCGCAAGCGTCTGGAAGCTGCCGTTTCGGCTCTGAGCGAAGCGAGCAAGCGTTTTGATGAAGGCCTGACGCCGCTTGATGTAACCTCGATCCTGCGTGCGGCCCAGTTGAGCGTGCCGCCCATCTCTGGCCTCCCTCCAGAGAGCACCAACCCAAGCGGGGGTCCCACCCCAGTAATATCCACGGAGGCAAGTACCCCATTTGCCGCTCCTAATAATCGCGTTCGTCCTGCTTCTACCCTCTCTCTAGTCACCACAGCGCGGCCTCGGCCAGAAGCGGAGGATGAAGAATACTCGCCCCCTGACCCGCTTACTTTTGATAAATCACGCCCTGCGCGGGCGATAGAGGTGTTGAACGAAGCTGCAGAGTCGGATTATGAGCCCGGCGAAGTTGCAGATGACGTCTCCAACAGTCACATTGTTGCTCCGCAACCGCAGCGCATGCACCTGCGTGGTGAAACCACCGTCATGACGCTTGAATCCAGAAATCAAAACGATGTTTCTCGAGCTGGTCCACCCATTGACGCTTCCCGGCCGGTTCAATCTATCGAACAAGACTCCCCAGCCATCAATGGCCGCCAAATGTCTCATGCATATCATGGAACAAGAAAACGCAAGAAGCCCCAGTGGGATTCTGTCGATATTCCGCTCAAAAGGGGAAGGCAAGTGATGTATGGTGGAGCTACTTCTCCTCCCCCATCTCGAGTGGCGTGGGTCAAGCAGGAACCAACGTCTCCCCGACAAACACAACCTATCGATCTTACGGCGCCAGGCCTGGAGCCTCCACGATCCGCTTGGCCGCACCATCCTCCTGATCAGACGGTTGGAGGGGCGCCCCGTCAGATGAGTCAAGAGCGGGGTCTTGTGCGTGCCATCTCAGTTGCACACATCGGCGACCCCAATTCTGCTGCGTCAGCCATACCTCTGCCTCAGGAAGTTGATACTGGTGGGACACGTCATATGCGGCAGGAAACTGCGGTTCCAATCTACCATCAGCCCTACCCAGTTCCGGCTGCACAACGCATCATTGTTGACCAGTACGGTACGCAGTATCGTGAAGTCCGTCCCATGGAGCAGCGGATGGAGATTCAGTACGTCAACCTTCCACCAGCGGCCTACGCTGAGCCTTCCGGGCCCCAATATACACCCGTCTATCAAACACCGCGGCCTGCCTACGAGGAGCCCGCGCCGACTTACCAGCAGCACGTCCAGTACGTCCAACCAAACGAGGCGCAACCGGCGTTTTATGCGCGTCACGCTTCGGTTGCTCCCGTCCAGTACCTTCCCCGGGCCCCACCTTCGCTTCCGCCGCCGCGGGCCGTGGCGTACGTGGATCAGTACGGGCGCGAGTTGCATCCCGAACAGATGCGTAGATATGCATGAGTGAGTGGCTGTAGGATTAGATGAGGCGTCTTAATGCGTAGCATGCGACATGCGGCTGGTGGTTTTTCATTCTAGTAGACGTCTGTGTAACATGTATAGCTGCAAGTGGACCCTGCAATGGAAAACCTTGATCGGAATACCGCCTTGTGAATGTGGCAAGGCGGAGAATTTCTACCATCAGATGAAGCCTCGATTAATTCTCCGGTCGCAAATACCCTCTTCCTGCCGCAGATCTGCTCTTTCTGTTACAGACGACCAGGTTCTGGACAGTCTAGACCGGCCTCACGTGAGCTCAGGTAAAAAGTCGATGTCACGTGCGACACCTCCGCTCCCATGCAGGGTGGTCCAAGCACCAAGAGTTCACCGTCTCCACCCTGAAAGCCAACTCTATTCATTCGTTTGGAAAAGGAAAAGGGACGACGGAAGCTGCAGACGGGAGCAGTTCGCAAAAGAAAGAGACCGAGACATCGGAGCGACGGGAACTCGAGGAGATCGGGCGATGCGTTTTCTGGACTCCGCCGAGTGCAGACAGCGGAGAAGTGCGTGACGTCCACTGACGGAGCGGCTGATCTTTACGGGGGCAGGGCAGAGCTTCTCAGAGTATTCTGCATACCAAACTATGGAAGTCGAGGCAGATTCGCCCATTGACGGCGAGGAAACGGTGTATCCCTGCAAAGGATGCGGTGAGGTCTTGGAGGAGGGGAAGGCATTCGAGCTTTGTGAGTTTGACCAGGAGCTTTGGGCTCGGCATCTGCTAACGCAAAAATAGCTGGTAATCGATGGCATATCGAGTGCTTCCGCTGTAATACGTGCGGCACTCTGCTGGACGCCGATGCCAGTCTGCTGTTGCTGGGCGATGGCTCCCTCATCTGCAACGACTGTACCTATAGCTGCAATGTCTGCGGCGACAAGATCGAGGATCTGGCCATCCTGACAGGCGATCTGGCGTTTTGCGCAAACTGCTTCAAGTGCCGCAACTGCAAGCGCAAGATTGAAAACCTCAAGTATGCGCGGACAAGCCATGGAATCTTCTGCATGAAATGCCACGAGAGCCTCATGGCCAGTCGACGCAAGCGCGCGCAAAACAAGCAGCCGAACCCGGCCTCCCGAGGGGGCACGCCGGGGGTGGAAAAGGCGCTGCCCTCGCTGCCGCCAGAGGCAGTACCGTTGTCAGCGTTCTCGCCCGAAGTGGGATCCGAGTGTTCGGAAACTCCGCCCGCGCACAAGTCGCCGCGGCCAAGCCTTCCGCGCTCTCGCACAGGCGGGTCGGTAGCCAGCCGATCGCGGGATATTTCGCCGGATAACCGCAAGGAAACGCTGCCGGCCAGCACCTACAGCGACAGCCGCAGCTCCCATGCGTCGGATGATACCGAGGACGGGGTTCGCGGCTTCCTACCCCTTGCGTTTGACCCAACGCCGGCTCCCGGTCCCCCGGCGCCGGGTGTTTCACGTCCCGCCATGTCCCGGCCACGCGCGGCATCTGCACAGAGCCCTGTCACGTCAGAGCCGAAGAAGAGCAGTACGCACATCCTCCAGCTGGACAAGGGCCGCGGCCTGGGCTCCCCTTCGGCCTCCAGCGAACACTTTCGTCTGCAAGACGCTCCTCGCCGCAAGGAGCGCAATGGATCACGTCCTCCAGACAGCAGCGGTCGCGTATCGCCCAAGTCGATGGACTCTCGCAGCTCCTCTATCAATCCGTTTGACGATCCACGGCGAAAGGAGAACAAAGCAGGCGGCATGGCTCCCCCTCCGCCTCGTCACTCTGACCGTCCCAAGCGCGGCGATTCGCTTGCTCTGCGGAACAAGACGGCACCTACAGACCGCGGTGGACGGGCAGCTTCTACCTCGTCATCTCATGGAACCCCCAGATCCCGCAACAACAGCAGTTCAACGGTGGATGCAATAACAGTCAGTTCACCGCCGCCACGCTCTTCCCACAGGCTGTCGACAGTGCCGAGCAAGACCGGGCTCCATTCGGATTTTAGTGCTGTACCACCGGCCCTGGGCAGCGCTGGACTGTCCCGTCACAGTGCCGAAACCCCACTCAGCATGGAGCGTGAAATGCAACGTTTCATGCACAGTGAAAGACAGGTAGAAGCTGGTTCGTCAATGCTTCGGCGCATGTCAAATGCAGTCAAGCATGGGAGGAGTTTCAGTGACCGCGACATAACGCAGTCTCCGTCACGAACTCTGGAAATATCCTCGCCTTTGACCATGGGCAGCCCAACCATTTCCTCTCCAAACGATCCTCTAGCTCAGCTGCGTGCTCAGAACATGCGTCAGCAGAAGCAGATTGCCGAGCAACAAGCGAGTATGGATGCTCTACGTGAGCAGATCAACAGCTCGGCGCAGATGCGTGCTGCTGTAACCGAGCTGAATGAAAAGCGCAATACCATTACTACTCTCGATGCCCAGCGCGAGATTGTCCTTGCAGAGCTGAACAGCATCATGTCCCACTTGCAGACGACGAAAGATGGTTCTGATGCTCCGGAAACACTGGCCAGCCGCGTATCTCATGATCTGCAGCAGACCGTAAAGACGCTCACGAGCCAGCTTCAGGGAGAGATTGAGCAACTGATGCACCGCCGCAATGAGCTGTCTGAGGAAATTACTGCACTCATTCCGCTCAAGGAGCGTGCCCTGCACGAGCTCGAAGAGTTGCGCAGCCGTAATACCCAGCTTCAGGATATGAATAACCAGTTGCTGCAGAATATTCAAGACGCGCACAAGGGAGGCTCTGGGCTAGGAATCTCAATGGATAGCGCCATACCGGAGGCCCAAACGGACAGGGTAACGGTGGTGAATGCGCCGCAGGTTGTCAATATCAGAAAGGAGCAGCCCAAGAAGTTCAACTGGCGTCGTGGCGGCGAGAAGGTGGCCAAGAACATCTCAAAGGGAGTGCGTGCCGCCACTCTGGGACCCGTTCCATCCTCTTCCTCGTCGCAGACCAATGCCGGGGCGAATTCTTTTAATCTGTTTGGACCCAAGGCAAATGTCAAACGAGGAAACGGCGGTCCGGCCACGATGGCCGTTGACTCAAGCAGTACGTTTAGTAAGGTATCTGAGAGTCGATCTTTGCTAACGAATACAGCCCTGTTTGGCAGCGATCTTGAAGCTCGCTGCGAGCATGAGCAGCGCATGGTGCCCATCATCGTTACGCGCTGCATCCAAGAAGTCGAGAAGCGCGGGATGGACTTGGAAGGCATCTATCGCAAATCAGGCGGCTCATCCCAAGTGAAGATGATCCAGTCCGGTTTCGAGCGCGAAGGAGCCAACTACGACATCTCCGACCCGGATCTGGACATCCACGCTGTGACATCTGCATTGAAGCAGTACTTCCGTAAGCTGCCCACTCCGCTCATCACTTACGACGTCTATGAAAACTTTCTCGAAGCGGCGCAATCTCAGGACCGCGAACGCCAAATCGCGCACCTCCGTGCCGCCGTCTTTTCTCTACCAGACCACCACCGCAGCTGCCTCGAATACCTCGTCCGCCATCTCGCCCATGTCATGACCAAGGAAGCGGAAAATCTCATGACTCCGCTCAATCTCGCCGTCGTCTTTGCCCCGACCATCATGCGTCCGTTCTCGATCGAACGCGAAATGTCAGATATGCAGGCCCAGCGGGTTGCGGTGCAGGCTCTGTTGGAGTTGTATGAGGGCGTTTTTGCTGAGTGATTTTTTTTTTCTTTGCTGTATGCTTCGCTCATGGGGTTAAAAGGCATGGCGGGAGTCAGATAGCTTTGGGGTTTTTCGAGTGCAAAGATTCTGTGTTGCCCCGACGGTTGGGGTAGACGATACAGTTAGATGTGTATAACCGCTTGTCTGTCTGTATGCTATACTCTTTACGTGGCGGTAATTTGAGGTTCTTACAAAGGAAGGAAGGGTTTATGGCTGAGTATGGTGTGATTCGTACATGCAGTTGTGAAGAATCTTCCTCCACCATGACGTGTATAATGTAGCAGTATATACATAGCTATGGGCTCGTTATGTCGAATAGGTAGAACTTCCCCACTTTTTCCCCTATACAACACCTTTCAGCTCCTCCCAATCCATCCCTCCCTCCACCCTTCCATAAGAATAGAGCAATACAAAAACCCGTAGAATACAACTCCCATTCACGAACAATAACTGAATGAATACAAATCTCCCCTAAAATGTATATGTGTACATAGGTGTCCACATCATACTCTCACTCCGCGGAGTTGATGATTGACTTTTGAAGTATTAGACGACAGTCCACAAAGGCCTTGGAATATCCCTCCCTTCCCCGATGCGTTTGCCTACATACGCCTCCCTCCGTGCTGGGTCGCCGGTGGTGATGGACCACGTGGGTAAACCATAATACTCTGCTATGGCGTGGACGAGGTATCTCCTGTACGTTATCAGCATGGGTGGGG
>MU005971.1:90820-247967 GCA_010093745.1 Piedraia hortae CBS 480.64
GGGGCGGGGGGGTTTGTTTTTGATAGGAGGGTCGCGGTTTGGGTGATGGTCCATTGCTCCACACGGGAGAGGTGCGGCATGGTTGTTTTTAGGTGGGAGGGTGTACTTTGGTTGTTGGGTTGGGCCGAGGTTGGAGTAATAGGGTGACTGATTGGGTTTAGCGGGGTTGTTATCGGTTGAACAAAGGGTGAAAGACTTCTCATCGTCAGGATCTCAGTCCCACTCCCAGTCACGTGGCGTGGGCACGGCCCGTACAATACTACAACACCAAGACAGTTGCCCTTTTAGTCCTTACGCGTTGTTCTAGTCTTTTAGGCGATATAGAGTAGCGCACACCGCTTAGCTCCATCATTTGTGCCCTCCGGCCTCTCGGGCCTGCCACTCATGTGTGTGATAACATACGTACGTACGTACAACCAAGATGTTTTCTTTTCTCCCTCGAACCTGCCTCATATCTTCCTGCCTTCGGCCCGTTACTATCCCTCCAGACATTGTCATACGTCCCACCTGTCACAAATCTCACATGTGGTTTTGGGTGAATGCGATGTATGACGGTCGTTTGTTGGGCTCAAAGGGTTTGGATTGACGCAGTGGGGAGAGGTTTTATGGTATAGGAATTTTTGTGGGTTCACGACTCTGTTCATGAGTTTTGGGCCAGAGATTGTGGGCTTGCCGCTGCGATCTGAAGATCATACGCGTCATGGTCCTCCAACACTCACAAAGCATATCTGCAATGGCACGAAACTGTCCTATCTCAACATCTATCAAGTTTCAAGTCCTCCATTAGCGAGGAGAGCGTTGCCCCAATCAACAATCTCAAGTATACCTTCCATCCTAACAACCACAAAGGAACCATCCTGCGCCCTCTTCTGGTCAGTATTCCCAAAGATGGCAGAGAGCCAAAGCGGCATCGTTACGAAACCACGTCCTTCGAAGACAGAAGGAATGTGGCAGCAGGTACCACAGTTCCAACGCACCGCCACGCCCGACTTCTTCCCCTAACACGAGGTCCGCTTCCGAGTCATGCATGAAGTAGCATTATCAGCCCCAATTACCCCCCCTACAGAGACGGAGGCAGTCCGAGTTATCTGCCGTACAGTAACGACTGCAGACGAAACCGGCCTTCTTTGGCGGAAATGGCAACCCAATTGACGTAACGGGCGCGCTTTGTCGATCCAATCAGAGCTATCAATAACGGCTCTGCTATTAAATTCACCCTCGAAATTGCGAGTCGAAACTGCGGCACAGTCACTGTGCAGACACGATACCTAAGCGTGGCCTGCCTCTTCTGGTCAAGAGTTCAGAGTGAGGCTCATCCGCCAGCACGGTAGAGATAGACCTTCATTTCCCGCTGGGACAATCTCCGCGCGCCCGGGATGGTTTTGGGCGGTGGAGAGAGAACAATTTCCTTCCTTTTCTCTGTGCTGGATGTTACGGAGGGGATGCAAGTTCTCCTGACAACCGTTCATGGGTCTTTTGGAGGGTGGCTTCGCGCGGGAGGGGCGGTCATGCTCGTGCTGGGGAAAGCTTCGGCGGAGGCCGAGGAACTGGTGCGTTGGAGGAGCGATTACCTGTTGAGGGTGAGGGTGTATGTCAGAGGGATGGAGTTGAACGGTGCGATGTCGTGGAGATATGGAAGTTTCTTCGAGGAGTACGTCTGGGGGTCTTTCGGGAGGGTGAAGTCCGGTCTGGAGTTGGTTAAATGGCATTGCTCCTAGACGTTCACGAGGCGGTACGGACGTGTCCGGCATGCCAGTTAATGACCGCACTTGAACCCATCCCTCCTTTTGCGTGTTGGGGTATCGACCACACCGGCCCGATTGCCATGCTTGCCTACTTGTTGCGATTGGCTTTGTGAGACTTGTGGATTAGGGAATCATGAATGTCATGTTAGGATGTAGTGTTGGTGATATATCTGTCCTTTTTCAGATCGTGAGTTTTTCCCACCGCTCCCTCTTCTCCACTCTGTGCCCTACATTGCCAATGTTGCGAGTCATCGTGAAGCATTAGTTGAACACCTAGATCAAATCAATTGAGATCCCTTTGGGGAGATGTAATCCTAACGATCGTATACCTTCCAACTTTCAAGGTCTTCTCTATGACATATCCAGATGATTTCTACGCAGAAAGTCTGAATTCAATCAACTTGCGGGTTCGGTTGATTCGCATCCATTTCATTTTAATCTAGTGCACGCAGTGGAAGATACTACTATCACTTCAAGGCAACGTTTATCAAAATACTTTTACGCACTACGAAAAAAGAGGGGTATTTCCATATATTCATATTTTCCGTCATAGTCGTCCTAAACATCCTCCTCAAAAAAGCAAACGCAAAACGTCAAGAAGCCAAGAACAAAAAAAAAAAAGGGTATCCTTATGAAAACTTTGTCAAACAAACCAAAAAGATCACCCCCTTTGCAATCATCTTCGGAAACAATGTTTCCAGAGGGGTATCCTGTTTTTTTTTTTTTCATCGATAGTGTTTTTTTCTTTTCACGATTCCTCGATTTTAGGTGTGACGTTGCCAGTCACGTTGGTTGGACGACTCGGAGCAATACCAAGGCCGGGGAGGATAGGGGCATTCAAGGATGTGGTTGAGGCGTTTCCGTTGCGGCCTAGACCGTTTGGAAATAGGGAAGATGACGAGCCACCGCCGAGGGAAGACGTGGAGCTTGTGTGGGGTCTTGTGCTACGTTGCGTGGTCGCTGAGCCGGAGATAGAGACTGGCTCATCTTCGTCTGCCCAGGGACAGTAGAGATAACCAGAATCACGGCTTTCGGAGCTCATGATTGATGCTTTGGAAGCGTTTTGCGACGCGTGGATGAACATTGAGCCGGGAGAAGTGGATCCATTCCTCCTGCGTCCGTTGAGAAAAGACGACAGCGATGACACACTGCCAGGTCGCCGGAACTTGTCAAAGATTTGCCGCATGGGCCCAGCAATGTCCTCGACAGAAGCAGGAGTTGTCATGGGCGGGAAACTGGCACGAGTGGGCGAATCCGTCCCAATAGGTGGCTCAGCACGCTGGAGCAGCTTGGATTCAAAGTACGGCATACTCTCTTGAAATGGATCGGTTTTGGGCTCGGGAATGTAACCTTTGACACTATTTGCATCCAAGCCGCGGGCAATCAAGGGCAAAAGTACAAAGTCGATTGCGTCTTTGAGCCCGCCTGCATTGTTGCGCGTGTATTTAAAGACGATCTTCTCCACGCCCGGCGCCTCGTGTTGGGGCTCGACCTTGACCACGTAACATTCTTTTACCTTGCGCGCATGTTCGAAGAGGAACTCGGGTGAACTGAGATACGAGCGAAGGCTCTCAGATGACGGGAACTCAATCTCATGGCTCTCGCGAACCATTCCGAGGAAAACATCGACGGCTTGCGGCACTTGATACTCGGGCCCGGAGACGGTTACAATGTCACTCGCCTGCTCTGTTCCGGGAAAGGTGACTTTGCAGTTCCACTTCTTCTCCAACTCCTCAATCTCGTGTTTGTGGCGCGTGATGAGCTCGCGGTGGTAAAGGCGGTCGACGGGAATGCTCTCCGACGTGAACTCCGCATCGACCTGGGCAACCATGTCCATAATCTCCTGCTTCACAAGCTCGAGATTGTCGGCGTTGCGGGCAGGAGTGCGGCAGATGACGTTGTCAACCTTGATGTCATCGTCTTCCTTGCCAATGCCGCCGCGATCCATGGCGTTAGAGAACTTGACAAAGACCGAATATTTCTTCATGATGCGCTGAATGTGCTGGCCACCGATGCCGATGATGCGCTTGTGGTACTGGTCGGGCACGTGGAAGGAGATGGAGGCCGGCATCTCGAGCTCCACCAACTCGAGCCCGTTGCGCGTGGCCTCGTACGTCGAGCCGCACACGTCAATATAAAAGTTGTACTCGTTGAAGCCGTCAAAGACAATCTGCACATTGGATTGGCTCATGATCTTGTTGATCTTGCCGTTCTTCTTGCCTGACACAAACTCCTTATGCTCGTTGGCCAGCTCCAGCTTCACACGCAACGAGCTCTGCGCCTTTTTGAGAAATGGCATCGTGTTGATAATGGACAGAGCCGCCTTGACGGCATCATCCGAGCCCGAGACGTGGAAGGCGAGCTGTTCAAAGACGAGCTCGGCGCCCGAATTGATGCATATGTCGGGCAACATGGTGCGCACGTCGGCCGGCGTCGGCTGGCGCTGGCCGGCATCCAACAGCGTCATCCACCAGGCAGCACTATAGAAGTGGCCGGCAAGGCCCATGATCTCGCGTACGGTGCGCTCGACCGTCAGCATGTCGGTCGCCTGGACACGCAACAGGCCGGAGCCTTTGCCCAGCGGCGGTAGCAGCACGTATGAGCCGTTGGCATCGACAATCTTGCGGATCATATCCAGCCGCTCAAGCAGGACATGGTCCGCCTTGAGCGCCGTCAGCTGCACATCCTTGACAAACGGCGTCTTGATGGCCAGCAGCAGTTCGTGCAGCCGTTTCTTGGCCTGCAGAATGCTGTCGACATCGTCGCCAGTGATGATGATTTCGTCTCGCGTGCGCAGTTGCTCAATGCCGGTCACCGGGCCGCAGAAGACGCCCGGGAACAGCGGCGGGAAGTAGATGGCGGTATCGGTGGCAGCCTCAATCAGCTTCACGTTCCGCCGGTGCCGGCCGCACACCAGGTTCTGCAGTGTCAGCTCTATGCGGAAGCTGTCCACATGGCGCATCAGCAGTTGGTCAATGAGAATCAACAGCCGTGTTTTAGCATTCTCTGCGCTGTCGATATCGCCGTAAACCTGCAGTTGAAGCCGCTTGTCGAGGCTCTGGTCAGGCTCGGGTTCACGGCGGCGTGCTTTGCATTCGAGTAGGAAGATGTCTGCCGTGGTCTTGGCCGCAATGGTGTCGATCTGATCGAGCATGTCGACGCGGATGCCCCCAAGGCCCTTTGGACAAAGGATGTCGCGGTCGACGTCGACTGTTTCACATCGCTGTCGAGCGATTAGCATGTAGGCAATTAGAATGGTCGGCGGGGAGGCCACTCACCAATGTAATGGGCATCTTTTGCAGGATCTTCGCTCGAGTTTCCCGCACAACTTCCTCGCTGCCAGACAGACACACGTTCGTCACCAGAGCCGTCAGCGGCCCACGCAGCTGCATGCCGGGCACCGGCTTTGGCTTGCTACTGGTGGTCGTAGCCGTCAAGTTTTCGCCGCTAAGCTCCTGGCACAGGAACCGTAGTCGCTCGACATTGTTTCTGTGCACAGGCAGAGCGTGGGCGGGTTGGTCTTCAGCGCCATCCGGATGTGTCCAGCGGTGAAAGGCGCCGCGCGAGCTGTACAGCACATCCTCCTTCTCCGGCCCCGCCAGGTTGCTGTTGAAGGGTACGTTGAATGACACGTGAACGACCCCCGCCGCCGCCGACACTGAGCGGCGGCCAGCGGCCTGTCTGTTGCTGAACGTCATTGACGGCGTCATCTTTCACCAGCCATGGCCGGTCTACTGGTAATGTTGGAGCTTCGTCTCAATTTCGCCGCTCAAAGCGGCTTAGCTGCGGAGTGGGCCCCATCGCCCGCCGTTTTCTTGGCACCGCACTGCACCTCGTATACTCAGCTGTTCTGAGGCCCTCACACCTAAAGTTGCATATTCGGCTGGATCATCAGTGTTTACATGTTGTGTAGCCCCTTTTCAACTTTCTACCGACTTTTTCTGTCTATGAAAACCCCCGCAATTGCTATGAGACGGTTGAGACGTCATCCCACCGGCCTTGGCACACTTCCGAGAAATGCGGGGAAGAGGTACGTAACAGGCAAATCCAGTCGAGGGTGCTTGAATTAGCTAGTGAGGAGAACTATGTATTCACAAGGATTTACATTCACATATTTTGTTGACTGGCCACAGCCTTACCCAATGTATTCGGTACTTCTCATACACTGGGCCGAAGTCCGTATCTGACATGAGGACGAACGGGGGCTGCGTGGGGCGTGGGGAATTTTTCTCGGCGGAACGTGGCCATTTGGCGTTGGAGGAAGGATTTTCGCTCTCGATATCCCGTTTTCGCTTGTTGCTTTTGCATGTCGACGCTGAAGGTTGAGGTGTCGGCTTCTGCCTGGCGGTAGGCTTCACTCGAGGTCATCTGTGCCGTTTGGCGCACTTGCGTTGGCCTGGCCCGTGTGCTGCTTCCTCCTGGACCTCTGAACTTGGTCTTGGCCTGTGTACTGTCTACCTTTCGGGTCTTGTGGTCCCTGATCTTTCTTCCGCCTCGGCTTGTAATATCGCTAATGCGATACGTTCGCGTCCAACATCCCTTATTTGCCAATGAAGGTTCAACAAATCCTTGAGAAGATCATACATGGGCCCTGATGTTGGCTGCCCTAGCAATTCCGTTGCCAGACCGTCGCAAACTTCACAGGCAAGTACGTAACTTGTCATCGAGGCCCTTAGAGAAACTGATGTGCTCGGCTTTGGACCGGTCCCACGGCTGCGAGCCGCCACTCTGTGTAGATGTAGGCTGTACCATTGCGATCAAAAATTGCAGGAGGACTGAAGTATATAAAAATGGACAATATGGGAGGTTGTTGCGTCTAGATGCTTGTAGTCAAAAGTGAAAGTTGTTGATGAGAACGAAGAGCAAGATACCAGGGTTTTCAAGTGCGGAGTACGATCAAAATACTGGCATACAGCTGTAGTGATGAAGCTGTCTTGATTCGGATTGTATTGTGTAGCGGTTGAGCAATGGGCCAGTGCGGTGCGCAGACAATGAGACAATGTTATTGTAAGAGAATGTCTCGACTCAAATACCAAAGACGTTCACCACATTAGATCTCAAAACTGTTACGTCCCACAAACGCTCCAGCGAGCGTCGATTCGACTCTGAATTTGAGCGTGATGTTGAAGTTGGGCTTACATCGGCCCGCCCCGACGTGACAGGCGCTGCTGCAAAACTTCTTCACTGATGGGGGCCAGAGGGAGGAGGCAGCGGTGCATGTATGCAATATATATATTTCATATGGTTATTGAGCAGCGTAATAATGACGATGACCGAGTCTCGGCTTCTAATAACTAGATGGCGCCAGGCCGAGTGACCCCCCGTCCACGCCAACCACCTGTCCATTCATGTACGCCCCAGCTTTACTAGCCAGGAACAAGAAGACGCCCTGGAAATCTGACTCACATCCGGTCCTATTCGAGGGGGCCAAACGCTCCATCTTATATGCACCCTCAAAGGCCTCCCCTTTTGGAATCTTCTCCGCATTCTGCATCATTCCACCTGTCATTTCGCTGGGGAACAGTCCGGGAGCAATGCAGTTACATCTGATCCTGAACTTTTTTTCGGCAAATGTCGTGCTGAGCATTTTGGTCAAATGAATCGCAGCGGCCTTGCTAGTCGAGTACGCGACACTCCCTAGTAGGCTTCTATAGTACCCGACCACGGAAGCCGTAATGATGATCTGGCTGTCCATTGCGACATTTTTAGCGGCATTTCCAGCAGCAAGCAGCTCGAGAAACGCTATGGCGGTGAAGTACGCCCCGGATACGTTGGTTCCCAAAACGTTCGTGAAGTTATCCACGTCATTTTCCCATAGAGCGGCTTGGAAGTCTGTGATGGATGGATTCTCGCCTTTGGCCGCCAAGGCATGTGAGTCTAGCTTACCAGCTACGCCGGCATTCGCGAAGAGCAGGTTTACATAGCCTTGCTCATTCTTCACACGTTCGGCCACCTTGCTTAGGCTTTCTTTGGAGGTTACGTCACCGACTATGGGATGGACATTTCCCTTGGGAAAGCCTGAAGCGGCGGACTTAAGTGCTTCTTCCCGCCGGCCGACTATGTAGACGGCCTTAGCCCCCGACTCAGAAAGCGCGCGGGCGGCAAAAAGGCCTAGTCCACTGCCACCGCCTGTGATGACGGCCACGAGACCATTGGTGGCGAATAATTCCGTTGGATTGGAAGACATTGTTGCTGTGAAGGGGGAGGGGTAGCTTTCAAGATCTTCAAGGCCAAACGGTTGAAGAACCCCCACTTCTGGCCGAACGCGAAATGCCAGTCCATGACATCACCAGACGGCATGCACCCCCTTATCTCCCTTGCGTCCTTTGCCTCCTCTTGGTATAAAAGTGGCTAGTACGTTCATAGATCATCAAGCTGGACTTACGATCTCAACGACTCTGAACCATGTACACGTGACTTCGGGAATCAGAGACTCGGTCCAGCAACGTCACCTCGGTAAACGTCATACTGGACGGACCTGCATGCCGAGATTTAAGGTCATTGAACAGGCTAGCGTACAAGACAGAAGGCATTTGGTCTGCCACAAAGAGCGATGGGAAAAAAACTGAAACTTCAGTGATTGTGGTATAATCTAGCCTAGCAAAAATATAGCAATCACTTGCGGTTCATAATTCAGGCTTCCATTCGACGTAATTGCCAGCTTGTGGTCCATACTTTGAGTTTTCGGTTCATGTAATGGCGAGACTGTCAAATTATTTGGTAGGCAATGGTGTTTGAGGGCGCATGTATATGTGGCTATGTGGTTGAGCTGATGTCATGTGGTGAGGTGAAGTTCCGCACTTCACCTCACGCTAACCCAGTTCTAGTCGCATTCACCGAGACTACGTTTCCGAACACGCACAGAGCATAAAACGGCACCGTGTCTCGTCCCAGGGAAAACTTCCTCCTATAGAAGAAAAAACCCTGAGAAGCATCGACCTCTATCTAAGCTCGCAGTTGCGACCTGGCTGTATACTATATGAGAGGGTTTACCGTCTCACAGAGACCTGGCCACGTAACCTTTCTCTTTCCATGCGAACGCCTATTCACCGCTGCATGTTTTGCTACGGCGCCGACTCGTGGAAGAATCGTCGCCGCATGCCAAACCTTCCAGAAGGTCGTGTCCAGGTACCAGGTCATGCCGCCATCAAAGGCAATGACAGGGCCGACGTCCTCGCCAAGATGGGAGCATCAGCCACAGTCGACCCGTCAGCCCCGGTCAGGCTGCCAACGTTAGCTCATATAAAGAGATCAGCATGAGCCTGGAGCGCTGCACCGGCGAGAGGCTGGTGGGCTGAGAATATCCCCCAGCACTACCAGGAGCTGGCCATCGGCTTTCCTTCCAAGCCGCCAAAGGAACTGCGCCTCCGACGAAATGCCCCTGGACAACTCGTCGCGTGCAAAACGAAGCACGGTGACTTTGCCGAGTACCATCAAAGGTTCAATCACCGCGATGCAGAGCTCCACTGCTCTTGCGGGAGCTTCAAGACCCCAGTACACTTTTATTTCCGCCCGAAAGGCTCAACTGCCAGCAACGTGCTGTGCAAGGGCTCGCCAAGCACCGCATTGAACCAGGTCCTAGGCACAGCGGCTGGGACTAAACTGTTTGCCAAGTATACGGCACAGTCCAGGTTCTACGAGGACATCTGCCCCAGGCAGTCGACCAGAAACCAAGATGGCCCAAGTGGCCGGGGAATTGACGCGGAAGAGGTGCGGTCGGAGGGCACCGAAGGAGAGGACGGGGAGTGAAAGAGTCGGCCCCGCATCGTCTTATGCCCCATTAGGGTCCGGGCATATGCTCATTAGGGGACCGCGACCGCGACGGAGTATCAAAACACGCTATCTTCGCGGTCACTATCGTCACGATGAGCACCGACATGGGCGTCCCGATCACGGACGACATCAACGACGTCTCCGCCGAGGCCAGGATCACGAACTGGATTATGGACACAAACAGACACATGCGCACTAACCTGTCCAAGGCGACGCTCGTGAAGAGGCTGATGTTCAGGGACGACATGCTAGTCGTAGTCTGCCCCGGGTGCATGATCGGGAAGATAGCCACAGACATGGACACGACCATGTTCAAGTTCATGGACGCGGCTGCGAGCGTGGAGACGGTTATGAGCAACGCCGTTGTTGTCAGTGCGTTCTGCGGTCCAAGGACGGACACCTGCGCGCCTGTGAACCTGCAGACGCCAAATGTCCATCGACATGATGAGGACCTCACCTGCGTGCACAACCATCGACGCAATTGTGTCCAAGATAGTCATGAGCATGCTAGCGTTCATGTCCACGATGCTATGCACATAGATTATGTTCGACATCATTTCGCTATGCGGCCCCATGCACAGATCCCCGATTATGGTGATCGGCGAGAAGGTGGTCCCGATAACCTCCGACGACTGGTGGACGAACATGAGGTTGACGCACTTGTCCGTGCAATCGGCGAGGAAGAGAGTCGCCGAACTCGTCCATGGCGAGGCTTGAGATCGTGTCCGTGATCGGCATCGTGAGCGCACGGCGCGCTGTGCGGTTGCCACAGTCGTTGCGCGGCCCGTCATGGTGTGGGCGAGGAGTCGGGGCATCTCCATGATCCCGCCCAGGTTGAGGGACACGGTGGCAACCTCAAGCGTAACCGGACGCATGCACGAGATGAAGGCCATGTGCATGGATGCGACTATGAAGTTGGCCAAGCAGCTGCAGACGTTCGTGCACGGGGACAGGTTCGTGTCCACGATCAGGGGCCTGATGATGTCTGCATACGCGGGGCCAATCAAAGTCATGCGCGTAGGCCTCTACCCATACGAGCAGGACATCCTGCACTCAATCGCCTCAGCCCTCGCGTACTCCCCCACGATGTGCGGCGGCTCCACGCCCTCCGTCCAGGTCCTCGCTCAGGCCATGGCTGCGATGGTTCACAGGGTCAAGATCAAAGCCACGAACAAGAAGGGCATGTCGGATGCGTGCATCGTCCCGACCGAGGCCGAGTTGGTAGCGACCTTCAAGATGTTGCTCAGGTGCTCGTACATGTGCACGGCTGTGGGCGTGGCCTTCGTCAACTGCGTCCCTGTGCCTGTGCCCACGATGGCGAGGAAGATCGCGTGGGCGTCCCTGTTTTCGGAGTGGCTCGGAGACATGATCGTGATCTACAACAAGTTCGGGTATAAGATGACGATTGTGAGCATGGGTGCACTCGCGTCCGACAGTGTAAAGAGGACGTTCAGCTCGTACAGGGGCACGAATGAGATGGGGAACCACACCGCCGCTGTGAATCCGGCCGCAATCTCCTACGTGAATGTGCCCAAGCACGTGGCTAGGTTCCCGATCACGCTGACGATCACGAATATCGAGGAGGAGATCTTCACGATGATGGACTACCACCCGACGTTGGACATTAGCACAAGCTACAAGTGGAATGTGTACCCCAGGGAGACTCTGTCCATGTCCATAAATGAGAGCAGGGTCGGGCCTCTAGCCAGGTCCTTGGCTAACCACCGAGTCGAGGGTCTAGTGCCTTTCTTCATCAACATGGCGAAGGACCTCTTCAACACCGGGAAGATGCTGAACAACACGGCGTCATCCTCGTCCATCGCGCCGCCCGGGGCCCTGCAGCCGATGCCGGAGGAGGCTATCCACGACGATCCGAGCGCAACCGGGGGCACGAGTCTGTTCATGAATAAGAACGAGAGTACAACCAGGACCCAGGACGCGCACGGGCCTCCGGCGAACTCCATGAACCAGATCTACGTTGGGCGCAACATCATGCTTGCGCAGTTGACCGACGCCACAGGCAAGACCAAGACCCAGCAGACGATTATGGTCGAGAATATGATCGGGAAGTTGGACGAGATTTTTCGAGCTGTACAGGACCAGGGACAAGAGGGAGGAGAGGCTTGAGGAGAAGGTCACGTCCATCATCGCCGCTGCTTCGTACAGGTTGTGGACGCCTGTAGGTTGTCAGAGGTATAGCCGAGGCTACAGGGGGCACGTGGTCAACCCGCGAAGTCGCGGCGAGGAAGCGGAGAACACGGCTCGCGTCACCCGAACAGCGAGACGTGTTAGATATAGTCTCGCAGTCGGCGACGGCCCCGTTATCGGCGAAGGTCGAGGTGGTCATCGGTACCATTACTGAGACCACCAGTGAATTTACTCGCAAGAAGAATCCTGGCAACAGGTACTGGCGCGCGCCGGTATCGTTCAGGTCGAACAATTTCGAGAGCCTTGTCCTTAAGCAAGCTAACGTCGCTGTCCCCTACAATAGGGGTAACAATTATGGTACGGACTACATATATGTCAATATGCCCAAGTTTGTAGGCATGCATCTCAAGAAAGCGGCAGAGCGGCAAGGTCTCGTCGTCCAGATCGATGACGACCGGTTGCACAGCACCGACACCGATTGGTGGAAAACTCTGAACAATTGCACCGACAATTGCGGTATCATCACCCAGAGCGGTGATTTTGAGCCTCGTGACTTGAACAACATATTCCGTGTCACCAAGAAGGGTGTTGTAGTCAACGTAGACTACTGCGTGTCGCTTCGTCTTACCAAGACGAATGGCGAAGATCTCAGCAGCACTGACGTGTTTCGTGTCGTTCTGGACTGCAGTCGCGTCGCTCTCAAGAAAGTGAAGGTGGACGTAGAGGGACCGCCCATGGCTGCCAAGATCCCCACCACCCTCGCAGTCAAGGATGACGTCGCCACAGACGATCTGCTCGTCCAGCTTGAAGCCATGGGTATCTAAGCTACTATAGAGATATCCACTTTTTTAAAAATATTTTCGGCAGCAGATGCTGCGAAATCAACTAGAGTACCATTGTCTGAAACGGAACTTGCTGGCGAAACAACTCTCATGGATATAGGCATATCGATCGGAATAGTCGCCAAATACCTCGCAGATGGGTACCAAATAGTATCAACTAACAACGATAAGGTAGCTACCAACGATCGGATTATATGTGTTAACGTCGCAACATGGGAGTCATGTCCCGCGAAAACCGAACTCTGTAATACACTGGCAAAGAGGTTAGATAATAAGAAAGGCAATCGTTTTCAGCAACTGAGCGCAGTGGCAATATGTGCCCTTTGCACTCACGGTTATCTTATCAATCATATTTCTGCACCTGGGCTTACTGCTAAGGATATGGATACTGTGTGGGGGTTTATGGAAACAACGGCTGTGAGTTCCAGCGAAGCGTTATCCAAGTGGCTAAGCGAAACGATAGCAGGTAGATCGCTCGACGGATACCGTGCTAGTGCAGTCATTGAGAACAATAGTGGACACTGTTGTAGTGATAATTACCGGCCACGTAACACATTACGTAAACCAGTAGGGGCAACTGAGTTGGTTGATATTAATGCTGCAGCATCGGAGTATGGGACAGGCGACAGCATTACCAGTCTCGCTATGGCTGACACAGACATGCTATGTTCGTTGCGTTTTAACAACGGTGAACCGCCGCCCAGAGTAACTGGTCCAACATGGTGTACGCTACAGCACGGCCAACGACTTAACGAACAGCGGCCATGATCGTGATGATGCTATAGACAGTATTGCTTGTCTAAAACCCGCTCCAATTACATGCAAGGCATCGGGTTTACCGGTGCATTTGAAGGACCCGTCTGCATATAATAACATACATGTGTTCTTGTTCGCTTCTTCGCCGTAGCACGTCGCTGTTGGTCGAGCTGTTATCTTGTAAGCAGATGTCTTGACATCATTTACGAATGCAATATTATCAGGTGCATACGACCTAAGCATCGCCGCAGACTCCCGTGTAATCGTAGCCACATGTGACCCGTCATCGTCCGTACACAAGAATATAAAGCGCGACTTCGATATGTTGACAAACGACCACTGACAGGGTACCTCCATATTATCTATCACATACGGGGTTAATCTACCCGATACTTGCACCTTACAATTATGCTTCGTGACTGTGCAAGCTATAGCTCCCAGTTGTTCACACATAAGATGTGTAGTCATCTCTGCGTCCCGATGCTTAAGTACAGACAAACTTGCCGTTGAACTGCTCAACTCTGGTTGTACGAAACAACACCTGTATACCGCAGAGGTACCTACGACCCACAGCCCGACAGTATGACATGCCCTGACATTAGCGTTGACAATCGACATACCGTTTGTAAGCCCAGTGACCAGTGGTGTTAGCAGGTCAATCGAGGCTTGTGGTAACTGTACTCCGTAAGTACAGGTGTATACGTCTTCAGAGTTATCGTTTGTAGTATGTTTGTATCTCAACGACAATGATAGAAGCTGGCTTTGTGTCCTGTTAGATCTGTTCTTCGATGATCTGAAAAACGATGCCATATCACCACCAGCGTAGGCTGCGCAACGATGTTGCTATGCGACACTGTCGCGATGACCGACAATACCATCGACAGAGCGGACGTGGAACAGATAAATGATGTGCTGCGTTTGTCATACTGGATCTCATTCTACTGACGCTATGCTGGGCGGGGTTACCCATCGCACAGATATGAACCTTTTTACCAGCAATGATCACAGACACTCTTACTATATCAACGAGGAATTGTTCCGTTGCCACGCGCTCCCTGTCAGATAGCGGGTCAATAAACGGTGTATACGCACATATATTCATTACCAACACACCCTGACGGAGGTACTTCCAGCTTTCTTGGAACCAGTCGCGAGCGGTGTTATAATCCATGTCGGTGTGATTATGAATATCTCTGGCAATATAATGGACGGATGGTGTCACGTTAGTAAGCAAAGGATCATAAGACATGGCTGATGCGACGTACGGGAGGATACGATTACCATAGGGCCGCTCGCCCAATATGATATGCCTGATTGGCATCGATCGCGGTATTCCCAAAATATACCGGCATAGCGGCCCAGTTATATGATGAGTAGTGTTACGTGTAACGCCTATCTCATCGAGGTAAGCATAGCATCTTTCGTAACATAGTTTAACTACTCGTTCGTCACACATGGTGTTTTTAGCAGAGAGCTGCCTGTTTTAACATAGAGCTGCTAATCATTGAATAACCTCACTACTAACTCTCCACATTCGACGTTAATGGTATCGTTTACATCATGACAGTTGACGCACACACGCCGATGTACAACATGCATAACAGAACAAAAGTAACATTTCTTATACTTGCTAATGGCATTCATGATTTCAGACACTAGCGTGTTAATAGACATGCTTACAGTATCAATATCAATCGATGTTCCTATTCTGGGAGGACCGAAGTTAACTGCGACCAAGTTGTCCGTACGTGGGCGCTGGTACATCAATGGCGCTAATCGCGTTCCTTCAGAACCGATCAATGTGGGTACACCGTATATGACGCCGGTACCATTTACCCACATATTGGTACGTTTGTATTGTAATGAGACCGCCAATTCCATACACCTAATGGACCCTATCCACGTTAGCGTGCAATCTTCGCTTATCAGTCCCTTTACAACGTCGATTAGCGTACCTCTGTTTACCGTGAATGGACCATTTATACTGCTCACACGTACTAAGTACTCCTTACCATCATCGCCAATGGGTACTACTACACATGTAATTCCGGTCATTGAGTCTCTGATATTATCGATTGATTCTACTATATCAACAGCATAGTTTGAATATTCGATAAAAATTATGACATTGGTTATACCGCGGTACGACGACATCAATAACATCATGGTAGCAAGTACCGATAAATGTTCTTTTTTACAAGAATTAAACACCTTGGGCGACAAGGAGTACATGTCAGCAGTGTTCACATATGGTACCGTGATACCATCCACGAGAGCATCGATGGCAGCGAATTGATCATTGCGTATGTTGACATGAGTGCAATTGTCAACTGTGTCTGCAATCCGCTTCAATGATGTAGTGCAGTTAAATGCACATGCGCTGTTCCCGCTGCACCTACCGATCATTTGATGGAATGAACGATATATTTCATGTGGTACCTAGACGTATGTTTCCCGCGCGCAGATTGTAAAGGTTCCAGCACTACCGATACAGTGAAGGTAGCAGTTGCCACTGCATCACAGTTTAATCTTTCAGCGAACACCGCGGCTGTAGCGTCACGCCTCCAACCGCGCTCCATAATGTCGCAACATACCAGGTGTCGCGAGAGAGAGATTCTGACACTGCTATATGACCATGTGTCCTGATATGTAGGCATTACTCTGACTCCAATGCTATGGAGCGAGTCCATTAAAGCGTCTGTCACAATTATTGGTACAAACAGTACCGCTGTATATGCCTCTGTATCAACAGTGGTGAAGAACGTGTGATCATACCTGTTTGTCTTAGGTCTAACAAGAACACAGTTAGGTACATCGAATACGGGAGACTTAACAGCAGGTTGGCATGTACATACAAGCATAACACCTCGAACGTACGGGTCAATGCATTCCGTTAGATAATCATAGTACTTACCTAGCACATCTAGGCTAAGCGGGATCAGCTCACTGGTTACATCTTCAGTGACGCGCAATCTCAATGGACGTTTGGCCTTCGCGATATCATAACCGTTGTCAGCCTGCAGTTGCATAAACTTCATATCAAACCATTCGTCTCCATTATTCGGTGGTGATTCGGTCCCTATTAGTGTCCAACCGCGGGTGTACAACCCACTGTTTATCATATCGTTAACATCATCATCGTATTCGGAAATCGTAGCTTGATCAGCGAAACCTACTGGAGTTGCAGCTGGCCTCGAGGTGCCCGGCGCACCGATGAGCATACGTGCCATGTGGATACAGCAACGCCGTTGCCTACCCTACGTGAATCAGTATGTCGCTATTTAATCTCCGTCAACATGAAGCCTACGCCAATGGCGTGACATTGAGCAATCATATGACACTACGCAACGCTTGCATAGATTACCGCGACGCGGGAGGTACATCTTGGGTTGACAATGCTGCCCCTGAAATGAGCGCTGCCGCCTCAGATGATCAAGTCCCCTGTATGAATAAATTCACGAATATAGTTGGACATGCAAGCGACAGCGAGATCATTTGCTTTGGTATACAGGAGTGTACTAGTGCAATTGGCGTGCTAACTGAAGTTATAGGATCAATGCAGCGCGCCGTCGAGCTGGGCAGATTGTGGACGCCTGTAGGTTGCCAGAAGTACAGTCGCGACTATAAAGGAACCTGGTTAACACACGAGGTAATGACGACAAAGTTGAGGGTACGGATCGCATCGCCGGAAGAGCAGGACATATTGAACAAGATCTTGTCAACGGCAGCACCATTGTCAGTAAGCACCGTACACGCTGCAATGGAGGCAAATCATCATACTAACATTTGCGAGTATGGTAATATATTTATGTTTCCACACGGTGCAGCACCATCCGCCGGGTTAATAGGATCTTTACATGACAATGAATGCGTAGATATGTGTCCCAACGACAATAAGGATGTTCCAAACAGTGCTGCCAGATCATTCCTAAGGGAATACAGGGGATTTATATGTGCAGGACACACATCGCATTCGACAGAAGCAGGAAGAGTGCGCCGAGTCACATGCGACGTGCGCGTCAGATTATTGTCTCGTCGTACCATCGACGACCTACGTGGTATCGAACTCGTGTGGCGCAACATCTATCGTGGCACCGATACGGATTGGACTGTGTTTTGTATGGGATATCATTCCCGCATAACGCGCGCTGAGATGATATGCTTAGAACGGTTCCGAAACACCATATCAGCCAGACGTCCTTGTAGCTTCAGCGTGCATACGTACCCTGATCTGAAGTTAGTGATAGTTTCAGTAAGCTCAGGGACGCTAATGAAAAAATGTAGCGTAGGTGGATGGGCGGACAACATTGAAGTTCACGTGTCTAGACCTATTGACGATTCACCCCGGCCAGAAATCCATAGCACTGGATATGACCAGCTGAGGGCAAACTTCTCGGCGTTTTTTAATCTTGTACCATTCATATCAAGTGACCGAGCACCTAGACCGCTCATCTCGTCTGTACAGACTCCTCAGGCAGTCTGTATTCCATGGTGCCCCGGTACAGCGTCGGTGTCACCGTGTTACTCGTTTAACCCGATAGTCACCACACCACTGTACACCAATGTTCTCGCCGATATAAATGATGGCAACGCGAATGTGAGTAGTTACCTTCCCGGTGAAAATGTAGTAGTGCTGTATCTAAATATGCCGGGCAATTATGAGGATGCCATGATAGTCTCACGCAGATACATTGACAACGGTGGGTTTAGCACTGTCTCCATATGTTCCTACCTTGTGCAACAAAGCGAATATGTGCCGCCTGTAGGTAGCCGTGTGTGTTCAGTGCTATGTACATGGTGGAAATCACCATGTGAACCTGGATGCCTCCATACAACGAGGTATATCGAATCGACTAAGACGTACTGCGTTGGGCACGCACCAACCGGCGTGATCGTCAGCGTCACTAAACAACCCACGGGGGACATATCGGTTAGGGTGAAAAGTCACCAGCAATTGCAGCAAGGCGACAAGCTTTCCACTGGTCATGGACAGAAAGGCGTTGCTGTCCTGTGGAATCATGAGGACATGCCTGTGGCTCATAGTGCGAAGCATGGTACAATAATACCAGATGTTGTGGTTGCGATGTCGTCACTTGTGACTCGACAAACCAATGGACAACTATACGAAGCTGCGTGTGCGTTAACACATATTTCAATGGGATCAAGGCTACCGGTGGCGGTTGACGCAGATGCTGTGTTTGATGTTAACGACGAATTCACTGTCACTGATGCTACTACAGGTGAGCCGTACATGACGGCTGTAGTCGGCGATGATGGTGAGATATACATGCAAGAGACGCTGGCCACGTTGGGCATTGTGCGTATGTTCAACCAGACACAGATGACCCGCGAGCGGCATCATGTGTCCCACATCTCACACGGCGCTGCGCCATCCGCTGGATTGATAGGCTCCCTGCACGACAACGAGTGCATAGACATGTGTCCGGGTGACAACAAGGACGTCCCAGACCTCGCGGCTAGGTCCTTTCTGAAGGGTTACAGGGGATTCATATGCGCGGGTCACACATCGCATTCCACAGAGGCCGGAAGGGTTCGTAGAGTAACGTGCGACGTACGTGTCAGGTTGCTGTCGCAACACACGATCGACGACCTGCTGGACGTCACAGTTGCGCTGCGCAATATTTCCCGTGGCACTGATACAGACTGGACAGTGTTCTGCATGGGGTACCACGCGCGCATAACACGCGCTGAGATAACGTGCCTGGAACGGCTCCGTGACAGTGCGTCAATCAGACGTCCGTGCACCTTCAGTGTGCACATATATCCCGACTCCAAGCTGGTCGTTGTATCGGTGAGCTCAGGGACGTTGTTAAAGAAGTGCAGCGACGGCAGGTGGGCAGACGACGTTGAAGTCCACGTGTCCGAGCCGGTTGGTGGTTCGTCCCGGCCTAGAGTGTCGGGCTCGGGGCGCGATCAGCTGAGGGCGAATTTTTCAGCTTTCTTCAGCCTCGTGCCTTTCGTATCGAGTGGCAGGGCCCCTAGGCCACTCATATCCTCAGTGCAGACACCTCAAGCTGTTTGCATCCCGTGGTGCCCCGGTACCGCGTCAGTGTCGCCGTGTTACTCGTTCGACCCGGTGGTCACGACGCAGCTGTACAGCGAAGTGCTCGCTGACATACGTAACGATAGGGCGAATGCGAGCAGCTACCTTCCAGATGAAAACGTAGTGACGTTGTACCTAAATCTGCCAGGCAACTACGACGACGCTATGATAGTTTCGCGCAGGTACGTTGACAATGGTGGGTTTAGCACAGTTTCCGTGTGCTCGTACCTGGTGCAGCAAAATGAGTACGTACCACGAGGAGCTGACGGAGGTCAACCCATCCATAGACGAAGATGAAAAGCAAACAAACAAACAATGCTTTGCTACGGATGATCTTCAGGCTGATTCACCGCCGCCGGAATTTGCTACCGCCCGTTCCTCGAAGCTTGGCCTCCATTGAGAGAGAAGGTACTGAGGTTGGATGGAGAGCAGTTCCAAGGCGATATGGAGGATTGCACACCCGCTGATTTACCAGATTGCAAGAAGCGCACGGTTCAATGGGATGCTCTCCCTCTTCACCAGGAAACACACTTTTCTTCTTCCCCACCAGAATTCATGTGCTAAAACCTCATTTCATACCCATCATTACTGATACAATTACTTCTACCGCCTACTGTCCCTTTCCCCTCTTTGCAATGTAATACGTGAGCAGTCCCAATCTCCCTTCGTCCGTCCCCTTAAACGCATCCCAAAACTCATTCTTCTCCGCAAAGAGCTCAAACAATTCACTCGCAAGCTCCACATCTGCCTTTCGAACTTCAGCATCAGCGTGACAAAGATTCGCAGCTGCAGTGCTTGTTAGGCGCGTGCGTACGCTCGTCTCGAGCTCTACAGAGGAAGAGCGGGCTTTCGTCGTCTCGACTAGACGGCGGAGGGTGTAAAGCGCCATTGCAACTGCGCCGTCGCCCTGATCCTGGCCGAGAAAATCCAGGGTTGCGTCGATGCAGACCTCTGGCTGCGACGTCCTTACAATTTCGTCTGCCGTCTTCTCGACGTCGGTGGCAAAGTAGCCGTTGGATATGGTGGTGCTGTTCTGGCACGCAAAAACTGTGACAAGCGCCTTGGCCTGCCATGCTGTGGCGTGCTTGCGTTGCCGCGTGAGCAGCGTGCGCATGAGGATCATGGCTTGAGTCTTGAGTGAGGTGGCCTTGGGCGGTGTTGGGATGATTGTGTCAAATGTCTGGAGGTAGTCTAGCAGGACGGTCATGAGCTCGTCGTACCTTTTTCCGCCGTCCCAAATGTCCTGTTTGCTCTTGGCGAGATCCTGCACACGTCGGAAGCCGTGCACGTCTAGAGACTTGTTGCGGATGCGCTCGATGCCGGAGCTGAGGAGCTTCTTGCTACGGTGCAGGTCTGCGCGTTCTTGTGGAGATGGCTCAACGCCGTTGAGAGGCTGCGGACTGGTACCTGCGCTCTCGCTGGAGTCGCCGTTGTTAATGGGACTGGCTACCCTCGCGTTCTCGTTTACTTTGATTTCTCCGAGCACCTTACGGTCACCGTTCATCGGTGCTGTACCTGCACCTGTGACAAAAGGATCTTCGTAGATGGGGATTTCTTCGGCCTGTGTTGTAACAGCGGATTGAGGCTCGCTGGCTACTTCAGGCATACCGTGCCGTTGCATCGGCGAGTTGCGGTCGAGCTTGTCCCTCGCCTGGTCGAACATGGCCTTCAACGGAGTCCGAGTAGCAAGAGGAGATTGTGTACGTGGCTGGTGGCTGGTCATGGTGGGCATTACCATGGTGAAGCCATCATCGTCTGATGGTGCATGGAGGCTGCTGTCCGCGGACATGGCCTGTTGCAGACCGGGACGCTTGATGCCGAGCCCGTTCTTGCTGCTTGGGATAACCATTGTAAGATCATCCTCGTTAATCATCGATGCGTCGTCGCTGCGTGGCGCATTGCTGCCCTTGCTAGTCGGCCTGGAGGTCTGAACGTGATCGGTGACTGACCGGCTAAGGCCTGGCATAGGGCTGCGTCTGCGAGGACTGCCTCGAGGGCTCGCCGTGTGTCGGGGACTGGCCCCCTGTCGGACACCGGTTGATCCCTTGGTGGCACTCAAACCGGAGGCGGAGGTCTTGGATGGCCTCGGTGAGTCCCCTCCCGGGCTGCCGTTTGCCGGAGTGGCGGGCCTCAGCATGCGTCTGGAGGCATAAGGGTCAGCAGTCTGCGGACGTGCAATCTCCGGTCTTCTAGGCCGTCTTGCCGGGCCAGACATGAGTGCACTACGCTTGCTGGTGGACGAAGCACGGTTGTCAGGAGCACCGGCCGAGACATTTGACGTGACTCTATCAGGATGGAGGTGTGAAGGGGCACGAGGAGCGTGGTTGACAGTGGAATAGGACCGAGGCTTTGCAGGCGACAGCTGGGCCATGGCCGAGTTTGGCCTATCAGGCACTCGTCCATGCGCCTTTGCCTTCCTCTGCTCAGCAATCATGTCCCGCATCGCCTGTCTGCTGGTAGCAGACCGTAAGCCGGTGGCTCCCGTGGTCGGTAGAGACTTGTGGAGGCCAGCATTGGGATTTCCGGGGTGTTTCTGTAGTGCCGTTTTGGCTGGGCTGTCGAGGGAGTTTATGAGCTTCTCGGCACGTTCTGGCCAGCTCTTTGCGAACACCCAGTAGGTTGCCCTCATGCCTTCTTTAACAGCCGGCTTTGCGTCTTCCAGGCCCTTTTTGATCGTCTTTTCGGCCAGTTCTAAACCGCCAGAGATCTCAAAGTGGTGCTGATAGCCAGCCTGGCGGTTCAAGATGGTCTTGAGCCACTCGGGCACGCATTGGCGGATTTGGACGTTTTTGTCTTGGGAAGCATACCAGATATGCTGCATCATGTTACGGTTGTAGGAGCAATGCTGAAAAAGGGCGTCACACGTCGTTCGGCCGTTCTGGGCAGCAATCGGTTTCGTGTTGGAGCTCATCTTGATGAAGTTTTGTAGCAAAATTTCGACTGTGGGGTCCAGCGCCGGGCCCAGCGTCCGTGCCAGTTCCTGCACAAGCTGCGTGCCATTGGTAGACATGGTTGTCCGCAACGAGTTGGCTACCTTTAATATGCCCTCCAGGAGGCTCTTGATGCCGGCCATGAAGGCTGGATGGTACTGGCTGGGTGCGTTTCCCTTCAATAGCCGCCGCAACATAACGACTGACTTATCCCGAGGAATCCAGTTCTCTTCATCCTCTTTGCCCTCGAAGAATGGCAGCATATCGCGGAAGATGTCGGTCAGGTCTCGCTCCGAGTAGACGGTGACAGGATCCATCTGGACAGGTTCAGGAGTCGGTGGATGGGCCGCTTCGCTGTTTAGGCTGTGAGAAAGTTGATTGCCAGGGGGGAGCAGATTGCCGCCCTCGGCTGCCTCTTGCTCGCCATCGCCCCTCGTCCTCGGCCTGGCGGGAGGTGCGGCTGTTTCGCTTCCAATCTGAGCGAGTATCTGCGACTGGATAGAGTGGCGAACCGAATGCGCCTTCAACTGGCGCTTGAGATCCAGCTTTGCGCGATCTGGCGCGTCAGAGAAAAGTTCGATGAGGGCTGTCTTAGCCGTCTCCCGCACGTTGCCCTCGTGGTCCTCGAGGCGCGCCACAATAGCCGATACATACGCCTTGAACGGCATCGCACGATCTTTGTGCATGCGCGCAACCCACAGGATGCCGGCTTCCTTTGCGCGCGCGTGAGAACCGCCGATGGCATCATCGCGGATCAACTGCTCGACGTCGGCAGTCAAGAATGGGTATAAGTCGCTTAGCGCGTGCGATGCGCCGGCCCTCATCGGCTCCTTGAGGTCGGCCAACTTCTCGAGCAGTACAGGTAGCAGGCGCGGCGCCAGGTGGACGATCGCGCGGCCGTGTGGGTCCTGTATGCGCAGCCGCTTCACCAGCGGCGAAAGTGTTGAACAGGCCAACAATGCCAGCGTAGACGACGAGTGCTGTGCAACAGCCAATTTGAGGCATTCAAAGATGGTCGACTGAACACTCTCCGGCACTTCGCCGTGGCGGATCTCGGCCTTCAATGCGTTCATGGCGTCCATTTTGTGCTGCGACTGCGCTGCCGGCCGCTTCAGCATTGCCAGCAGTTCCGCTGCTTGAGCCTCCATGTTCGTTGCTGCCGTGGAGTGCTGGATCCGGAGCTTCAGAGTTGTCCGTTGTCACTGGTCCGTGCACATATACAAACACCGCGTCGTGTTTACGCGTCTTCCCCGCATTGTTTATCGGCACTCCACATGTATGCCGTCATCAGTTCCGTCATCGCGCTTCAACCCCGTCAAAGCTCTTTCCGCCTTCGACATTCACCCGCACGGACCAATTCTTGGCAAGCCAGTTGAACGATCGCAGTAGATCTACTTCAATAGTTACGAGACGCGACGCTGATATAGGGAGGCACTAGTGGAATGGAAAATATTGACAAAGATCTTGACTTGATGCCACATGCGTTGGCTGTCGGCTTGACCGACAGAAGTTCAACACTTGGCAGGCTAAATGACTCTCTACTCTGGCTTATTGGTTTCAGACTCCGCCTTAGATTTCAGTAACTCATATAACAAGAACCAGACGACTTTGGAAGCCATGGCCTCGACAAATCCGATCCTCATTCCCACAAAGAACCCTCTCCAGCTTGCCGTCCGCCATATATCTTTCGTAATCTTTACTGCACTTCCGCAATCTGCCACCTGCATTCTACGCCTGATAACCTCGAGCGGATATGCAGTGGTTTGTCGAATGACGCCTGCAAATGCACCTGCTGACAATGACGCCCACCACGTTAGCTTTTGACTATTCTGCCCCGTAAACCCGTACGATCGCATGAGGTCGCTCGCCGAGTGAAAGGCCAACCATCCTAATCCTGAGTAGGGGATGGAACCCACATGCATGGGCCCGATCCCACGACAAAACCCTACAAAATCACCAGAATAAACCGCTTTACAGGTTCTGACGATCATCACACTGCGGCTGGAGGTCCACGCCAACCGCGCGCGAACGAGATCCAGTGGATAAAAAACTAATGTAGTTGCCGTGCCTGCTATGGCACCTGCGGTGAAACGCGGCTATGCAGACTTTGGCTCCGGACTCGGAACCAGAAAATCATGGAACAGTTCGTATGCTGCAGAGTGTATAGACCTGCAAAGGAACATTTTTGGTAGCGTAGCGCTGTATCCGAGGAAAAGCCTGAGTACACCGTCCCGGCGGCATATCGCACCCATGGCTGGTACAACGCCAGACCACGTTTTGGAATGTTTGCGAAAGTCGGGGTTTTCTGTTTGGAACGAAATCATGATCCGTTCCAGTGGCGTCACAGCAGTTTTTGCCGTGCATGATGCTATCCCCCCGGCTGCCATGCTAAGGGTCAGCTTGCCGAGAGTGTTGCTATATTGGTGGAATGATACATTGGACGTTTCACTGGGTGCTTTACCAATTGCAGTCGCCTGAGGGTCCATTAGATTGTGTACTTAGTCTTAATGAGACCTTGTTGCGAGGTCTTGTCGCAACCTTCGAGGTGAAGTTTGTTTGAAAGTGTGAAAGTTTGGAGTTGTTTCTAGATTGTAGAAACTTGGGGTATCGGACGCCAAGCTGTCAAACGTGTCACAATGTGGGGACGTACTACACACCAAAAGTCCTAGTACGTGATATGTTCGCAAACTGACATATGGCTGGTTCGCAAAGTGGAAGATAGCAGATGCAATGAAGCCAAGTTCTTGGGGCTCTTCCGTCGGCTAGCAAGGCAGTCCTTTCGCCAAACTGACTAGCATCATCACTACTCGTTAAACCCCACATGATCTTTGATTGGTCGCGTGATGTTCCAGATTACGAGTCAACGTTCCATATAGCACCGTTCCTCCTAGGTGGCATTCCTCATCAATACATCCTAATCCGCACGGCTATTCCTGTCTAGCAATTTTGACTGCCATTTTAGTCCGCACCAAGACCAGCTTTGTTCCGTTGACGTAGAGGAAATGGAACCGATATAAGAGAGAAAAGCCCACGAGGTGATTGCTCACACATTTGCCAACAGACCTACCATATACGGTGGCTCTCGAATGAAATCCGCCACGGTGGCCGCGAGCCGAGCATACATTACAACAAAACCTCACATGATCTTCAACACATTAAGATCAAGCCGGTAAATACAAAAGAGCCGCAGCGCAAAAGGCAGCAAAAGTAGCACCAGCAAGGACGATTTAGCTCATATCCTTACGATCATCCTTTAGTCGCCAGCTAACAAACCCATCAACGGCACTGTGGCAAACCGAATTCCCATCGGATCTATTTCGGTACACCCAGCACTTCAGCACCCTGATGATGCAGGTTCTGCACTACCAAAAGTTATGCACAACAAAGGAGCTTGAATTTCATCCGATCAAGTAAAGAGTATGCCTGGAAGGTACACTTACCAATGCAGGTTCACATGAAGCGAAGAGTAAGGATGGAAAGGGCATCTTACTAAGGCACACAACTTCCCCTTTTTCTTCCCCCTTTCTTCCCTCTTTTCTTCCCTCTTCTTCCCTGTACGCTTCCTTGTTCACTTCACTTCACTCTCCTCTCCTCTCCTCGTTTTATTCTCCATACAACTCTCCTCGCTGTCTATTTCGACTCAAACTAAGTGCTCCATTTCCATTACCAGCGTTTGCAAGAGGCGACCATGCCAAGATTGAATTATACCCACGCAGCAACACTTGCAATCATGTGTCCAATGATTTATCAGTATATGTCCACACGTCCAATGAGTCACGCCCCCGAACAGCAGTCGGATTCAGTCAATTTGTTTGAGATCATAAAAGAGAACCAGGCAAGCTATCTGGGAAATTATTGCACCCACCAACACCTTCCTAGTGAAGTTGCAAAACAACCAGCGCAAAGGCCGGATATCTACAAGTCGCTCGTGGATGTGCCACGGCAAAAAGAAAAGGTCACGAGCGAATCTCACATCTACACGAACAAGTCACACGATGGGGGTGGTACTTCCAAGGATGGCCAAGTGACGCTTGAAGGAGGGCAGTTGGAGTTGAAGGCTCAAGCAAAGACCGCAAGACGCCAGCAATTGGAAGAAGATTTCTTTTGCGATATTCTTTGGGATTTGGATTATTAGTGGAGGGTTTCAAGGAGCTCGTTCAAGTTGATGTCAACCAGGAGCAAGTTCCGATAGGGTTAAGGTCGTTGTTGAGAAGTATCAGTGCCATACCTCGGCCTGATAACAAAGACTATACAAAGAAAACCCTGTATAGCAAAATGCTCAAAGAGCATAATAAAGAGGACAGTGGGGCAATGGAGTGATATCTGAAACTGTTTGAACAAAGAAGCTACTTGCATATAAGCTCGCTGCTGAACATCAGAAACGATAACTTTGTAAAAGCTCGATCTTTAGAACTATTACGCTACGCAACAATTATCTTCCAACAAAGGTGACCGGCAACCTCAACTCTAGAGTGATGGTAGCAAGGTAATAACAACATCGTCTTTCGCGTCATCTCCCATTCCTATTCTCACTGGTTCAAGCTTATCCTAATGCTATTATATTAGATATATAATGATCGTAATTTTTATACAAGGGATAGCCGCAGTTGCTTCTCCTTCGAACGAGATCTCCATACGTGACTCTCATGTTCAGTAGGCCTTTATTCTACGGTAACGTAGGTATACCAGTATCGTTGCATGCCGTCGTGAGCAGTGTGCACATATCATGCTGCAGGATCCACTCAGGATATTGCCTGTTCAACCCTTGAGTATTTCCACGCAATACAGCTATGATAGCGCTCAAGAATTCCTTGATCGTTGCGACCTCCTTGCCACGTCCCAGAAAGCCACTTCAAGTTTCGAGTAACTTCATTCCAGTACAGTTTTTATGTCGAGTCATATCCCACCAAATATCCTCTGCCTGTCCAGCCACCCCAACACCTGACACCCAACGCCGCCATTTCGTCCTAACATCAGCGAGCAAATGTGAACAACAATACATACCCTCGACACAACCTCCAGAAGACCCACAAAAATCTAAGACAAGAATAACACACTCACCTGTAATTGTGCTTGATAACCGGTGCGTTGCTCTGTATGCTGAGGTTGAAACCCCATACAGACTTGTCTAGCACCTGCCTAACGACCAGGCAGATGCGGCCCTCCTCACCGGAAACTTCAATTCTCAAGGAAGCCAGAAAATAGTAAGCCAGCCACTATTTGTCAGAAGACAAGAGCAGGGCCTGGAAAAAAAGAAAGGCCAAGGCGACCCATCGTAATAGCAAGGCCGTTGGCATAATTGATAGAAGCGCATCCCAACCAGTCTTGGCTGGATGGGACAGGTCTCGCTGCCTGGACGCGGGAGACTGGAGCTGATTGCCGCCTGAAGGTTGAGGAGCAGGCGAGCGCTCAGGTTGTCCTTCGTAGGGCAGACTGTGGCCGCCACGTCCTACTTGCCATTATTCTTTAGTGTGATGATACGCAACCGGGGAGTTTAATAAAAGTCCGTCAAGGCTTGGCTTTGCGCTAGGGCACGTTGTCGCTGCGGTTGTGACTTCGGACTTGTTCGACGCGGGGGATTTGCGTGCAGACAGCTATGGACACGTTAGCAGTGGTTTTTTGCTCTCATGCTGACGAAGTCGTCGGTGCTGGTGGCCGCTGCTGGTGTGAGTTTGCAATTGGCATTTTAAAGACAACCCTTGGCAAAGTGAGACTAATTCCGGCGGTTCGGGCCACCTTTCCTGATTGGAAACACACATGACTCGCCAAGAAAATATAACTCGTGAAGAAAGCCACAAGTCTATTGAAACCGAGTCTACACTATTCCAAAAAACACCACAGCCTAAATCTGCCACTGATTCGCTAGCGCAATCCCAGACAATTGCCTCCTGAACCCTCAGGCTCTGAGCCATAAACAAGCCAAGCAAGACCGATCGGCCTCTCGCCCACCAGCTCAGGCTTTTTAGAATTCCATGATCCGGGTACCACTTGCACGGATTACGATAACCGGGGTAACCACCATGTCTTAGAAACTAAGTGAGCCGACACTTCCAGTCGCCTGTCCTCTCGGCAGAGCGACCGGTCCCACCCAGTTTACACTGGTTGGGATGCGATCTTTGATATAATACACACCTTGGCCCCGCCGCCGTGACGGACCGGCCTTGGTGTGCAGACGGACAAGCAGCCCAAGAGTGAGCAAGGCCCAGCGCCCACCGTCGAGAAAAGCAGCCGACGCCGTTCCACGAGCCCCTTAATGGATTCTCATCTTCCAGATGCGAGTCAAGACATTGAGAGGCTTTGTCTGCAAACCCATCCTGCGGAATTCAAAACCTGGCCTTCGAAGACGCGAACAGCCTTTGCAATCTGATCGCGGCCATGAAAATTATCTGTCAGGTTTTTGGCACCTGTCTTTGGAAGCCGCATGAAGGTTGCTTCAGGAACTCGCCGATGAGACGTTCAAGTTTGGAGAGATGGCATGGAGCAGGCTCTCCATCCATGCTTTAGTTCCCCTTGCGGCTCTTCATCATCTACAAGTCACTTAAGGAGGCCTATCGATTGTCGGGACTAGCAGAGACGGTTGGCATCGGAAACGGCAAAAAGAAAGTTCAAGATAGACGCCGCTGGAATCCACAGAGCCGAAAACTCTGGTTGCTCCATTCTCGTGAACGGCAAAGGCGGGAAGTTCCTCCGCGACCACGACCTGCCACCTCTGAGCCTTTCCGTGAACGGTTCTGAGTGTGCAGCCAAACTTTTGGAGGGTTGCGAAGAGCCGCAGAATCTCGCAGGCTGTCGAAGCTGCCTCGGCGGAGCTCGCAGCGCCAGCTATCGAGCCGAACGAGCAGCCTGCGCAAGATCAAGTCCAAGCAGCAGCTACGACAATCGATGACCTGCTCGAAAATTTGTCGGGCGAATCGTCGACGACAAACGCAGACGTTCCCGATGCAAAACACATGGGATTGGCGGCCTGAGCACTCCTGAAGAGGAAGGCGACGGCAGCCCCATTTTTGGCGACTGTGAACCCGTGCGGCAAGAACTCGAAGCCAGCTGATGGTTTCTCGTACGTGGCTTTGCCTCCAACGCGACGCATCGGTGGCACGTATCGTAAGTGTGCCTACTGAGGGAGACGTAGCTGCTAACTTTGCACAGTGCTAGTTTAATTCAACTTGCACCACCGCAATGGCCCCAAGATCAGCTGCAGTAAGTTCCCTGGACCCGGCTTAAAGCTAGCAACCCAACTCAGTATCTGTAGCTATGAGCATCAGGCTCCATCTCTTCGGGTTCACATTCGACACGCTGGCCCACCCAGATGCAGCCAACGCACTCCAGATATGCTGGAGGCCTTCTACAAGATAGTGCGAACCACATCGATTGCCTTCTTCGGTCGATACTGGGCTCCCGAAGAAGCTCCGTGCCCTCAGGAGCTTCCCTAGGCTGGCAGCGCGGAGGAAGATGGCATAAACCAGCTGTTAAATGTGCATATGCCGTGCACCAGTTGCGTGGCCGTGCGCAGGAATGATTTGTGCTTACTGCGTCGATTTGCCCTGTCTTGCTTCAGATATGGAACGCTCTAGAAACACCTCTTTCTGAAGTCTTCGGTGAGAGTGACGAGGTGCGACAAGCACAGACACAGTTGCGTATCACTCGCCTCCGTCACCGAACTACGGTATTAGACCTCATTGCCCAGTTGGACTCATTCACGGACCAGCTCAACTGGCCAGCTCAGGCACGGCACGCCTTCTTCTACCAAGTCGTACGACCGGCGGTTCGCCTGGCCTTGATCCATACTGACACTACGACCTATCAAGCGTTAAAGGAGAACGCTAAATGGGTCGAAGCCCTTCAAGAACTGGCCAAAGGAAACGCCGATGCACCCTCGCACAAACCTTCCCGACGCGGGTGTAAGCGCAAAGCGGGCCCGGGCATGTGCCTAAAGGCTGCTGTGCAAAAGCCACTGCCGAAGGCAAACCCATCACCCGCCACTGCGATGCGGTTGATGATCCTGCTGGGGTCGAGCGCGTACCACTTACCATCGTCGGCAACACCTACCAGGCCCTCGTTGACACTGGCGCGGTGGTGAATTGCATTCGAGCCAGCATCGCGCCACCCGATAAGCTTCCCTCTCGAGTCAATCTGGTGGGACCCACGGGACTGCCTATAGCCACGCATGCCGACCAAGTTCTGATTGAGATCAATATGCGGCCTGTTCTCTGTTACGTTGTGGAGGGCCTTTCCGAGCACCTCATCCTAGGCCTACCATATATCAAGGATGAAGGATTGCCTAGAATATGCCATATCCATACGACAGGCCCGAGCAAGAACGGGCGCAACCCACGGCCTCTCCTCTCTGCGGAGCCCGACGCCTTGAAGTCAACCTTGAATGAGGGAATCTCGAAAGGGTTGATCAAGCCATCCAATGCAGGGAAGGCAGCGAACATTCTGTTCGTGCCTAAGAAAGACAATTCATTGCGCATGTGCATCGATTACAGGAACCTTAACTCTAACACCGTCACGAATGATTACGCAATTCCCAATCTGGATGACCTCCTCCAACGGGCAGCAGCGTCCCGCCTGTTCTCGCTCATAGATATCCGTAGCGCTTTTCACCGCATCCCTCCGTCGCCAATAACGCGTTCAAAGACAGTTTTCAAGTGTGTTGAGGGAACGTTTGAGTACAACGTGATGCCCTTTGGCATCAAAAATGGCCCCGCTACGTTCCAATGAGACACTGACCGCCTACTGTTCCGCCTCAGATAACATCTGCAGTTTTCCGCGTCTCTCGGCATCTTTCCCTCACCAACAATTATGATCTCCTTGAGATCATCCACAATGCCGTACAGACCACTGCGACCCCATCCTCTGTTTCTCAGTGGCCCTCCAACGAAGCCCAATCCCCGCAGGAGTATCATAACAAGAATGGCATATCAGTAAGTTTGCCGCAATCATTGCGCCATTTCACCAAACTAACATTTAAAGTCCCCTTGACATCTTCCCTATCTCATTCCCAGCGTTCTGGCCACTGCAGCTGACCCGAATGCGTTTGGTATGGGCCTCCTACATGGTAGTGCAAACCACTCCGGTCGCACCTGAGCTTCCAACCAAGTCCTCCTACCTCAGGCCCTTCCTTAGGCCGGCGATCCGAGAATGGTATGTCCGCCGCCGTCTTAATAGTATCGGCTGACTAACGAGTACAGGTGTTCATCATCTACTTTCAAATCCCAACATGCTGGCGTTCAAGGCCCCCAGCGATAAGAACGATCCCTGCTAGAATTCAGCTCTATGGTCGATGGCTGGAAGAAAGGGGGATGGACTGGGTTGAATCTATGCAGGGAAGAAGGACAGCTGATAAGGATCAAGGTGGAACCCGGATTAGGATAGGTCAAGATGGATTAATCTTTGGCTTTGGTTGGGAACGACTGCTTGAACCCTTTGAACACCTCCATAGTATCGGATTAACACAGCACCTTTGTCGCTTCTCATACATCGTCAGATGATCATCCACTCTCTAAGGCTCTCTAACCTTCAACTTGAAACCGGGACAAAAGAAACGATCTCTACACAATACAGAAACCAACATCCAACCACCTCAACCACTCTTCAACCTAAAACTTTTTCTTACACATCGAAAAAAACTACCACAAAAGTCAAAACACACTCATCAAACTCTAATCTCAAACATACCCGATATATACCCCATCCTACAAAAACTACCTCCTCCCCACCCTCTCCCTTCTCGCAAACACACTACCCCGTCTCGGACTCGCTGCGACCGGCCCTCCCAAATCCCCAAAATCCCTAATCCCAAGTCTCGACTCACAAACCCTTGCCCAAAACCCTTGGACCGCCCTCTGTAAATCAGCCGTCATCTCCCTATTCATCAACCCCAGCACCAGCGGAGCAAACATATCCACAAGTTTCCCAAACTCCTGTTCCGCGAAGAGACTGAACCCATCCAACACATCAACCACAACAGGCCTCCACGTTACGATATTCCTCTGATGCGTCTCCTCATCAAGTTCAATGTACGATTCGAGGATATCTGAACAAAGAGGGATCAAAGCCGCTTCGGTTTCAGGACGGGAGGCGATTCGTTCGGAGGTTGTGTCTGCATACATGCGGAGGAGAATTAGGACGTAAACACTCGCGGAGCCGGATTCTTGTTTGAGGAGGTTGGGGGGCTGTTTCATGAAACCTTCACGGAAGAGGCGCGTGCGGAGGTCGCGATCTTCGTTGAATCGCTTCGCGAAGTGGTAGGATTTTTTGAGTAGGGACATTAAGCGGAGGAGGAGGTGGGAGGGGATGGAACTGTAGACGGAGTCGTTGTTGAAGAGCTCGGAGACGGTTTCGATCATGAGGAGTTGAAGTACGCATTTTGTGATGATTTGGTTGAAGTAGCGTCGCTTTGCGGCCGTGACAACTACGGGGGCCTGTTGTTGTTTCGCCGAGGAGCCGGATTCCGCGAAGTCTTCGAGCTCAGATTTCTTGGTGCGTGGCGAGGGACTTGTTTCGTGGATATCGGAGAGGGAAGTGATGGTTCTGGTACGGGCTCGGCGTGGGCCGTTGGAGACTTCGTCTGTTGAGCCGTTGGGCTTTGCACCATCGTCTTGGGAGGTGAGTGCGTTGGGACCCTTGGGTATGTCCAGTGTTGCGTTCTCAGTTGTTTCGCTCGCTCTTCTAGATCCTCCGGTTGTTGCTGGACTGAACAGTTCCTTGGCCTCGGTCCGCGCAAAGAGATCGACAAATGCTCGGACAATCATCTCCCAGTGATTCTCTGAGAACCTCATCACGTTCTGCAGAATCAACTGCTGCAGACAGTTGCTTCCGATGCGCGCCAATGTGTCGTTTTCCTGACAAATGCACAATGCAAGGAGGTCCAGAAACCTGTCGAGCATGTACTCGAGACTGTCAAAAAAGTGCGTAAAGAGGCTAATCATGTTGCGAAGGGCCTGGATCAGCGTTGTTGACAGCCAAACGCTGAGCTCCTCGTGGTTTACAGCCTCCTGATTGATAGCTTTGCGGTCCTTGAGCACAACAAATATAGGATAGAACAGTTGCCGCCACAGCGTGTCCCAGAATTCTCTTGGCCAGCTTCCTCCATAGCGCATAAGCGTGTCAAACAGATAGTTAAGTGCACGGCTCCGCACTTCGAGATCTTCGCCCGTCATGAGGACATCGTGGAAAGCAAAAAGGACTGGGAACCAAAATTGCTCTTCCTGCGTCTGTCTGCTGGGCTGCTTGGGTAACCCTTCTGCCTGCGGTGCGTCCTTCTTGGCCTCATCAGTGTTCAAGCTCAGAGAGCACTCTGGAGTCCGCAGCATCTTGGGTACTGATGCTTTGAGCGTCTCAATCGCCTGCAGCGACTTCTTCTGGAATCGCTGATTCTTACTAAATTCGGTCAAGCAGACCACAAGGTCCGCAAAGGCACCTTGGCTAATGACGACCCCAAACCGTTCATTGTAAACCTGAGTGACATTGTCAAAGGCCAGGTTGACAATACTCTCGTACGGCTCACGCGCAGCTACGGTAAACACGCCAAACATTGTTCTCCAACCGCTTCGGATCTTGTCGCCCTTGGCTTGGATCATCTGAATGAGGCACCGCAGCACGAGATCCTTTACCGTTGCCTGGGACGCATTGCCCAGAATGAACTCAAACGGTTTGAGAAAATCTTTTTGGAACTTGAAGCCTGGAAGCTCTTCAATCTCCATGAACCGCATCGACAGCTGGCGTAAACTGTTCAATGCCAGGTTGACAACTGTTGTATTGTTGTGACAGCCGACATCGATAAAGTGCTGTCCAAGAACCTGCCAAATGCTGGTCCATTCGAAGCGCACACGCAGCATGTTGTACTCTGACACTTCTACTAATTTGGTCAGACTATAGATACGGGGATCTGCCGACTGGCCGGACGATTGAATCTCCTGCCAGCTGACTTGCGTAAGAGCGCGCACAAAATGCACAATGGCGTCTCCAGACAGGTTGGCAGTGTTGGTGAAGATGCGGTCCACCCCACGGATCATATCCACACTGCGAGACTCTTCGGCAATATCAGAATGGAAAGTGCCCCCAGAGGCACCTCTAATCTGTCCTCTTCGCTGCCCATGTGCGCCTCTTCTCATCGAGCCGGTGGGGTTTGCCGAGTTGAAAGCTGAATGACGAAGCATGTCCGGCACAGCACCTTCAGAAACTCCAGACGAGATGAGCTGGAAGCGGTCGAGTTGGGAGATGCAAGTCAACACCTCTCTCCAGCTTTCTTTCAACAAGTTGCCTTCGGTATAAGCAATGTCTAGCAGCGCCTTGAGAGCATCCATATTCTTGGACTTCATCTCGCTCAGGTTGTAAAGGCTCGTGCTCTGAGCCAGGCTGGTGACAAACGCTTGTCTTGGGTCCTCTAGATCGAACAGACATGCTATGCGGATCGCCAACTTGAGGCCCTTGATGCACAGGTGGATGGTCTCAATGTTCTGAGATTCCTGCACAGAACCAGAGAGGGCGGTGAGAAAAGACATCCACGTCATTTCAAACATTGGACCAACGTGTCTAGAGTCGCGTGCTGTTATAAACCGCGAGCCCTGCACTTTGGCCGTCGTTGCCGCTCCAATCCGCCTTTGCTGGCGCAAAATGTTCTTGAAAAGTAGCTCTGTGCGAGCACTCATCTCGTCACTAGCCGCTACGTACGCCTCCCTCTGTAGGTCCCGTCCGACGTTTGCCAAAGCCGAGACGAGTCCACCAGGCTGTATCGGCTGGGGCGCAAAGCCTAGGTTTGCAGCTCTCTCCCGTTCCGTGTCGAGGACAATCTCATTGTTCTGGATCTCTTCAAAGATGCCACGCAGATAATCTTCTGGAAGGTCTGCATTATCGTTGATGCCCCTGTTGTTCTTGATAAAGTCTTCGGGTGCCATCCGCTGTTTAACCTGAGCCGAGTGTTGATCCGTGTTCAACATGATAACGCTGTAGCCCAGAACATAGGCTGTGTCAGCATTGGCAAAGGCTGAGGGGTTACCAGTCGTGTAGCGTTCGGCGAATTTGAGCATTAGACGGTCAATTTTCTGCGCTTCACCAGGTAACCTGAAGCTCTGGAGGAACCTTCGCAGAGCATCGACAAAGCGAGTGCGCGAGAAGTCCATCTGATCTAAGAACGCGTGCATGATCTTGATGTTATACTCGTCACCTTCGCCTAGAAATTCACCCAAAGATGCCTTATCGATGCGTTCGTTCTTGAGCAAGAAGCGGGCAATATCCTCGGGAGAGGACGAAGGGATAAAGCCCTGATCTATAAGAGTTTTGACCCCCCGTTTCGGCTTGAAATTGAATTCTTGCACGGCTCGATTCAACGCAGTCTTGTGTTGTTTGACCTTCTCCAACTCAGCTGGATCGTCTTCTGCGAGCGGCGAGTCTGTGTCCGCCGCTACGCCGTCTTCACCAACAGCAGAGGTTGGTCTACGGCTGGACGCTTCAGTGGTGTGCCGCGTATCCATGCTCAGCCGACCATCCTCCGCGGATACACGTCCATCCATGGACGAGGGTGCAGTGGACAAGTGAATGGGCTGTTGGCTCCACTCAACCATGCTCTTCAGCGTATCGACAAGGGCTTCTAGACTCTGAATTTTGAGTGCATACTCATGTGGGAAATCTCCTTGGAGATGCTGCTGCTGCTCGTGCGGCCCTCCCAAGTTTGCAGTTGCTAAGCTGGGCGGCAAAGTACCTTTATCTCGCCAGTCATTCAGACTAGAACTGTTCTTTGCGGCACTTTCGAGATAAGCTTGTTGCTGTAGTGGAGTCACACTGATGGGCGCAGCAGCCAGCCGCGACATGTGCTCTATGATCTTCTGGCAAAAGTTATCTGCTGACTGCCTGTCACAGTCGTAGTTGAGGTATATCTCTACGAGTATACGAGGATCAGCAACGATGCGACCAAAGACGTGCTGAATGATATAGGACTTCTGCCACCATGGCGCCGCTCGCTTCTCGAGAATGGCAAGGTAGACCTCTCGGAAGAATACTTCAGACTCTCTCTTAGTATGAGCGCGCAAGTAGCGAATCATGAGCCAGAAGATCTCGGCGCTGACCTCGAAGACGCGGGGAGTAACGCTGGTAGCATTCCTACTGAGGGAAAGACACAAATATTGGTTGATTGCACGGGTAAATTGCGTGGCCTCTCCGTTAGACGAAGCCCGAATGGTTGAGTAAGGCGAGGTAAAGACGCTGCTGTGGTTGAAGAGGGCCGTGTGGATAATGTGCAAGCTGAGCAATTTTGACCGCATGCCCTGCGACTTGATATCTGCCGCATCTTCTGGACGCAGGACCTTGGTCCCCAGCTTACACATTGCACGGAAGAGGAGAAAAGCGTCTCTAATATGAATCTCGTCTTCTTCGTCTTCCTCGGTGCTAGACGCGTGCTGACCGACGGTGGGAGTATGCAGCGTTTGCCTAGGGGCCGGAGACCGCTTGGCTTGAGTAACTGTAGTTGGTGCGGAATCAGCAATCTTGGCATCATCAAACGACCTCCTCGTCTCAAACGTCTTTAGGGTCATCACTGGAGTGTCCCCGTTTCTTACGACGCTTTCTGTTGCATCTGGACTATCAGATACTTCACCGTCGCCACCAGCGGCAGGCACATCCATTGCAATCGCCTGGTCTTCAGCGATGGTAGCTGGAATCAGACTGGATTTACTAGAGCTCTCCCTGGCTGCCTTGGCTGCTAGTCTGACTTCTACTCTTTCAAAAACGGTATTTGCCATCTGAGTCAGTGTGCCCTGAGCAATCTGCTGATTGGCGCTGCTTTTGCTCAGTAGGAATATGTTGTAAATTTGACGAACGCTCTTAAGCAGTCCATTGCCATGCACTACAATCTTGTCATTGAGGATCGCTGCCAAAAGGCTTTTGATAATCTGCATCTGCACTTCCGGAGTGGCATCGACCTGGAAGGAGTTGCAGATAGCATCTATCGCCCGTTCAATGAGTTGCGTCTGCTGCGGATGGTTGGGGTCTGGTGCTGGCTGTGGGATCGAAAAGTACGAGTAACTGATCAGCTTTCCAATGCAATCAAGGGCCGTGGTCACAACTGAAGTAGTATGGGCTTCAGTGGCCAATTTCAGCGGCTCAAACATTATCTCTGGATCGATTTGAGATGCATCTCCCTGTGCTGTACGAACGGCAGCCAGAGCTCGCTGGGCAGCTTCATTGAGAGCTTTCCGCTGCTTGGCATCCTTTGAGGCGGCAATGGTCTCGAGGGCTGTGACAACAAAGACCATGCTGGATCGAGTACTTCGGGCACTGCCTCGAGGCCCCGTTGCCATAGTTGCTGTGGTTGATTGCGAGTCGGTTCTCTGCCTGTTGCCTTCCCAGCTGGGCGTCCGAGGCACCGAGATCGCCACCCTTGGCGCCTCATCCGGCGTCTCGCTCCGCCGGTCCATGATTTGTTTGTCTTTGGTCGGTGTTCCTGGCTTGTCCACGGCCTCTTCTGCAAGACTAGACTCTTCTTTTTCCTCTACATGCTCAGCACCATCCTGGTCTTCTGCTTGTGGCTCCAGTGCTGTCAGCCCCTCCTCCTCCTCCGTCTCCGCTGATTCTCGCTGCGAGCTCTCATCATCTGACGCGACTTCCTGTTGTTCTTCTGGTCCGGCCTCTGCCGGTACTGGGTCACGCTGTTCCCTCTCGGCCATTCCAACTCTTTACAAACTTCTAGGCCAGTATCATTTCAGTGAACTGAATCAATCCTCGGTCGATCCAGATGAGTAATCGAAAGGCCCTTGGCTGTCATCAACCCGAAACGGCTGTTGGACCCTATCGACAGCTGGTAGTAGGTATCAATCAAAACTCAGTGACAGGTCAATCAAATTTGATGGATCCTCAGCCGAACTGCCACCGTCAGCGGGTCAAGCCGCGAATTAACTGGAGTTGATTAAAGTCCAGTTAATGAGCGCAAGCAACACCAACACCACCAGCGGGGTCCAACGTTTTTCTCGAACCACCAACTCTGCGCTCGTTAAACACTGCAAGATGGCCACAGCTGCAGTAATTGCCAGAGCCTCGTCGCGGGGACTGTGTGCGCGTGGAACACTCAGAACCTTTCGCGCCGGCGACAACGTTGCGTAAGTCGATCCGGAGCTCCAAAACTCACTCAAAAGCTGACGGCGCAAACAGCAAAGCAGCTTCGTTTGCTGCCCTTCAGCGATACTATGCGTCAAAGTGTACGTCAACTCCAGACAAGCCGAGGGCTGATGGATACTGACACGGTCCTACAGCCTTCCCGCCTCACACAGTCGTTCCCATGCCCGCCCTTTCTCCCACCATGACCAGCGGTAACATTGGTGCCTGGCAGAAGAAGCCGGGTGACAGTCTCTCGCCGGGAGATGTCTTAGTGGAGATCGAAACCGACAAGGCGCAGATGGACTTTGAGTTCCAAGAAGAGGCCGTCCTGGCCAAGATTCTCAAGGAGAACGGAGAAAAGGATGTCGCTGTTGGCAATGTATGTATCCAAAGAGCTGTGGAGGAGGCCAGTGGTGCTAACAATCCTAGCCAATCGCTGTGGTGGTGGAAGATGCCGGCGACGTGGAAGCTTTCGCCGACTTCACCATTGAGGATGCTGGCGGCGATAAGTCCAAGGCACAGCCAGACAAGGGTTCAGAAGAGAGCAAAGACAAAGGGGAGGAAGCCAAGGAAGCCAAGGAATCCAAGGTCTCAGAGCCCTCGGGTCAAGAGGCCGAGTCCAAGTCGAAGCCTGCTCCCGAAGCCCGCGAATCTGAGTCTACGGGAGAGCGTCTGGAACTGTCAATTGACCACGAAGGCGGTGCTTCGCCGGCTGCCAAGAAGCTTGCGTTGGAGAAGGGCGTCCCTCTTAGCCAAGTGAAGGGAACGGGACCGAACAAAAGAATCACGAAGCAGGACGTGGAGAAGTTCTCACAGTCTTCATCGTCAGCAGCGCCGGCGGCGACACCAGGCGCCGCGGCGGCATCTTACGAGGACACCGAGGTCAGCGGAATGCGCAAGACGATTGCCGCTCGTCTGAGGCAGTCGATGAACGAGAACCCCCACTACTTTGTTGCCTCGACCGTGTCTGTCAGCAAACTCCTCAAGCTTCGCACGGCTCTCAATGCCAGTGCCGAGGGCAAATACAAACTGTCTATCAACGACTTCTTGATCAAAGCCGTTGCTATCGCCGCTCACAAGGTACCTGCCGCCAACAGCTCGTGGAGAGAGGAGGGTGGCAAGGTCGTGATCCGGAAGAACAACGTTGTGGATGTCTCAGTTGCTGTTGCCACGCCCGTTGGCCTCTTGACGCCCATCGTCAAGAATGTCAATGGTGCTGGTCTGGAGTCAATCTCGGCAAGTATCAAGGAGTTGGGCAAGCGTGCCCGGGATGGAAAACTCAAGCCCGAGGAATATCAGGGCGGTACAATTACCATCTCCAACATGGGCATGAATGATGCCATCGACCGCTTCACGGCTGTCATCAACCCTCCGCAGTCGACCATTGTTGCCGTTGGGGCTGTCAAGAAGGTGGCAGTTCCGAAAGAATCCGAAGAGGGCTCAGACGGTGTTGAATGGGACGAGCAAATTGTGCTTACTGGCAGCTTTGACCACAAGGTCGTGGACGGAGCAGTGGGAGGAGACTTCATGAAAGAGTTGAAGAAAGCGATTGAGAACCCGCTCAATTTGATGCTTTAAGAGCAGAAAAAGGCTGGGGAAAGTGTCATGGACGGCCATGGGTTGTCGTTGACGCTTTGTATAGCATGCGGTTGTCAGTGTGCCTGTTTTAATGTAGCATAGCCTCTCCTGGGCTGTTCTGTAGTTGTAATGACCAGCACATTTCAGCGACCAAACATCTACCTCCCGGGGACTACTTGGGCCAGTTTCACAATGAAACTCTACTGGCTGGTCAGTACACCATACGGGTCAGATTGACAATGCCATACAGACTGCGAAGGCTATGATGAGAAATGTAAGGTGCCCGATGCGCCTATGATAGACAGTCAAAATTTTCATAGTGCGTAATACGGAGCGGCCCGATCTAATCATGCAGCGGTGTCATCGTAAGTACCTACTGCCCGTCGCGCGAACGCCGGTATTTGGTCTCCTGGTCCATCTGAATCTCACCAATGTTCCTACAGGTTTCTTCGAGGATTTCGGCTGCACGTTGATGAAACTCGAACTGGGCCTGAACCAGCTCAGTGAGATTACGCAGCGGCTCGGGCGTGTCGAGGACGTTACGCATGATGTTCGTAGCCTCATCAACTTTCTCAACAAACACGTCCTCGGCCTGTTCAATCTGCTTGCGTTGAGCATCTGAATAGTTAGCCTCGTGGCGGCCGCCTGCAGCGGCACGGTTCTTGGCAGCATCGAGCGTGAGACGTGCATTAGCGACAGCTGCGCGAGCTTTGTCGGCCGCCTTGATGCTCTGGTTCAGCGTCGTGCTCCAGCCGGCGAGGAACTTGCCCTGGATCTTCTCATCCTGCACCAGGCGCGCCTCGCCCACCTTCTCCTCGGCAATCGCAAACTGCTCCAGCCCCTGGGCCAGAGGATCAGGCTCGACAGAGCCCTGAGGCGTAGCCATGGTCTGCACCTGGGACCCCGTCAAAGCCGCGCGCGCCATGGCGTGGTTAAAAGTCTTGGGCTGAGGCTTGCCCGACGGAGACGCCGTCAAGGCAGCCTGCGCGTCAGCCGCATTCTGTGCCTTGCTCAGCAGCGAGACCTGTAACCTGTCAGTGGCCGTCTGTCACCATTTCCCCACTGCACCTTTTCCGAGATGCTCTTGCCCAGGTCCTGGAAACTTTCGCGAATGTTGGGAGGGTAGTCATAGGCCTCGTTCGCATACTGGCTGGTCGCCGCAAGAAGCTTCTGGTGCGTCGTCTTGAGCGCATCGATGCGCGTTTCGAGCTCAACGTATTCGTGCGGCAGCTCCGTCTTCTCGCTGACGTTGCCCGTCTGTTCCCTGAACCATTGCTGGCTACGCGCGGCGAAGGGCGATACGGAAGACGACACCGTCTGGCCGAGGCTCTGAAAGGTCGAAGCGAATTTGTCCATGCTGTGCCAGTTTGCGCAGGAATGAGTGCCGCTGCAGCAAGCTTCTCGATGTTTAGCGATCGTTAAAAATAGAGAGCCAGATAGGAACTCGTTCTCTCTAGCCGCTTTGGGTAAGGCAGCTGCCTGTTTGGGCGACTCCGCAGCAAGCCGCCAACCTGATCAGGCTAGGCTTCAACGTTTCAGCCCTTTGGCCGGAGCTGGATTGGCGTCGGGACCCTCGCTCCAATCACATGCGCTCTTGGCATCACGCCCCCCACGGCAAAAGCCCACAAAAAAATCTTGACTTCCCTTCCACACTCCCTCACTTACTCCCTACCCACGCTCCAAAATGGCCGCCGCCATGTCGGAAGCGCAGATTAAGAAGGAGAATAAGCAGAGCACCAAAGTGCTGGAGGAGTTGATGTCCAAGTTGCAGGTTAGCAAACCGGGTGACGAGGCAAAGGGATACTCGCAGGAGATTGCCACTTTCATCAACGGCGACATCGAGGAGCATGATGCACCCACAAAGGCCGTTGACGGGCTGAGCAAGATGCTTGCCAACAAGAAGGACGCCTCTGCACGTCAAAATGGCTGCGAGGCCATCGCCGCCATTGCCTCGCACGGTGAGGTTTCTGCCATCGTCGAGCCGTACCTCGTCAAGCTGTTGCCCGCTGTCCTGGCCGCAGTTGGTGACAAGATGTCGGCCGTCAAAGTTGCTGCTCAGAATGCTGCTCTCGCCATTACAAAGGCTGTCAACGCCAACGCCGTCAAGGCACTTATGCCCCACTTTGTCCACTCGATCCGGAACGCGCAAAAGTGGCCCGAGAAGATGACGGATCTCGAGTGCATCGAGGCGCTATGCGAGTCGGCCCCCGCCCAGACGGCCTACCGCGTGCCGGACCTAATTCCAATCGTGTCCGAGGCCATGTGGGATACGAAGCCCGAAGTCAAGAAGAAGGCCTATGGCACCATGGAGAGGGTGTGTCAACTTATCGTCAACAAGGATATCGAGCGCTTCATCCCCGAGCTCATCAAGTGTATCGCCAAGCCAGAGAATGTGCCGGAGACGGTGCATCTGCTCGGCGCCACGACGTTTGTGACGGACGTGCATGAGCCGACGCTGGCTATTATGGTGCCACTGCTGGAGCGTGGTCTGAAAGAACGTGAGACGGCCATCAAGCGCAAATCTGCAGTCATCATTGACAACATGTGCAAGGTGAGTCGAATGTTCCATCTCGACGCCGCTCAACTAACGCAATGTAGCTTGTAGAGGACCCCAATATTGTGGCTGCCTTCTTGCCGAAGCTTATGCCTCAACTTAAGGAGAACCACGACAACATGGCCGATCCTGAAGCTCGTGAGAAGACGAAGCAGGGTCTCGACACTCTTGTCCGTGTGGGCAACGTCAAGGATGGCAAGATTCCGGAAGTCTCACACGACGGTGACCTTGAGACAGTCAAGGAGAAGCTGAAGGAAGTCCTCGGTTCCAAGCACGCGGCCGTTGTTGACAAGTTTGACCCTGTTCTCTCGTACATTGGCGCCATCGGCGGCCAACTTGTTGACGAAAAGGATCTTGAAGCGGTCTCTTGGACAACCAACATCTCTCCCTGCCTTACTGCCATTGTTGGAAACTCATCCGAGGCCCAGGACCTTGTGGATGCGCTTCGCAAGAAGTGCGCACCTGGTGCACTCGCCGAAGATGAGGTCGAGCCTGATGAGGAAGAAGGTGAAGATCTTTGCAATTGCACTTTCAACCTTGCCTATGGTGCCAAGATATTACTGAATCAGACATCTCTCCGACTGAAGCGCGGCCAGCGTTATGGTCTGCTCGGGCCCAACGGCTCTGGCAAGACGACGCTTATGAGGGCCATCAACAATGAACAAGTTGAGGGTTTCCCCAAGCAGAGTGAGGTGCGAACGGCGTATATTGAGCACGATCTCGACGCTGCCGATACGGAGATGACTGTCATGGAGTGGACTGTGATGAAGTTGAAGCAGTCCGGTGTTGACCTAAGTGACGATGAGGTTAGGAAGACATTGGTCGAGTTCGGCTTTGTTCCGGAGCAGCTGGACGGACCAATTACGGCGCTGTCCGGTGGATGGAAGATGAAGCTGGCCCTCGCCCGTGCCGTTTTCGTCAAGCCTGATATCCTCCTCCTGGACGAGCCAACCAACCATCTCGACGTGAAGAACGTCAAGTGGCTCGAAGATTACCTTGTGAACTCGCCCTGCACCTCCATCATCATCTCACATGACAGCAAATTCCTGGACAATGTCATCCAACACGTCATCCATTACGAGCGATTTAAGTTGAAGCGATACCGCGGTAAGCTCAGCGAGTTCGTCAAGCGTGTACCTTCGGCAAAGTCGTACTACGAACTCGGTGCGTCTGAGATGGAGTTCAAATTCCCCGAGCCCGGTTTCCTCGAGGGTGTCAAGACAAAGGCCAAGGCCATTGTGCGTGTCAGCAACATGTCATTCCAATATCCTGGCACCTCGAAGCCACAGATTCAGGACATTACGTTTCAGTGTTCGCTCAGCTCTCGTATCGCCGTCATCGGGCCAAACGGTGCTGGAAAGTCTACGCTGGTGAATGTGTTGACAGGCGAACTGATCCCGACCAGCGGTGACGTGTACCAGCACGAGAACATCCGTATCGCGTACATCAAGCAGCATGCGTTTGCGCACATCGATCACCACCTGGACAAGACGCCATCCGAATACATCCAGTGGCGCTTCCAAACCGGCGAGGACCGTGAGACGATGGATCGTGCCAACAAGATTGTCACAGATGAAGACAAGAACGCAATGGACAAGATTTACCGTATCGAGGGTTCACAACGTCGTGTTATTGGCGTCCACTCGCGTCGCAAGTTCAAGAACTCGTACGAGTACGAGTGTTCGTTTGTGCTGGGAGAGAACGTGGGCATGAAGAACGAGAAGTGGACGCCCATGATGACGGCTGACAATGCATGGATCCCTCGCAACGAGCTCATCCAGTCGCATCAGAAGATGGTGGCCGAGGTGGATCAGAAGGAAGCGTTGGCCAGCGGCCAGTTCCGTCCCCTTGTGCGCAAGGAGATTGAAGCTCACTGTGCCAACTTTGGCCTCGATGCCGAGTTGGTGTCTCACTCGCGTATGCGTGGTCTTTCCGGCGGTCAGCGCGTCAAGGTTGTTCTTGCTGCGTGTTCATGGCAGCGTCCTCACTTGATTGTGCTTGACGAGCCTACTAATTACCTCGACCGAGACTCTCTCGGTGCGCTGTCCAAGGCTATCAAAGCCTTCGAGGGAGGTGTCATCATCATCACTCACTCCGCGGAATTCACAAAGGATCTCACAGAAGAAGTGTGGGCAGTCATGGACGGTCGCATGACGCCGTCTGGCCACAACTGGGTGCAGGGACAAGGCGCGGGCCCACGACTCAAGCAGGAGGGCGAAGAAGAGGAAAAGTTCGATGCCATGGGTAATAAAATCGAAAGCACAAAGAAGAAGGCAAAGCTCTCTGCGTCTGAGCTACGGAAAAAGAAGAAGGAACGAATGGCGCGTCGGAAGCGAGGCGAAGAAGTGTTCTCGGACGAAGACGACTAGAGAAAAAGTCTTGTTTACGATAGACGTGCTGAACAATTCCCTACAATTTACTATCGGCGTCAGGGTTTTTGATTCTGACCACCAGTTTCCCAAACTGTTTCCCATTCTTCATATCATCAAACAATCGCTCAACCGTCTCAACTTCTAGACCCTCCACAACCCGTGAGACAACAGGTTTGATCTTATGTTGATTCACGAACTCGACCATCTCCCTAAACTCCCTCCTCGACCCCATCGTACTCCCTCTCAACTCTATATTCTTCAAAACAGCACTCATCGGGAAACTCATCTGCGGGCCCGTCGTCATTCCATACGAAACAATAATCCCTCCTTGCTGCTATACGTCAGCCCCACCATCCCTAATCTATGCCTCCCCCACCAATCTTTTTAAAACTCACCTTCAAAACCCTCCCCGCGCGAGACGCAATATCTCCCCCAGCCCCATCAACAACAACATCAACCTCCCCACCAACCAACACACCCAACTCGCCCTCCCACTTGGGGTGTTTATAATTAACCCCCCCTTTAGCACCCAACTCCACCGCTCTAGCAATCTTCCCCTCATCCGAAGACGTAACATAAACCCTCGCTCCGACGGCGACAGCAAAAAGGAGGGCCATGATAGCCACTCCTCCCCCGATCCCCGTAACGAGGACGGTTGAGTTTGGGGTGATACATCCTTTGGTGAAGACCGCGCGGTAGGCGGTTAGGCCAGTTAATGGGAGGGCGGCGGATTCGGGGTCTGAGAGGTGTGGGGGTGCTAAGACGAGATCGTGCTCGGGGAGGGAGAGATGGGTGGAGAGCGTGCCGGAGGGGTAGGGTTTCGTCCCGCCGAGGATGGCGTATTTCCCCCCCGAGGGGTCCTTTGAGTCCTTCGGTCCCTGCGGTCCCTCCGGCCCCGCAAGATCACTATCCCAGTTCTTCCCCGGCTGGATTATTACGCGTTTGTTGTAGAATGGGGAGGATGGTGGTGATGTTACGATTCCGCAACCATCAGCGCCCAGGGGGATGTTGTATCCTCCTCCGGGGTAGAGATTTTGGCGGAGGAAGATGTCACGGTGGTTGAGGGAGGCGGTGAGTAGGGTGACGGTTAGGGTATCGGGAGGGGAGGGGGGGAGGGGGATTAGTTGTAATGGGTTCCATGTTGGTCCATTTGGAGGGGAGGGGGTTTGGACGATTGCTTTGGGGTTTGACATTTTGGTGTTGGGGTGGTGGGATGGAGGGGGAGTGAAGGCGGGGTAGATGATGACGCCATTGGTGTGAGAAACGCCATGCGTTTCACGGTTTTGCGGACAAAAAGCTGGGATGACGGGTTGGAAGTAGGTCGTGAGGTTTTTGTTTGCAGTCTTGGCGTGGATCCGCCAATTTCTCTTGTCGTGATTCTCACCGCTTCCGTTGGAGGATACATCAGGTACTTGCAAGGACAGGAGAGCTTTCTCGGTGAGAGGATTATAGAGCGTGGCATGGGGTATTTGAAGGTCTCGGGCGTCTTGCTCACCTAGCGAACACGTCTGATTCCAATTGTGCCAAAAATGGGCTATCGAGAGCACATTTTGAGAGGCCGAAGGCAGTGGTCAAAGAGAATGACATGCAGACAGAAGAAAATGTGGAATACGGGTGATCGTTCAAGAAGGACTGATTGCTCACTTTCGATGATGATGTGATTGTCGAGAAGCTGAGCTGTATTGCAGGCAGTCTTTCGTGGGGTACAATTTTTCAAGTTAGACACTTGGAAACCGAATTTGTGCGCAAAGAAGGCCGGTGCCATTGCTTCAATGTTGGCATCAGCTCCCGGACACTTGCTCGCTGGGCGATCCGATGGACATTCATAGTATGCGCAATTCCAAGGTCGAGGATCCACAGAACAAGACTGCCAGCTGTAATTTGCGTGTGAGAGCCCAAATCATGGCTGGAGCTGCGGCAGCCGCGGGAGTCATGGGTCAGCCCACGCGAAGTCGAGGAAGTAGGAGACTGAGGTTCAACTACAGAAGCTCAAGCAACGAAGTGAGGGAACCGGACATCCAATTTCAGTGAGGAAACTAAGGCTTACCATAAAGTACGGGACTTTGAGTATCCTGACCATCTCAGACTGTGTCATCGCAACAACCGAATGCGTTAACGAGTACGTTCGTGTCGATAAGATGGGCCTCGTCATCCGGCATCCATAGAGCCGCCACATCACTGGACATCCTTTCCACACTAACTGCTTCTTGGATCGAGACGACGTGTTGCTTTCGCAGCTTACATGGTATTTGTGGCTGCAAAAATCCGAGCAAGTATCGACATCGCATTTCGCCCTGCGATTATCTTCTCTTCCAGCGAAGACTTAGAACGGCCTTGGCCTGACTCGAGTATCTGTTAACGGTAAACCAGTCTGGTCGATCAAAAAGCTGTTGTGGAGATATGAAATTGTGACTGCGGCTTCACCTCCCAAGAAACAGTGGAACCAGGTATCCCCTCTTAATCAGCAGCCCAAGGACTGCCATACCTCGAGACGTCAACGGAGGCAAACTTGAACAGTAATGGGCAAGGTAAGCTATTCCGAATGCGGACTGACAGCGAGACTGATGAATTGTTTAGGCGGCCTTTGTGCGCTGAGGGGTTCTGAGGGCTCACCCGACTACTTTCCTGACATCTTTCGGCCGATGGCTAAAAAAGAGTCCATCCGCAAAGCGGCAAATGCCACAATCATTAAATCTTGCCAACACGCTGAACCTCGTAAACGCACTTTGGCTCCTCACACCAACTCTCGATCACGTCCTTGTCACAGTCACTGGCAAACCAGAGGCTACTCTTTCTCTCCTCTTTGGCGAGCTGTAACGTGATCAATCCTAAACTTCGTCCAGATCCCAACAACCGTACTCCGGAGTGGACCCACGCGTTTGAGCACTATATCTAGTACTTAAAGGACAATCTTCGCGCCTGCGTTGTTTGGGCTGATCGCTTCAAGTGCCCTGAGGCAATCCGTCTAACCAAGGGACTGAAGTCGAGACCCAAGCCTTGGTCGTCTCCTACCTCGACTTCTCCGACAAAAACCATCAAAACCTCTGTTCTAGCGATGATTTGTCGCGTGGTTATGTCGGCGCAAGCCTAGTTCTCAGTCGCCAACGGATGGCTTTATGTGAGACGGTAAACCCTCTCATGCAGTATACAGCCAGGTCGCCTCTGCCAGCATAGATAGAGGTCGATGCTTCTCAGGGTTTTAACTTCCATTGGAGGAAGTTTTCCCTGGGACGAGGCACGGTGCCGTTCATGCTCTGTGCGTGGGTGACGCAGCACCTACGCCAGCCAGGTCCAACATCTCGGTCTAGGCGAAGCCAAACGGAGTCGCTGGATGGCAATCGCTTCTTCCAACTCACCCCTGATCAATTCTCATAGCGGAGTGGGAAGAAGATCATGGTACGCACGAGCCTCGATCCTGCGAACGGCCACACCATTTCGAAACAGCAAACATGGGAAACCAAATAGAAGCGAGAAAATCAACTTTTTAGACTGATTCGCTGGAAAGATTCATGGACTATGAGGACTGCCCGCTTATCTGGCGTTCAATCCCGCTTAAGGTCACTGTCTTGCGGAAAGGTTGAAAAACTCGCCTGGCGAAAGTGCTCGAAGACTTCTTTCCAGAGATGTTGAAGGCACTGAAGGCAAACGATCTGCCCGTAGCTCAGCCATCGAGTACCGCAGAGAAATGCACGGCGGAGCAAAGAAAGGCTGCTGCTGTATGGGTATGTCTGAATCTCATGTGCTGCTGAAATCTATGGAGTGCTAACCAACTTAGCGTTTCAAAGCCAAGAAAACCACCCTCGGTTCGCGAGGTTTCTTTCGGCTGTCAGACAAAATGTATAATGAGCTCACCGCAATATAGAAGTATATGATGAACCTTGATTAGTTGTCGGTATTGCTGCTCACATACTTGATAGGAACAGAGTATCGAGCGACAAGTGTGAATAGCCCAAGAAGAATGTGGATGGTGGGAACATCGCGTCTAGCTTGCGTCCACTAACATTGTTCCGTCATTGGCAGAGACAGATGGAAATTCCAAACGTGAGAGAAAGGCACAGACGATGGTGCAACGGACTCAGCGCTCTCCACTCCTTTGGCAACTGGATTAGCCTCGTCACCAGCACTGGTAAGCCTATGACATCAAGCCTTACATATTACAGGCTGACAGAAGACAGAAAAAAGCGAGACAGACTTGAAGGAAACTATCCTTCGTACGCGACGTTCTACTTTTGTTCAAGGGAAAACTGAAGTCGGGAGTTGGACGGCGTCAAAATGAATGCTGTCATAACCGAAAACGTCTCTTACATGAAGAAAGCCTGGACCATAGTCAAACAACGGCATCACATGGACATCATGCCCACGGACTGCAATTTTTAATCGTGGACGCCTTCGACGATAACCCGTTTTTCCAAGCAAGTCCTTTCCGACTCCTAGGCTATTGTCGAGTATTTCTAGGGATAACCCCTTCAGCTTGCTAAGCTTCAGGCGGAAGTCAACAGTCGGCGGTATTCATTCGTCCTAGCCGCTACGACCAGATGTGGCACACAGGTGACCATGCTATGTTCGGTGATCCAGATGCAGAACGCCCTCAAGCGCCGCCTATCGCACTTCTTCTCAGTTCTTTCGGGGAAATTAGATACCAGAAGTCATTGAATACATCAGGCGACCACAGAACAACTAGGGTGATAGCCAGGGTGAAGAGGCAGAGCTCTCGAGAACCTTAATAAACCTCCTTCTGGGCGTTTGTACTGCTCTTAAGATTAGCTCGAGCTACCTAGAGCTATAAAGTCGCCGTTGGTCTTCCCTGATTACCCAGACTCTCCACAACCTTCGAGCAGCATACAACTGGCATCGGCGCGCAGTTCAATATTTGTGTCCTTCGTTTTACATAGATGCCAGGGGCCATTATTTTTAAGACCCTGACACTCGGCTTTACACCTGCATGTAGTTTTGACGTTTGGCACTATCGAGGCCATGGTACATACTTCTTCTGACCTGTTCCCTTTTGTTACCATGGTATAGTATAGCTGTCCAACACTAGTCATCATTCTCGCACCTCTGTTCTCAGGCATGACTCATCAAGGTTTGGCGAGATGGAGGGCGGAATTCCTCCGGGGCAACGTCAACCCCACCCCGGGAGCTGTCTCGGTGCTGTTTCGGTGGTATTGACACGGTCAGTCTGACAGTCCTCACCATGCATCCCACTCATATACGTCGCAGCGCTCCGTATGTCTCTGACCTCCTCCGCAGCCGTGTCCGCCGTCCTTCGTATCTGAACAAGCTCTGCAAAGCCGAAGACACGTTCGAGCTGTTCCCCAATGGAGCGTACATTGGCTGGTCGGGCTTCACGGGAGTGGGATATCCCAAGAAGGTGCCTACTGCGTTGGCCGAACACGTAGAGAGGAACAATCTCCAAGGCAAGCTCAAGTTCAATCTCTTTGTGGGAGCCTCGTCTGGTTCGGAAACGGAGAATCGCTGGGCGCGGAACAACATGATTGAGCGACGCGCACCGCACCAGGTTGGCAAAGAAATTGCAAAAGGTATCAACAATGGCAACATCAAGTTCTTTGACAAGCACCTCAGCATGTTTCCTGTGGACCTTATGTATGGGTACTACACCATGCACAAGAAGAACAACAAGTTGGACGTGGCCATTGTCGAGGCATCAGCCATCACCGAGGACGGGGGAATCATCCCAGGGGCGTCGGTCGGAGCGTCGCCTGAAGTCATCCAAATGGCGGACAAGATCATCATCGAAGTGAACACCGCAGCTCCCTCCTTCGAAGGGCTCCACGACATTACCATGACGAATCTCCCACCGCGACGGAAGCCATATCTGATCATGGCACCCGAAGATCGGATCGGAACACCACACATCCCCATCGATCCCGAACGGGTCGTTGCGATCGTTGAATCAGACTATCCAGACCAAACACAGCCCAACTCCCCCGAAGACGACACTTCCCGCGCCATCGCCGCCAATCTAATCGAATTTCTCAAACACGAAGTGTCCCAAGGCCGCCTCCCGGAAAACCTCCTACCCCTACAAAGCGGCATCGGCAACATCGCCAACGCGGTGATCGGCGGCCTCGCCTCCGGCGGCGCCAACTTCAAGAACCTCAAAGTCTGGACCGAGGTCCTCCAAGATAGTTTCCTTGACCTCTTCGACAGCGGGAACCTCGACTTCGCGACAGCAACCTCAATTCGCTTCTCCCCAGACGGCTTCTCACGCTTCTACAAAAATTACGACTCGTACGCGCCAAAACTCTGCCTCCGCAGCCAACAAGTCAGCAACTCTCCCGAGATCATCCGCCGGCTAGGCGTAATCGGCATGAATACGCCCGTGGAAGTAGACATGTATGCGCACGCCAACTCGACCTGTGTCCTCGGCTCGCGCATGCTCAACGGACTGGGAGGCAGCGCCGACTTCCTCCGCTCAGCGAAATACAGCATCATGCATACTCCATCAACAAGACCGACGAAGACGGACCCCCACGGCGTCTCGTGTATCGTCCCCATGTGCACGCATATCGACCAGACGGAACACGATCTCGATATGGTTGTTACCGAGCAAGGCTTCGCGGACGTGAGAGGTCTCTCGCCGAGGGAGAGGGCGAGAGTCATCATCACCAAATGCGCGCATCCGCAGTATAGGGATATCCTGATGGAGTATTTCGATCGTGCGGAATACGAGTGTTTGAAGAAGGGAATGGGTCATGAACCGCAGTTGTTGAGGAATGTGTTCCAGATGCATAGCAATTTGCAGGACAAGGGAACGATGAAGATTGATAAGTGGGAGTGGTAGTGTAGAGTGCTCTGCATAGAAATGTCGATTGTGTGGGATTGAGTTTGAACTACAGAAGAGTCTGATCTTGGCGACAGATTATTAGACCGTGAACCGTTTACAAACCATGACGACTAACTACAACATCTCGTTGACAAATAGACCCGCCATGCCCATTCCCGTGCCGATGCACATGGACGTAAGCAAGACCTTGGCCTTGCGCCTCCTGCACTCGCTAAGACCAGTGACAATCTGTCTCGCGCCGGTGCATCCAAGGGGGTGGCCGAGGGCAATAGCCCCACCGCGAGGGTTCATCTTCTGCCAGTCTAGCTTAAGGGTATCGCGACAGTAGACTGCCATGGAAGCAAAAGCCTCGTTAAGCTCTACAACATCGATATCCTTATCGAGATCGAGACCGTACTTTCCCAAAAGCTTAGGGATCGCAATCGAAGGACCAATGCCCATGATGCGAGGCGCAAGGCCAGCAACGGTGGTACCGACATATTTGGCCAGGATTGGCTGGCCAAGCTCCAATGCCTTGGAGCGTTTCATCATGAGCACCGCGGCAGCACCATCCGTGACCTGGCTGCTGTTTCCGCCCGTTGAGCGGTCTCCAAACGACGGGAACGCAGGCCGCAGCTTACTAAGAACTTCAAACGTTGTCCCGGGACGGATACCCTCGTCCTGAGTCAGAGTCACGCTCTTCCCGTCCCTCGTAACGGTGATGGGCGCAATCTCATCCGCGAACCAACCAGCCTTTTGAGCAGTTTCCGCCCTGCGGTACGACTCCGCGGCGTAGCGGTCCTGGAGCTCGCGCGTGACGTTAAAGTCCTTGGCGACGTTCTCAGAGGTCTGGCCCATGGGCTGAAGGCAGTCGACGGCATCGCTGACGCCGCTGTTCATGATGTCATCGACAAATACCCGCTCCAGGCGGTCCCCGCCCGAAGACATGCTCTCCGCGCCGATGGCGAGTCCAACCTCAATGTCCCCGTGCTCGATTTGGTTCGCAATGTCCTGTGTCGCTTTAAGACCCGAGGAGCAGAACCGGTTGACCGTCGATCCAGCAGTGGTGTTGGGGAAGCCGGCTGCCAGCATGGCTGCACGCGTGTAGTATGCTGCTTTGCTGTCGTTGACCTGTGCATAGGGGTTTAGTTCCATCCAGTTACTTTCTTCAGGAAAACTTACGTTGCCAACGCAGATATCTTCGACGAGCTGCGGATCAAGACGGCTCTTCTGGAGGACCTGCTGCAGGAGTTTGAACAGGATTCCGTCCAGAGGCGTGTCCTTGAGTCCGCCTTTGCCTGCCTTGCAGAGCGGTGTCCGCAATGCGAGCGTGATGACTACATCGTCTGGGTTCTTCTGGGTGATTCGGTCGACGGGGTTCTGGCCCGGCTTGAGGTGCGTAAGCACTGAGGAGAGTCGTTCTGCTGCCATTGTTATTCAATGAAAGGAGAGAGATGGGCGGACGGATATAACCCCCCCCGGAGCTGTCGAGCCGAACGCCGTTTGCCGAGGTACGGGCCTCGGACGTCTGGCGTGAATAGGGTTAGGCGGACGACATTCCAAACGGGCCTGTATACCTCACCAGTAATTCACCCATTGGTATGAGCAGAAGGGTTTTCGTGAAAGATCCATGATGCAGCTGGTTGGATGGTACAATAGCTGTCAGCACACCTACCAATAGAGTACAGTAATCCCTCGGGGGTATATCACTCCATCTTACCCAGAAACACACCTCAGAGCCTCGTCAACGCTTTTTAGAAAATGGTCCTCTCCACCACAAAGTTCCACGATGCCCGTAGCCTTCAACAGCCTCCAGACTTCAGTCTGCGAGCATCTACAGAAAAACACCCTCGTCCCAGCTGACCTGTAAGCCTGCACTATTTCCAGCAGGACTGCTGCCGCCGCCGGATCCATGCCCGTAACACCGTGGATATCGAACACGAGATTCGCCGTCTGTCCATGTGCCCGCAGCCTCGGCAGGGCAGGATGGGCGATACTTGACCCATGCTTCTCCAACCTACTCAAACGGTCCTGCAGGGAACCCGTGTTCGCAAATGTAAGCGGCTCGGGGATCTTGACAATGAGGCAGTTTGGCGCAAACTCGACGGGCATCGCCTCTGCGTTCTCAAACTCGCCGGGACTGTCCGGCACACGGCCTAGGATCTGGATTCGCGGTTGCGTTGCGTGGCGGAGCAGTCGGAGCAGAGAAAGTCCTATCCCCACCGCGATCCCGATGCGGAGATTCCAGAAGAAGGTCGTGAGGAAGATGAGGACCATCAAAACCAACTCCGACCAGCCGCAGATCCGGTAGAAGAACAGAACTTCGTGTGGCGCTTCTTCGATGAGGCTGTATGCTACGATGCTGATCATCGCGCTGAGGACTCCCTTTGGGATGTAGTAAAAGTAGGGAAGTAGGTAGAGGGTGCAGAGCACTGTAATGAGGGAGAGGAAGATGGAGCTCATGGGTGTTTTACCACCTGTGCTGGCGTTCACTTTGCTCCGTCCATAACCCCCGAATGCTGGTAATGCCATGAAGCTGCCGCCCACGAGGTTTGCTACGCCCAATGCAACCAACTCGCGGTTTGAAGATACGCTCATGCCAAGGTCGTCCTTGTCGGACCTGCTTCCGAGTGACTTTGCTGCAACAGATGACTCGAAGAAGCCGAGCAGAGCGATGAGAAAGGCTGTCCCGAATGCGTCGTCGACGTATTTGAAGTGCTCTTTTGCAAAGGGAAATTCGGGTTGGAAGGGAGTCCCAGCAGACTTGATATCGCCTAGGATAGCTACGCCTTTGCTCGCCCAGCGGAGCTGCCAAGAGAGAATGGCCGCGAGAAGGACGACGATGAATCGATCCGGGACGTAGGCCACCCAGTTCATCCGCGGCTGCAGCCTCTGCTTGACCTCTCGCAGTACGAAGACGATGAAAATGGTGGTGAAGCTGACGATGCACGTTAGTGTGTGTGCTTCATGACCATGACGAGCGATGAATATGATTTTTTCCATCGAGGAGCCGTGAGCGGCGTTTGGGAACTTTGCGGCAATAGCATCCAGTCCCATCTCTGTCACCAGTTGGTCGACAAAGATAACAACGCCGATTGCACTGATGAAACCGCGGAGAAAGGGCTTCGAGAGGACCGAGTTCAGAAAGCCTAACCGGCAGAGACCGGCTATCAGTATGACAACCCCGGCAAGACTGGTTACCATGCCGGCGACTTGGGCATTCTTGTGTCCGTCTCCATCGTCATGAAGTCCAGCGTTAATCGCACTTCGAACAACTCCACCAGTTAACAAAGAGCCCGCTGCTTCTGGACCGACAACCATGAGCGGACAGCTTCCCAGGATGGCGTAGACTAACGGGTTGAACACAAACGAATACAATCCGTTTATGGGCGGGATATGGCCTAGATTTGCTGCATAGGAGAGGGAAATGGGAATGTAAAAGGATGCCATGGTCAAGGCGGCCACAAAATCTCCCCGCAGATAGCTCCATTTATACTGCCATATCCAGTTCATGATGGGCACGTAGTACCGGAGATACATCCATCCGCTGTCCGTTACGCCGTGTTCCCGTGCTAGTTGCTGTGTTAAACTTCGTTTGCTCATCTGTCCCAGCAGACTCTCTCGTATGCTGTTATCGTCTTCGTCGATGCTGCCATACCTCGTACCCCCTCCGTCCCTCGTCAACAGCGACGCTCTATCTTGATCCATTTATTGCACTTTTGTTCTTGACGCCTCTCTTCTCGCAAACCCTATTCATCCCTTGCCACAGCCTGAGCTTGTGTCTGACCGTTGCATGGAGTTTGCCGTGAAGTTTCTGATGACGTCGACACGGGTCGGACCGTCGTGCGCACGCCAAGACATCCACGGAGATATTTGGCACATCTACCTACTCTTTTCCTGCTCAATTTGCGCCCTAAGGTCTTGTAGCACACTCTCCCTCTTCTTCAAATGCTCCTGCAAGCTCTCGACTTGTTCCCTGACCATCTCCACGTCCTCTTTAAACCCCTTTAAATCTTGGGTCTTTTCCTGTCCTTCGTTCGTCTTCCTCAACTCCCCCTTTTTGAACTCGAGCAGTTGTTCTAACTCGCGCTTTACGAGTGCAGGATGTGAGTCTTCTCTCCTGCTTCCTCGCTCTCTCTTCTTCTGCGCCGCGGCCTCTACCATGACTATTTTGTCCTCAATGTCCTTTAGCTGCTTCTTTAAGCTGACCTCCTCCCAGTCATCGTCTTTTGAGAACTGGGTCCCGGCAATCTTCCTCTCTCCTATGCCTAGTCGACTGAGGTAAGCGTCTCCAAACTTGGCCTTCTTCCCTGACGGCGTGCTATCGTCCCGCGATGTGCCCCAGCGGTCGGCTGCGGTCTTGGTCTTTGAAAGGTCATAAGAGATCTTGCCCTGTTCAAATGTCGCGCGGAGTGACGGCGGCACAGAACGCGGTATCCGGTAGCCCTCATGGCGATTATTTAGGATGTGTAGAAATGCGAGACAGGCGTCTTTATTGATGCCCTCTTCGCTCTTGGGGTTGACGAGATTCCACGCCGACCGAATATCGGTATCCGGAACATCGAGGCTAGAATACAAGCCTTCTAGAGCGTTGAAAGACATAAGACCGTCCCGCGGATTGCGGTTGGCCGAATAAATTTCCTCGTACTTGTTCCTGTCACTGGGGCTCATGTACCAGTCGAAGCCATCTTTGAGGGTTTCGTCATCGTCGTCGTCGTCGGCCCAGTCGGGCTGTTTGAAGCTTTCGCCGCCGCCCTTAACCGCGCGCTGCGCCTGGACTAGATATGCCTTGCTTTCTGGCACTAGCCAATCTGGGAGACTTTCGGGAACATCGGAATATTCGCCGTTCACGAGATCAAAGATGAGGCGCATTGCAACGCAGAATTCCTCAAAGTCCAGCCGCCCATCACCGTCGACGTCGGCCAAATCCCATATGCGCTCAAGCTGGTCGTCGCGCAGCCGCGAGTTCTTCAACACGCCGGCCGCTGCCGCCCCGTCCAAATGGCGCGCACCTTGAGCCAGAGACTCGAATATTTCCCAATACCGCTCCACTTCCCATTGTTCAATTCGCTTTGGCGGCATTATGAATACTTCGCAAGGCCGATTAAGGTCTGTGGCTGCTGGTTTGGACCAAACAGGAAGGCGCTGGGGAGGATAAACCTTACCCTAATTAGACATGGCGCCGGCGATGGCGTCTGTGACGTCAGTTGAGACTCCACCTAGAAAAACAAAACGCTGATGGAGGAGTTTGCACTGCGTGTAGTTCCTACCGAGGTACATGACTGTATAGCAGACGTACGAGGTGCTTTACTGCAGTCTGAGAATGTTTCACTTGCCGCTTTGCCCGCACTGATCCATGACTTTCAATCCCGCATCTGGACGCAGCCCACTGCGGAAAGCAAGGCAAATATGGCTCTCGAAAACCGGCATCGATGGACGGATGTACATGCAGATGTTCAAGGGTGCCCTGGCCCCAACCATAGCCACAGCTGCATACCAAGCATCTGCATATGCTAATACGTTTACGACCATAGGATATCTCGTGGGTGTCATGACTATATTGTCCATGGCTGTTCTTCCTCGAGCCAGGTTCCTTCAAGTTATCGTTCTAGGTGTGATATGCACCTGCATCTCAGCGGCCTTCTGTCTTTTGGCCCTGTTTTGTGTAGTCAAGGCTCGACAAAACACCGCTGGCCCACATGATCCACCGCGTGGTTACAACTCTTCTGCGTCTGCGGTTTCCGGCGTCTGGCTCTTTGCACTGATCTATGCCATCAGCGCGTTTCGCTGCAAGAATCCCCAATTCAACCTCGCGAGTTTACAAATGATCATATTTGCAAACGTAGCGGCAGTGTACGGGGCAAGATTCGCCACAATGATTCAGGCTCAGGCGTTCATCCGACGCATGCTGCTTAGCTTTCTTTCTGGACAGGCAATCGCCGCTGGAGTCTCCCTCTTTATCTTCCCCTTTTCAAGTAGGCAAATTGTGTTCAAGATCATTCCTGAATACCTTTCTACCATACAGGCTGTCGTGTCTTCCCACTTGGATTATCTACATTCCCTGGAAGACGTCGATGCATTTGCCCTCCACCGCATCAACACGGCCGGAGAAGAGGATACCGCGCAATCCGCCGAGGCTAAATACTTCCATACCAAGGTAAATGAACTTTCCGCCTTACATGCCCAGCTAGGTGCAGAGCTGCCGTTTGCTAAGCGGGAAATTTCCTTGGGTAAAATGGGCCCTGACAATTTGGAATCGCTTTTCAAACACCTTCGGCTGATTATGCTTCCAACTGTCAGCCTCGGCAGTATCCAACAAGTTTTTCTTCGAGTGGGCGAGGAGCGTGGCTGGGACTTGTCGGCGGACTTCTCCCATGTCGAGCCAGACATGACCGAGGATGAGAGTGATCGTAAACGCGCCCAAGCGGTCCAAGAATGGAACACCCTGATGAAGCAGCTGAGGACACCGTTCAACCAAATCACGCAGACTATCAATGATGGCATACAGCATGTCGCCATTGTCCTCCACATTGATAAACATCAGAAGGCGCGCAACGACGATAACTTGGCAGAACAGGGGAAAGCACACCCACAACCTGGAGATGGCGATTTTGCTCGGCACTACGATAACTGTACGCGGGAGTTCCTGAACAGCAAGAAAGAGATGCTGCGTACGTGGTGTAAGATGCACAACATTCAACTACCGGCAGATTTCTTTGAAGACCCTGCCAGGAAAGGATTCCGTGCGCCAGAATGGATGAACCTTTCCAATGAGTCCCCAGAACGCAAGTGGTTACGTCTCCAACTTTTTCTTTGCCTGTACCTGGAGTTTCTACTTTACAACATCAGCCGCGAAGTGCTTAAATTGATCATGTTTGCAGACGCCCTACGTACATCTGGCAAGTTGGAGAGGACTCACCTCATCGTACCCGGATACAAGAGGTTGCGTAAGTGGCTCATCTGCATGTTTTCTGACCAAGGAGAGCAAAACGATGATCAGCAGGTCGACCAAAGCACCGGGGGCGTGACTGTCAACCTGGGTGAGGCTTACAAGCAGAAGAACGATTTGGAGCACTTGCCTCCACAGTCTAAATGGGAAAGGGCTGGCAACCTCGTTCGAAAAGTTGCCCAATTCCTGAAATCGCCAGCATCGCTGTATGGCCTACGAGTGGCTTGCGCGACCACATCGGTTGCAATGGTTTCATATTTGCGAGATACCCAAACCATATATAACGCGCAAAGGTTTTTCTGGGCTCAGATCGTAGTTGGAATGTGCATGAATCCATCTGCCGGCCAGACCCTTTTGGCATTCATATTCCAGATTTTGGGGACCACGAGTGCCATGATGATGGGCGTCGTTGCGTGGTACATAGTCGACGGCCACACGGCCGGGATACTGGTTTTCTTCTTCCTGTTCCTTCATGTTGGGGTTTACATCATGTTGAGATACCCCAAGTACGTCTCTGCGGGGATCATCTTCCAGGTTACACTTGTGATCATTGTGGGGTACGAGCTGCAGGTCAAGAAGCAGGGACTGAAAGCTGCAACTTCCAATGGTCAGATATATCACCCCATCTATGTTCTCGGGCCCATCCGCCTAGCCACGGTCGCTGTCGGATGCTTCGTTGCCTGGATCTGGACCATGTTTCCCTACCCAAACACCGAGCATTCTCAAATCCGACAAAGCACCGGCTCAACGCTGTACTTGCTCGCAAAATACTACACCCTCATGTACGAAACCCTACGCGTTCGCCTCCGTGGACCCGCCAGGTCCGCAATCGTCGGTCCTGAAGGACGCTTAAACAAATCCCGCCTCGCAGTCTTTGGAAAATTCAACTCCTTAATGGCCGCGCTTCGCCGCCAAATGGGATACCTCCAATACGACCTCTCCATAGGCGGCAAATTCCCCAAAGACGAATACAACAACATCATCGAGCTCATGCAGAGCGCCGCAAACTTCATGGCACTAGTAACAATTGCCTCCGGCGCATTCGCCGATGCCGACACTGCCAACGACCGAGAAAACACCTCGCGCTGGCGCGCAGACTTTCACCGCATCGTCGCCGAAGTCGATGTATTTAACCATCAAATCATCATGCTCCTCTCACTTTTCTCAGCGACGATAGCTACAGGCTCACCTTTACCGCCCTACCTCCAAGTCCCGGAACCGTACCAGCTCTCGAAACGACTTGATGAGATTGATGAGGATATTCTTAGTGTCAGACATATTGCTGAGCCCGGGTACTCCGCGTTTGCGGTTATCCAGCTCGCAACGAGGTGCATGATTGACGATGTGAGGCTGATGCTTGCTACGGTGAAAAAGTTGGCGGGGGAGATGGATTTTTCGTTGCATGTGGCCTACATGAATCGTTCGGAGTCAAGTGTGGAAGAAGAGGGAGGGAAGATGGGGAAGGAGGAGTAGGGGGATGGTGTTGGGTGGATGGGGGCTTTGTGCTTTGGTGGCATTTACTTCATGACGCGGACAGCATGCTTGGTCGTTCACGAGTGATTTTCAACAATCCGAGGTTTTTACGGATTCCGAATTACACATCTACGCATGGAAAACCCACCCAACTAAACCTTTCATTCACCTCTGCGCTTTGCAGGAAATATCGCCTCCCTATCAATCGGACGATTCACACCCTCGAGCTTATTCAGTTGGTACACAAACCCACCGTCTCAATCCCGTGGCATTATTCGACCACACCCCAAAGCTACACCATCCAGCCCTGTACCCTGGAGGAATGGGAGGTGGATTGCATGAGGTTTAGAGCCGAGACGGGAGGTTGGTGACTCGGGTCTGGACATTGTACCCTTGAATGGAGTGGGTTCTTCTACATCCTTGGGGGAGGAATATGAGGTGTTCAAGCGTACGGGGAGGAAAAGGTAGATCAGCTGGAAAGCTCCGTTCTTGGTGTGCTGGAATGAATTATTTCATAAATTGTGGTTCCGAATAGAGTTAAAGTATAGATGATAGAGTTAGACGGTTGGACTTTTGTCTTTGGGAGGGTCGTACATAGGTCGAGGTATGCATTCGATGATTGGTTTTGAATTCTCTGAGCTCGATGGCTTTAACTGGTTGCAAATATCGTTGGATGAATCCTTGCACTGTGATTTTAGATCGGAGTTGATCCCGCAACTGAGTCTGCTGGTCTTACTAATGATGACTATCCCTTGGAAAAACCTGCGGTTCCTTGATACACTACGTGACACAACACAGACTTCAGAGGAATTGCCCGTTGCTTAAGAAGTGATAATCATGGAAACAATGACAAGGTCAATGTTACGGTGAGGCTGTGTGTGCGCGGGACGACCCGCGCCGTCTAAGTGCACAGGTAATTTGATATACCGACGCGCCCTGTTGGTTATTCATAGCTACGCTCGCTACCGCGCGCATATGGACGGTGCTTCTGGATTGCTTTATAGTATCCTAGCTTTCCAGTAGATAGCAGTTCGGATTGTCATCGTTGTTGGGACTTATTGAACCTTTGCCTCTGAGAACCGTAACACCACTGGAGAGCTGCCAGAAACGCTGGCTTATTCGAATCATGCTACCCCTCCCGTCCAAGATCTTGAGATCCATGCCAGGCTTGAAGGAGTTACACGATACAGTAAACGCCGGCCAAAACCCCACTTGAGCCTGAGACAGTAAGTCGGTACTTTTTTCCTCTGTGAGGTGCTTGGCTGTTCTTATACATTACCGATGGTCCACTTTCCTCTCATCACATCTCTTTATACTCTATCTGACTCTTCGTCTCCTCGATGATTGCTATTCTACTACCTTGCAGCAATACCCGGATCATTTTAAGTTTGACAGCGCTAAGGAGATCCATCAACATGGGTCAGAGGAAATCCCCAGCAACAAGAGCTTCCATTACGATGGCATCAGTTGCAAAGTAGACTACATGCAGGACCGGAGCAATTAGGGGCTATTAAACACATATGGTACGGCTGCGACTGCAAATTTAGCAGGTCCTCCCATTATTCAGCCGAGACTTTGTCAGTTGCATCGCTAGCCCCGAGTGGCTGCCACACCTTAGTAGGATCACCAACCGGAGTTGCTGCTCTTGGGAGTGTGAGGCAAGTCGGGTTTCATACTGTTTACAAGAGCTAGGACAAGGAGCAACTTGGGCAAACAAGGACGATTGCGGCGAACTGAGAAAAGAAATTTGAGCATGGCAGGGTATAAGCACTTTTCCGCATGAAAGTAAGCAGGCCAACACCAATGTTCTTGTCTCCAATGACGTTCACCGTCGGCGAGGTGCCATTCGCCATTTGAGGCTTAACTAGGCAACAAAGCGTGATAACCGGATCTCTAAATTAATGAGAGTCTTGCAAGTGGAGGAAACCTTGACTGGACCAGGGCGTTTTTGACTGACAGCCTACTGTCGTCCGCACGCTACTAGGAAGATCGACTTTTGCTGGTCTTCTGAGCATAGCGAGAAATTTACCTCTACCCTCCACAACGGTACCTAACAATATGACATGATAAAAGACTTGACACGCCGGCGAGGTAACGACATTCGACTGCGTGGTGGACTTGCTTGTGCCCTGAAACAGCAGACCCATGTTCTCGGTAAGTTTACGAATTGACAAGATGGCCTCTCGGCGTTGATGACACGCGCACTGTGCTCGTCTGCTGCTTTACCGTTCGTTCAAGAATTGTATCCCATTTTCGCCTCAGTCCGGTTTGCGGTCGACAAGATCGACTTCGGGAAAGATGGAAAGAAAAAGTTGCTCTCCCAGACTTGCTTTGGGCGAAAACCATACCAAAATCATCTTCTCTGTCACACGCCGGGCAAAGTTGTAACTAGCTGCCGATGACGACAATGCAAAGGCCAATCTACGGAGTTCTATTGCCGGTCCGCCATCAAAGCTTCAACTGGCTGCGAACAACGCCGAGGTCAAGGCCAAAGCTACTCCCAGCGACAACCGAAGGCCCAGTCCAGGAATTTGCTGTGAAGCCAGATCCGCTCCACGAATACAAAACTCCAGACCAGAAATATTTTATGTTCGAATTGGTGTGTGAGTTTGGGTATTGTATTCACATAAGCGGTTCACATGGCTCGTCTTCGTTTTGTACTCAAGGAGTCAATCGTTCTGGTCGGCTGTAACATGATTCCCGTTGCGAGTGAGGCGTGGAAGTAAATGAGCAGTCCATCGTCATGTCTAGATCCAAGACTCTTCCACCAAGTCTGGCCGAAGATTAGCAGACCCTTTAGACCGTGATCGCAGCACAGGATCTCGCCGTCCGAATCCGATCTTTGATCAATCCCGGCCGTGGTGTTTTTACCACTGGTTCCAGTTTTGGCACGGCCTTAAATCCATGCCGTTGTGGTTCTCTGTCGTACATGTGGGATACGAAGTCGGAACCTAGCCAAGGCGGCCTGCTGTGCAGCAGATCCAAATCCAATTTGCTGATACATTGTTCCTGACCAGAAAAATGTTGGTAAAACATGAGGTAGGAACCGTAGATTACATTCTGGGGGGCTATCCACCTATATAGGGAAACCTGGAATAGCAGACAAACTTTGTCTCTGTTTGTTGTTCAAACAAGCAAAGAGTAGACACCTTGCGTAGCCACGACATCATTACTGCCAGACGTGACGGCATCCCGGGGAAGTCTCCATAATCCTTTAACATGTTTTATGGAATGCAGGTGGGTTGCGAACATAGACGGTCTCGGTCATCGGCGCATTTACAAACGCATTCGCTGCGTTCAATTGAGCAGTCTCAAGGCCGCAAGCTGCAGTAATGCTCATCAATACTCTGAACACTTTGGCGACCAATGTAGCAGAGTAGGCATCGTCCTTTGTCACCGGCTGCAGATCTCCCCTTGCGCAGAGTTTTGCCTTAAGCTTCTCCAGACAATTGTTGCTATCCATTTCATACGTAAAGACCCATCTTACCGGGAGGACTGGTTGCTTTACGTCTTTCTCTTGACAAACTTCAAAGGTGTTTTTACCCCAAAGTGTTTCGTATTACGCCCTTGCTGCTTGGCAAAATTCCCTTTCGAATGGATGTTGTTTAAGTTTGTGCCAGTGCTCTGGTGGGGGTGGCAATTTGGAACAGTGGGGTTTCTTCGGCTTGCACCTTATTCCGGTGAAAAAGGATCGATAGTAGATAACTGGTGTTGCAGAGCTCGATAATTTCTCATGGAAAGCTGTCGGAAGGAGGAAGGGATCTACTCACATCATTCCGAGCTTGGTGAATGCTGACGCAGTCAACATTGTGTGTGATACCTCACCATGGAATCCGTCTGAGGTCAAGAGAAGGCTTGCACCGCAAGACTAGTCTAAACTCTCTTCGCGGCCCCAATCGCATTCGCCGTGCCAACGTCCTTTGAGGTAACCACGCTCCAGGGGAAACATCCTCCATGGATAAAAACCCTGGAGAGTCCGGTGCCCTATCTACCTAGGCATCTGACACCCCCCCTCTCCCCCGCCCCCCCACCTTCTCAGGCAGTTCTGAGCATCAGATGGTCGACAAACACCTGATGCGGCTGACGAGGAAGTGACTTGGTAAAGCAGTCTGCCTGCATGCAGTTAGTTGCTAACCAACTTGCCTACAGCCTTCCTGCGGCTATCTCTTGTCTTAGCCAGCACGAGGATATGTCCACGTGCTTCAATTTTGTCACCAGTCGTGGCGTGTCAACCGATAGTAATCCGATTGTCTGCTTGTTGTCACAAGCTGTTGAGACTTCTTTGTCAAAGTGTAGGACTACAGGGTTCAAGATCCTCATGGCTTCATATTGTCTCATGACCACGTTCTGCAAAGCGTATAGCTCCGCCTCTGTACTAGATGTCGTGACGGCAGTCTGCTTTTGGGAGCCTCAGTCCACAGGGTTACCAAACAGTTTGAGCAACCACCCTTTGGTGGATTCCCTGTCACTTGCATCATCGGCAAATGCGGCATCACCATACGCGGCGAACGGGTCCCCAGCGTCAGCATTGTACCCAAACACGAGGCTACGTCTCTTAGTGTCGTGCAGATACTTTATGCAGCTGAGTGCATTCTGAAGGTCATTCTGAGTTAGGTTGCTGGATTTTCTGCCTAAGTAGGCAGCCGTGTACGCAATATCTGGACATGACACAGTTGCCGCATACTGAAGCGAACCGACAATACGCTGATATAGCGCTTTGTCAGCCGGTGTCTGGCTAGGATCGTTATATTATTCTTCCAGGCCCGTCGTCGGCTTTTGTTTTGGCGTTTGCTTAGCAAATTTGACGCCCAGTTTTCAATGTATGCTTCTTGACTGATCCGCAAGCGCTTCGCCTCTCCGTCCCTGCGAACTTTCACTCCTAAAAACCATTGCAACTCCTCCAAGTGTCTTAGCTCGATTTCCTTCGATATAGACTCGAAGAGACCATGGACACGCCGTTTCTTTTCTCGACAATAGTTGGCGACCATATCATCGACGAAGAAGAATATAATAACGTCCTCATTTTGAAACACACAAGGCTCGTCTGGTACGGGTTTGAGTCCATGGGCGATCAGGGTTTTGCTCAGCAGATCGTACTATAGTTTGGGAGATGACGCAGCCCGTATAGAGCTCGCTTGAGTCTGAGTACTTTCTCCTCTTGTTGGAGCCCAGAAGGGCAACGAATGTGCACCATCTCCGTCATTTTAGCGTCAATGAAAGCGTTCAATGCATCATTTTGCGATGTCTCTAAATCGCAGATAGCCACGGGGAGCCAGCAACATTCTGAATGTTCTTACTGCAAAGGTGACCGCATGAACGTCTTCCCTATCAACTGTTTGGAGATCGCCGGGAACGCACAGGCGAGCTTTGTGCTTCTGCAGTTCGTCCTTATCGTTGAGCTTGTAAGTGAAGACCCAACGAACTGGTAGTATGAAGCCTTTGGCTGAATTTGCATCCACTACTTCGAAATTTTCGCGGTTGCAGAGAGCATCATACTCCTTCTGGGCAGCTTCACGGAAATGAACAGACTGTGGATGCTTCTTGAGGTCATGCCAATGCTCCTGTGGTTCCGATAGGTTCGACCTGTGCGTAGGCATATCCATCGGCTTGTACTTCTGACCCTGAAAGAGCGTCCTATAGTAGAGCATTGGCAACGGCACATCAACGATGGCAATGTGAAAAATCCTCCGTGGATTTCTCTCTCTGCGCGACCCTTCTGCCAAATTTTTGTCTGTATTAAGGTTTGACTGTCCTCCGAGTGAACTAGCCACTTCAGGTAATGACGCCTCCGATGGTAACGTGCTAAGAGGTATTGGGGGGCCTGTCATACTGAGGTTCTATAACCGTCGGGCAATTTTCGGTACGCTGTGATGAAATTTTCTTTCTGGTCTCAATTCTTGACATGTAGCGAAACTCTGATTCCTCTAGAGCAGCGTCTTCTTACTAGCCGTCTAGTTCGATCTGCAGAGCCTCCGAGTTTCCTAAAGGCTTCCGATCTTCAGCCGGTATGTAAAACTCCGATTCATTGAACACAACATCACGAACTTTTACAACTCTGTCCATCTGTGGCAACCAAACATCGTAGATGTTTCTGGCTGTGACTCCCACCAATTATCCTTGAATCGACTTAGCCTCTAGCTTTTGAAGCTTTGCCAAGTTCTTGCGTAGCACATAAGTCTTGCAACCTGGTACTCGCAATATTGAGATATCTGGTTTAGTGCCTGTTAGCATCTCAAAAGGGGTCTTCCAATCGAGATCTCTTTCCGGGGACTGATTCAGTATCCAACAGGCCAACAGGCCAATCCTGCGAACTTTGGGTACATTTGGACAGGAATGTTGAGTGACGGCGCATGGACCGTATCTTCTGTGCCAGCATCCCTCCCCCCAGCTCGCTTGCTAGACCATTCGGTTCTGGGTTACGAGCAGGAGTGGTGTAGACAATGATACGTTTTGCTGCTAGATGGTTTTGGGTCAAATTTTCAATTAACGTTTCACCGTCTGTGAAGATATCTTTGGGACATGCGCAATATTGATTTTCCACCCAAGCAAGCCATTCGGGTATTACCTGCTGAATGTCGGATTTCTGATAACAGCAGTAAACCGTGTTAAATTTAGTATGCGTGTCGGTGGAATGTATCGCATAACGTTCTCCGTTGAACGCCCAGGGGAAGATTGTTATGTCCATATGGACAGTAGCGAAAGCCTCTGCTAGACGATTCTTGGGATCCCTGCGGATGATGTTATGCATCTTCGATTCTACGCAAGGTTGACATTTGATCCAGTATGGCGCTGTCTTAACATTCTTTACACCCTGGCACGATGCCTGAAGTTGAGCAAGGGCCTCGTCACCTATATGTCCCTTCCTGGCGTGCCAACCAGGTTCAGGCTTCGCCGGTATTGCTGCAATTAGGAACTGCCGACGGCCAGCTGGATTCGCGACTTCCAACAAGGTGAGCTTGCCCATAGAAAATGTTTTCGCGAATATCTCATCTTGCTAAGTTTGAATGTGTCGGCGTGGATCTTCCCAGACATCCCTCGCCTCTAGGCAGTGCCTTGAGACGACATTCGTCGGCATGCCTGGAACATACAGTGTGATTTGGAGAGCTATTTCAAATGTTTCATCCTTTGGCCCAGTCAAATCGACCTTTGCGGTCCCGATACCCAGAACGTCGTGGTTTTACGATATCATTATCGAGCTCTCCACCACGAGTTCAAGGAAACCAACGAAACGATTCCTATCGTTGGCAATATGCACCTCCGAACCCTGATCAAGGATCACACTTGCTTTAAGTTCTTCGTCACTAATTTGAGGGCCAGAGTTTGTTGAGATCACGGCGAACATTCGAGGCATTTTCACCCTGCGCTCCTCCATTGGTTCACTTTGGTCAGGCTCGTCACGCTTCTTGTTTCTGCCGTTTTACTTCACCTTACGGTTGCAAAGCTTCTTCGTATTGGGTGATATAGCTTCGTACCTTTCCCTTACTTGTCGGATATTGGTAGGGTCCAAGCCTGAGCGCCCGGTCGGAGAAAGTAGCTCCTTTAGATACTCAAAAGGCTCCCAGAGGTGTGATTTACCGCACACACACACTTTCTTTTCTGGCTTTGACCTTGGTGCTTTTTCATTTCTTGTCCTTGAAACGTCGCAAATGTAATACGAGATATGGTGGTCTCCGTTTGCGCATGGACCTCATGATCCTTCATAGCTGAACGAATTGCCCCGATGAGTTGCACCAGAGAAGGTTTAGTGACGTCAATGTCTGTGTAGAATCGAGGCATCCAATAATTGGCCTCGTTTGGAAGCTTCGATCTTATGGCAGGAAGAAAAGACAATTGTGGCTCATAGTCTGAATCTTCAGGTAAGTTTAAGAGCTTCGCTTTGTGGATCCAGTGTGTACACTCTGCAACCCAAGCGTTAAAGCTTTGTGTCTTGAAGCCTTCATTTAGTTTCTTCAATCGACTCCAAACTTCTAGCTTCTCACAAGCGTTGCTAGGAGCAAGTATGATCTTGAGGGTCTTTCAAGCTTGATGCAGTTCGGTGTGTTGAGCCAATACATGCTGATAACTCGAGCTCACAGACTTGACGACCTGAACACGAAAATTATTGTCTTGAATACTTCCTTCCGGTCTTGCTTCTAAGATCCAAAGATCTGTAGCGACGCTCGAAGCGATCCAAGATTTCGTCTTCAGCCTCCTCTCTTGGATCATTTGGTTCTTGAGGTTCAGTCAAACTGTTTTGGGGGATCAAGATCAGGGTTCACATAGTCCCAAACCTTGGAATAAATTGCAATGCTCTTGATCGTCAGGAACCAGGTGTAGCGATGGTGCTCTCGTGGATGGGAGTGCGTAGCGGCCCGAACCAGGAGGACGTAGCGATAGACAGAGATCAACGACAGGGACAGTAAAAGATGCAGGTGGGTAGGAGTCAATACCAGTGTCGATGTGATAGTGTGAATGACTATGTGTGTGTCCGTATCTCAATGAGGGGACGTCGGAATAAGTAATCTTAACCGGTGGCCCGGTGACATCACGTCATGATATGCGTCATCTATGACTCACCAGCCTACATTAGCGGAGCGCATTCGCCATGTCACATCTGGCATGACCCTGAGAGAAAACCTCTATGAGGGAAAAACCTAGGGTGCAGCCGTTAGTGTAGGGGGTATAGCTGACTTGGTTTGCAAGTGTCCCGCATACGCGCTAGCGGCGACGCTTGACTCAAACACAACTGCACGGTTCAACCCTGCCATTCTAAAATCATCGGAGAAAAGTAAAGTGCGAGAGTATATCCAAGTCTGTTGCATACGGCCTCGTTCAGCTTCACTCATGAAGGGCTGAGAGTCGAAATCGATGACCCAGCCTACTACATCCCAGAAAAAGAGAGACAAACACCATGAACATCCATCAATTCTACTGGAACTTTACAGAGAATCCCAACCACACCCCACCACCCCTCCATCGATGAGAACGGCTAGTGCATTCGGATTTTTTAATTTCAATGTTCAATCCTCCTCAGCAGAGTCCTCTTGCACCTCCTCATACGCCCCATTGATTCTAGATTCGGGTTGTCTGATGGCCCATTCCTTCCAAGCGGCCCAGATTCGATAAGACAACCCAACACTTTCACCCTCAAACGTAACCAGGTCCGCATTGTATTGATCCCATTCCTCTTCCAAATCCACAGACCGGATGTTGTCGAGGATCAGACTCATTAGCGAGGCAATAACCGTAGGTTTGTCAGGAAATCCCCTTTCTCGGATATCGGATGGTGTATAAGCCTTGTATGCACGTTTTCCGTCGCGCAAGGTAGGATGGTCCAGCGATATTCGAATGCCATGTCGGCCGAGCTCCCAGGCCATAGGGTCCTTGGTGGGGGGCTGGAAGTTATGCAAGAGCACCATGTTTACTTGTAGGCCTTGGAGCTCGTCCCTTGTGCAAATGATTGGGTCGATTCTAGGATAAATGTTAGAGTTGCGCTTGACAAACAGAGAGGGTAGGCATGCGTACGATGAAATGGCGGCGGTTTGAATAGCGCGGTCGAGGGGGTTGGTTTCCTTTAAGCCGTCGACAATTCGCACGGCGTGGCTGGCGGGGTGTGAGTACCAGATGTATAGTTCTGAGGGCGTGGGCGCTTCAAGAGGAGCGGATAGGTCGATGCGATGGTGGTAAAGATCCCACAGGTCGGAAACGGAGGCAAATTTCAATCGGGTTCTGCTCTCGGTTAGATGCGTCATCAAACACTCCATTGCATAGGCACAGTATGTCTTTGTGGCCATGTTGTGAATCTGCGGGAGCTGGGTTGGAGGTTGTCTGTAGATGAGCTAGATATGCAATGACTCGCGTGCTTGGTTCGTTCGTCAAGGCGAATGTTGCCATGGTAAATACTCTGTTTGTATAGTCGCGCCTTCCCCAAGACGAGCTTACTACTTCGCTTGGATCATCATCCTCTACACCGAATAGAGAGTGGACAGTCATTGCCTGTCTCGCATTCAATCAATTCGGGTACTTCTCGGCAGAACGCGAATTTAGCTAGATCCAATAGAAGACTTGTCCTAGGTCTCGGATCACTCAGTATTGTGGGGCAATCAATACTTGTCCATGGACCAATCATCACAAGTGACTCTTGAGTCAGTCTCCGCATGGCTTGACACACTTGTGCCTTTTCCACAACACTACGTAACTCTGGTACTTCAACAGCAAGACCGGGCAACGTAGACCGCCACACGCATACCCGAGCATCACCTCGATGCCCCAATAACCATCTCGGACTTTACAAGACAGCAAGCAATTCGCTCTGCGGCAGCCTTTTGTCGGCTATTCCGAGAGCACCGCACCGACAAATAACAATTTCTGGTTCGTGTGGGGCGGGCACACTCAAGTTCAATTCCCGATGCCGCTCAAACCTTTTACAGTACAACCCACGCAATGCAGCCGAGATCTTAAGCAACTCCCACCCTTGCCAGGCAGCGTGCAGGCGATACCAGGCTATAGCTACACGCCGTGCATGCTCCCATAAATAGACACGTATTATAAGCACTGACACGATAATATCCTTTCACTCTTGCTATAGCAATTATATACACTGGTCCGAACTTCGAGGCCAGCGGCATCCATTGACGGATTCTTCACGGCACAGATGTGGCAGGCTTATTCATCGGCCGTACCCAAACGGTAAAGCGAACTCGCCTGGGTACTTGTTCCCGTTTGCTACCGCACGGAATGTCAATCCCAATATTTAGCACCGTGATTCCACAAAGCTATCGATAGGAGACCGTCTTACCACCCGCGGTGATTTTCCCGTGGGTTCTGCATCGAAATTTGACATGAAAGCAATAGCCCTTGGTTATGGGACAGCTTTTGTCTCATTTCATTGACGTGTGGAGGGAAGCACTGGGAGTGTGCACGGACCCAGGTTGGAGCAAGATATTGTCTCGTATGGAAGCTATAGAGGGCCAGAGGGCCTGCTATACACTCATGAGCTCCTGCACAAGAAGGCGCGCGCCTGGTGAACCACACCCATGGAACAACCATAGGACGAAAGGGCTAACCCGTAACATGTCGTAAAGACGATGAAAACACACAGTAAAGCGTGCGATTCAATCTTCTTGATTGAAAGTTCGGCCCATCGAGGACGATAGCTTGAGACTGGCGGTGAATGTTGGCATGAAGTCTCGTTGCTATCAGTGTACGATGCCACTGCGCGACACCTCTTACACCAGCAGCTGCACCCTAGGTTTTGTCCTCACAGAGGTTTCCCTCAGGGTCATGTCGCATGCGACATGGTGAATGCGCCCTGCTACTGTTATGAGGTGAGTCATGGAGTAAGACTGCATGCTGACAGTCTTACTGCATGTATGACCACTTGCTTATGGTCATACAATTGATGACTCTTCATACGAGGCTACGCACGGGCCTTCCAGCCCAGAATATATTCTCTGATGTTCCCTCGAAGATATACTTGTATTCACTCATAAAACACATCTCTACTTTCCATCCATCGTTCTCACTCATACATACTATCTGTCTTTTTCAGTGAACACATAATAGTCATCTGCCTCGTCACCATGAGTTGTTATCAGTGAAAACTTAATCTTGTCCCTTGCTCTTGCAAGCTTGGCCTAGGATGATTCATCTTTCACATAATAGTGCAGAGAGGTCAGGACGACTTTATCCAGGTGTGTGATAGCCCACTATGAAAATCGGGACTAGAGGTGTGTTCTCAAAGGAAATATCGATTGCAATTCCAAACGCACCTGCGCTAGGGGCAAAGACTTTGAAGACCAGGGAGAAGCCGCCAAGCTTGCTCCATTATTAAGCGCATCTCTGCACTTATAAAATAAACGTTTTGAGTGGGTTAGCGAGCTTCCACCACTATCTTCCCTCCCGTCTTTGGCATACAGGATCGCGAAGTCCAAGAAATCGTCTATGAATTCGTAGGTGTGGTGGCTCCAGAACACTTGTCGCTGGCTGCTTCGCCTACCGAAGATGTTAGAATGTGATCAAAAATTCTCAAATGGTCGCAAGCATCCGTAATAAAGCTTGGGCGGTGTCGAAGACGAACCTGATATCCTACGAGGCGGCGGCTAATGTCGATCCTTGCCGGTGCCTCGGTATGTCGATCGTATGACCGACATTGTTGTCGCTGATAGATTAGTTGTTTTTGTACATAGTTCCGCCCGCCGGCTCGGGCGGGCAGTAGCGTTGTCTTTCTTCCATTGCTGTTTTCTGTCCACACCAGTGATATGTCCAACACTGTTGTTGAGAAGTATCAGTGCCATACCTCGGCCTGATAACAAAGACTATATACAAAGAAAGATTTGTTGAATTTAAGCATCGCTGCTAGCGCGTACGCGGGGCACTTGCATAGCAAGTCAGCGATATCTCTTACACTACCAGCTGCACCCTAGGTTTTTCCCTCACAGAGGTTTTCCCTCAGGGTCATGTCAGATGTGATATGGTGAATGCGCCCTGCTAGTGTACAACGTGACGTTACCGGCCCACCGGTATAGAATACTTATTCCGACGTCCCCTCATAGAGATATATGGGCATTCACACTGTCATATCGACACTGGTATTGACTCATATCCATCTATCTCTGTCCTGTCCCTGTTTCCGTCCATCGCTTCGTCCTCTTCAGGCCGCAGCGCACTCTCACCCACGGGAGCTCAATCGTAACAACATCCTGTAGAGCAAAATGCTCAAAGAGCATGATAAAGAGGACAATGGAACAATGGAGTGATATTTGAGACTGTCTGAACAATAAGCTACTTGTATAGAAGCTCGCTGCTGAATATTAGATAATACGACTCTGTTAAAACTCAATCTTCAGAACGATTACGCTACGCAACAACTGTCTTCCAACAAACACAACGTCCCGAAATGACTGAGAAGCACTTAGCCCACTAGACGACGTTCGTCAAACGACCGAAGTTGACAATGACGCATCTTTCACTGCCTATGAGGACCATCGTCTGCAGACTTTTCCAGCGCTGATGGGTACCAGGATATACCCTCATACCCTTCGGTGGTTCACCAACAAGGGCCTAGCGATTACTCCCGCAACTCCATGGATGCATAATCTTGGAAGCTTCGACACGTGTGCAGTATCACTAGAGGTTAGTATATGCTCATGGGCTCATTCATGACGGCATGAAGGGGAATATGGCCGGGTTCATGAGCCTCTCGTGCGAGCCCATGTGCAAGCTACGCCTGCCGGCAGTTGATGACAAGCGGCGGCATGGCGTCTTTGCTGATGAAGATGGAGTGTCGACTACCATGTACCGACTGGTGGCTGAAGGATTTGGGGTCATCATCGGCGGACAATCTAGGGCGCGCTGGTATTTTGGCTATGGAAATGTCTTTCTCCGACACCCACTACCTCTTCAGACGCAGATTGTCGGTTGGTCTTGCGATGCCTATGATGAGGCTAGGCCTTTGCCATATCAATGGCAGGGACAAGGCGTGGAGAAAACTTGAAGTGGAAGCATCAAGGGCTTCCAAGGTCACCTGCTGGAAGCTCGATGCGGCTTTGAAGGGTTTGGGAAGCAGTGAGACAATAACTGGGCTTGGAACAGATACCCGCAGTCCATTCTCGCATCTATCATCGCCTGCTTCGCCCACTCTCAGGCTCCTCCACTTTAATCATGAGCCGCGGATACAGGCAGCCGTGGGCTCGGGGTTGCGTTCCAACAACAGGACCTGGACCATTGCTGGGTATGCGTCTTGCCCTGGGAAGGGTGTATCAGATTGAGCGTGCGTAGAAAGCCCGATGCAAATACGAGGTTCATACGCCGCCTGACTCTGCTGGCTCCGTCTGCCAGGACGGAAAATTTGATCCTGACAGATGGCGTGAGTATGGCCATCTCTTCGATGCAAAAGAATTGTGACCAAAGTAGAGGCACTCTCGGGATTACGAGAATCCCTACACGATGATAAGGAGTTTGATTCGAAGTTTTTGCTGTGGCTAGACTGTACGATATCACGCAATGCATGCAGAGTCACGCCACACACGATCCAAGTATCACTGTCCGATGATGAGGAGGTTGATCCTGGGCTGTGCGTGTATAATGTCACGAAACACCTGGAGAGACTCGCCAAGCCAAAATCCAGAGCGTATGTGGGCGAAGATGAAGTGTTCAATCTCAAGCCGAGGTCATCTTCGGTGGGATTGTAGTTTGACGTCGCCAAGTGATGTTTCAAGTTGATAAAAGCCGCTGTTTCCCTATCTCTTAGCAAGAAATTTGTATAAGAAAAGAGGACGAAGATATCAAGACCCATATCCCCTATCTCCCCTAAACATATGTTGATCTGTAAGGAGATGGTACCCCAATTTACAGCAGTAAGCATAAGGAAGCTATCAAGGTTGCGTCTGTCTACGTGATGCCCCTTATGTGGGACCACCTTTCCCCCTTCGTCACAGCACGGAAAATTTAGAATTGACGGGACCGGCTGAGGGCAATGCATCTCGACCACAAGTTTGACCCTGCCATTGTGGGCCCTTTGGGAGACTATGGTAGACGTCAACTGTAATGACACAAGGCAGAGAAAAATGCCTGGCCATTTCTGCATGCTCTTGAGTAGAATTTCATGAAATGGACTTTGACCTAGTTCCATGAAGTCTATTGGAGTAATTGGACTGGCGATCAACAATTGGTAAAGACCTGGACCAAGAACACTTCCGCATTTAAGAAGCTCTTTGCCCGCCGCTAGTATAAAGAAGGTCCAGGCTGTTAACACTTATAAGCGAGTTCATGCCACGCGAGTCTAACGCTTAAATCCCAACTAATACATCCAAGCATCCTCATCAATAGAAAATGCCCTCCCTCGCATTCTCATATGCCTCATGACGCCTCGCCTCGGGCTGCATGACGGCCCACTCCTTCCATGCCACCCAATTGCAATAACTCATACCAACGGCCTCGCCCTCGAACGCGACAATCTCCCCTTTATATCTCTCCCAGTCTTCCACCCAATTTAGAGACGCGGCGCTTCCAAGAAGACATCGCACCAGTGTCGCGACAACCGAAGGCTTGTCAACGAAGCCCAGTTCTCGGATCTCATATGGTGAGTACCCTTTATATGTTTTCCACCCCCTCTGCGTGGAGGGAAAGTCTAGAGTCACTCGGATGCCTTGCAGGCCAAATTCCCAGGCCATGGGGTTCCTGCTGGCGCGCGTGAAATTGTGCAGGAGCATCATCTTCACTTCTAGACCTTGTAGCTGGTCCAGTGTGCAGATATATGGGTTGATTCTAGGGGTAAACATTAGCATGACTGTTGACAGACGAAGGAGAGGAAGAATACGTACGATCGAAGTGCAACGGTTTTGATAGCACAATCGAGGACAGTGGTTTGAATTGTTGCTTTAACGTCTCGTATGTGGGGATTGGTAGAGTTCACGTACCAGATGAATAACATCGCGCCAGTGGGCACTTCGAGGGGGGAGGTTAGGTACATGTAGTCGTTGTACTTGTCCCATAGCTGAGAAACTGAGGCAAGACTCAATTGGGTTGCGTTTCCGGTTAAGTAAGCCATGAAACATTCTAGTGCGTAGGCGCAGTATGTCTTCATGGCCATGTTGTGATATGGAGTTTGATTGAAACTCTCGGTGGGGATTTGCTTGGGGGTGTGTGGCTTCTGTAAAGAGCTAAATGTACCTGAGATCGCGTTATTATACGGGCCATGAGGGGAATGTTGACGGGGTAATATACCCTGTTTAAGTGGTTATGCACGCATGTTGACAAGATTTGCATTCTAATGACTGTTCAGTCTTGTCCTTTCTACTCGCATTCGCATTGGACTCAACGGCGTGCAGACACTCACCAGCATGAAATTTTTCGGGCCGTGCGTCTCTAGAAAGACAGCAGACCATTGATTTATTATTTTGACAGATCACTTGTCTTGATCTCAACTGATGAATTCGTGCGCGTGCCAAGAAAGCTGCACTTGGACCACCTATGATGCATGGCCCACGTGGGGATGTATCGCCGGTCTGGTCCACTTTTGCTTTTTACCACACAGCGCGCCTCTCGACTTTGACGACAATATCCTGCGATGCATAGTTATATATACCTGATGATGAACCCAATGCGTCAGCATCTAGTTTGGACTTCGCTCCACAGGCAGTATTGCAATTTGCGGAAATCCAGGATATCATGTCGATTGGAGGACATCGATATGAGGAACCAGCAACACCTCAACCTCCTCGATTCGGTGGAGTAGCGCTATAAACACCTAGAAACTTAACTATCTTGCACGTCAGGAATCTCGAAACAACAAGGGAAACTGGAGCCGACAACTGAAAACACCAGTAACTCTGAAGTATCAAGGGGCATCGCCTCGTAATCCCGTTGCGCACTGTAGACAAGTCAGGGATCTGTCGGAAATGACACACGGATTAGCAACAATGCATGGTCTGTGAATATCAATCTTGGTACCACACAAACCTCTCTCATTACATCACCAATATTACACCTACTTGGTATATACAGCCAGGTATTCATGTTCACACTAGCTTTTGCCACAAAGCTCCCCGCGGTGTAGCCGCCATCTTGGGCAAACGCTATCCTCGAGACTGCGCACATGGGATATCTCCCTGATACAACTTGCCGCGCGTAACCCCGTCGCTGGGCCCGCATGACAAGCACTGCAACTATGATGTGCTCTAACATTTACTCAAGCAAGTATACCATCTGAGCCGCACCATCAGCCAGCGGCATACAGATGGATTTCATAACCTGTATGGGACAGAAAGGACGGCAATGGAGGACTGGAGACCCTGATCAAATAAAGCTATGGAGAGGGGGCTGCCTTTTCACCGGTGGTGATCTACTTGGGGGTTTCAAGGTTGACATTTTACTAGCGCTCGCAAGAAACCGCGGTGGAAAGCTTGTGCGACTGTGGACTCGAGCACCAGGCTATAGGTCTTGCAAGTCCAAGGACGTCTGACCTTACAATCCTCTACTTTCGCGGAGTATCGTCTGTACCAACGGACTTCTCAGCATAATTTGCGTTGATAGCGCTCCCCTTGCGTGGGTGCCTAAGGGCGCGTATGATCCCGCCAAGGCATTTCTCTCCTCAACCTAAGCGAAACAAAGCGGGAGCACATCTACTGCATCCTCTCGTTCAAGCCCGCCCCGAAGCGGACCACGGATGCGTATGACGCCCGGATCTGCTGTTGTGCTTGGGCCCACTTCGAAAGACCCAGCATTCCCTACCCGGGGGAAGGTGCGAGCCTTATCTGGCACGTATGGCCATGACAAGGTTGGCCTATCTCATCCTGGTTGGGACACAGCGCTTCAGAGTCTCTTTCTGCGACGACAGCACTGGGAAGGAGATTCCGCCCATTTGTCCCGGAGACAAAGAGGGAGTATGTTAAGAGGATGCTTGGAAGGCACAAGACACCTGAGGCGCGCATGGCGATCAGGGGCATCTTCGGGGAGGCAGATTCTTGGCTAGGAGAATGCTATTGCCAATAGTGGTGATTGGAGATTATTAGATTCAATTTGGATTTAGTTGTGCAATTAACACTGTGCGATCAACAACCTGATGCCTTTGCAGGGCCCGTTTTCGGGTCAAGCTGTCACATCGACATGACGAGCAAGTGGACTGTCAGGTATGGTTGGGACAGCGAGACGAATGGGATGATGATGGACTGGTGAAAACTTCAGCTTCCAGTTCGCCAATTATTTTTTGAAGGCTGCAATTCGTTGGAACACCTATACGAAGACATTTATTAGGCAACTCTGATCTTGAGCTCATTCCTCTCTTGATAGGGTGGCCTTCCCACCCAGGTACCGCATTCGGCAGCACAAGGCCTCTCTGCTAGGATATATAACACCATTGTCCGTCGGGCAGACAGTTGGAAATGTGTACTTTAAAAAATCTCCTCGCCATTCAACACGATTGAGGAGTTTGGCTGAGCGACGATGGGACAGACGAAAGTCCCCGCCACGACGTTAGGGTTAGGAAAAACTACCTCAGCGAGATCCTGATGATGGGAAGGAGAGGCTCCATGAGGACTGGCAGCACATTACAAAGCTGATGGTGATCTGCTTTGTAATTGAACTTGAGTATCAGCGAATTCATTGGGCACAGAAGAACAATATGACGTAATATCACGAGGCTCTGCTAGCGCTTTACCCTAATAGGCAGGCCCCACTAGTTTTTTGAATCCCCCACCAAGCGTGGTCCGCGCTTTTCGCACTTTTCCTCCAAATTCCTCGACTCCACCACACACTCCGGCAACGCCTACAGTTTGGTAAGGGCCCCTTTGAATCCCTTTCTGCCACAGCTGCTGATCTCCTGCGCAGAACTACCACAGATCGCTCCACAGCGCGTTGCTGCCCTCGAGTGGGGTACATTAAGAGAAAACAGCTTATTCCCAAAAAACCAGCCCAATCACCGCCGTCATGGTTAAGTGAGTTATCTTTGGGACCAGATGTGTTATGGATGTGCTGACTCGGCAGCTTCACGGTTGACGAGATCCGTGGGCTCATGGACAATCCGCTCAACATCCGGAACATGTCCGTGATTGCCCACGTTGACCATGGCAAATCTACCCTTACCGACTCCCTTGTCGAAAACGCAGGAATTATTTCGTCCCAGAACGCTGGAAGGCAGCGCTACATGGACACGCGCCCTGACGAGCAAGAGCGTGGCGTAACGATCAAGTCCACTGCCATCTCGCTCTACGGCCAGCTGGCTGACGAGGAAGATCTGAAGGAGATTCCGGTCAAGACCGAGAAGAACGAATTCCTGGTCAACCTGATTGACTCGCCCGGCCACGTCGACTTTTCTTCTGAGGTGACTGCCGCCCTGCGCGTTACCGATGGCGCCCTGGTCGTGGTCGACACTATCGAGGGTGTTTGTGTGCAGACAGAGACTGTGCTTCGCCAGGCACTGGGTGAGCGCATCAAGCCCGTTGTCATTATCAACAAGGTTGACCGTGCGCTTCTGGAACTGCAGCTCTCAAAGGAAGACCTTTTCCAGAGCTTTTCCCGTGTCATCGAGTCTGTCAATGTCGTTATTGCCACATATTTCGACAAGGCGCTTGGTGACGTGCAGGTGCACCCGGAAAAGGGCACGGTTGCCTTTGGTGCCGGTCTTCAGGGCTGGGCCTTCACGATTCGCCAGTTCGCGGCCAAGTACGCCAAGAAGTTCGGTGTTGACAAGAAGAAGATGATGGAGAGGCTTTGGGTAAGTTTAAAGAGTCCTGCAGCTCAGCAATAACTAATACTCGTGGTAGGGCGATAACTACTTTAACCCAAAGACCAAGAAATGGACAAAGACAGGTACCCACGAGGGCCAGACTTTGGAACGCGCCTTCAACCAGTTCTGCTTGGACCCAATCTTCCGCATTTTCCAGACCGTCATGGGCGGCAAGCAGGATGAGATTGACAAGCTCCTTGAGAAGCTCGAAATCAAGATCAGCAAAGCGGACAGGGAGAAAGAGGCGAAGAAGGTGTTGAGGGCCGTCATGCATGGCTTCCTGCCGGCTGCTGATGCACTGATGGAGATGATGATTCTCCACCTGCCGTCTCCTGCCACGGCGCAAAAGTACCGCGTGGAGACGTTGTATGAGGGTCCCCTTGACGATGAAGCAGCTATCGCCATTCGCGACTGCGATGCCAAGGCAAAGTTAATGTTATACGTGTCCAAGATGGTGCCGACCTCGGACAAGGGCCGATTTTACGCTTTCGGTCGCGTCTTCTCTGGCACTGCCAGGCCGGGTCCGCAGGTTCGTATCCAGGGTCCCAACTACACGCCTGGAAAAAAGGAAGACTTGTTCATCAAGTCTATTCAGCGTACGGTGCTCATGATGGGCCGCAACACCGAGCAAATTGACGATGTCCCGGCTGGAAACATTCTCGGCTTGGTCGGTGTTGATCAGTTCCTGCTTAAGTCTGGCACTCTGACAGAGTTCCCAAACGCACACAACCTCAAGGTCATGAAGTTCTCTGTTTCTCCCGTCGTGCAGCGCTCTGTGGAGGTCAAGAACGGCAGTGACCTGCCCAAGCTGGTCGAAGGTCTCAAGCGCCTTTCCAAGTCTGATCCTTGTGTGCTGACCTACATTTCCGAGTCCGGCGAGCACGTTGTTGCCGGTGCTGGTGAGTTGCATTTGGAAATTTGCTTGAAGGATCTTGAAGAGGACCACGCCGGTGTACCGCTGCGTGTGTCTGACCCCGTTGTTCAGTACCGTGAGAGCGTCAACGCCGAATCACGCATGCAGGCTTTGTCAAAGTCACCCAACAAGCACAACCGTCTCTATGTTGTGGCCCAACCTCTGGGCGAGGCTGTTTCCAAGGATATCGAGTCTGGCAAGATTGGTCCTCGTGATGACTTCAAGGCTCGCGCGCGCATTCTGGCGGACGAGCACGAATGGGAAGTTACAGACGCGCGCAAGATCTGGTGTTTCGGGCCCGACACCAACGGTGCCAACGTTCTGGTTGACCAGACCAAGGCCGTGCAGTATCTCAACGAAATCAAGGATTCCGTCGTCTCCGGGTTCCAGTGGGCCACTAAGGAAGGACCGATTGCTGAGGAGCCTATGCGCTCCATCCGCTTTAACATCATGGACGTGACGCTCCATGCCGACGCCATCCATCGTGGCGGTGGACAGATTATCCCTACGGCTCGTCGCGTGCTTTACGCAGCGACGCTCCTTGCTCAGCCCGGTCTCCTTGAGCCCGTCTTTCTGGTGGAGATTCAGGTACCTGAGCAGGCCATGGGCGGCATCTACGGTGTGCTCACGCGAAGGCGTGGCCATGTCTTTGAGGAGGCACAGCGTCCTGGCACTCCTCTCTTCAACATTAAGGCATACCTTCCTGTGAACGAGTCCTTTGGCTTCAACGCCGACCTTCGCCAGGCCACTTCGGGTCAAGCTTTCCCCCAGTCCGTCTTCGATCACTGGCAGATCCTCCCAGGTGGCGACGTGACTGATAAGACCACAAAGCCCGGACAGATCGTCGAAGCAATGCGGAAACGGAAAGGTCTCAAGCCGGATGTGCCTGGCTACGAAAATTACTACGACAAGTTGTAGGCGCCTATTGAATGAAAGGCTTGCAGTTAGCCTAGTCTTCGAATAGAATGTCAAGACTGGCTGAGTTAGACTGATCAATGAAAGTGATTTCTTCATGGGCATTGTCACTTCTCTTTGCCAGTAAGCCCACAGCTCAACTACAAAGCGCAAGTGGCGGTTTAGATCCGTCCCTATCAATGAACCTGTATCATGGAAGCAATCTGCTTTTCCAGTCCTTCGGCATCGTAAGATAACACAAAAGCAAGCCCTGCAAACAAAAGAAAGAAAAAGAAAGAAAAAGAAAGAAAAAGAAAGAAAAAGAAAGAAAAAGAAAAAGATACATAACATCGTAAGAAAACAGATCCCATGCCAGAAAGGAAACAAAGAAAGTGAAACCCTCACCTGACCCCATTTCTAACAGCATCCTCATACCTCGGCGAGGGTAAGTTGCCCGCGTCCGTGCCCGTTTCTGTGACCTCCACCGCCTTCCAATGCAGATATTTCGGATCCACCCGAACACTGTTCCTCCAACGACCGTATGCGGGTGGGGGCTGCGTTAGCGACCTCCCCCTTGGCTCCGTAAGTAGTTCTTGCTGCGTAAGCTGCCCCTGGCCTATCGGTCGTCGTTGAGATCCAGGGCTGTCGAGCTCATCCCAAATCTCCCCGATTCCGACTCTATCTGCAGAATTATCGTCCTCCTGAACATGCACCCGTATGGGTCGGGCAGGGAGGAAAGCACCCTCCACCTCCTCCTCACGTAGCTGCTGCGAGGGTCGCAATTCCTCGATACCAACCTCTGGGTCAGAAGAGAGGTTACATCGATGGAAGATCCAGCAGCGGAGAACGAAGAACAGAAATGCGAAGAAGATGGAGAAAAATATCATGCCGAAGATAATGTTGAATGCAGCTTCGTGGCGTGTACTGGGAACAGAGATGAGTAGGGCTGAGTCTGTGGATTTCCAGGTTAGATTTGGGAGGAAGGATGTAGCAAGAAGGGACGCTTCGCTACATACAGGCTATGGCGATGACGAGGACGATTACGCCAGTGCAGAGGATGAAGGGTCCATGATTTGGGGTCCTTTTGGGGTTCGGGAGATTCAATTTCATCTTCGATCTGCTCCACGCTCAAAGGTGGATGCTGTTTAAGAAAGAGGGTCGACGGAGTTGGTCAAGGAGGGTCGCGATGAAAGAGGGGGCCAAGGACTAGATTCCTGCTATACGTATATAAGGGAGTGGCAGTATGTACGTTAGACGCCGTCCTGGCGTCTAGTTGGATTTCTGCCATGTTTCGGTTTCCTGTAGAGGGCGGCGGTTCTGAAGGGCGTCTATTGTTAGGGTTAGTATTGTGCAGGTAATGAGGTCACAAGCTGCGAAGCTCTTGTGTCTCAGCATGATGACAACGATATGAAGGGCGACCAGAACGAGCGGAGCGGTACAGGTTCCGGGTTTGCCGTCGTGGTGATCATCTTGGCCGGAGTATCGGCACTGATTGCATGTTTGCTGACCGTCGTGGCAGTGCTGCTGCAGGCGAAGAACTATCGCAAACCGCTGCTCCAGCGCTATGTGACGCGCATCCTCCTCGTCGTACCTATCTTTAGCGCTGCATCATGGGCGAGTCTAACGTCGCTGAGGGTTGCGTTCTGGATCGATCCCTTCCGTGACGTCTACGAAGCCTTCACCCTTTACACCTTCTTCCAGCTGCTCGTTAACTTCCTCGGTGGGGAGCGTAGTCTGATCATCATGATGCACGGCAGGGCTCCGGTGCCGCATCTGTGGCCTCTCGGTGCAGTGTTGGATAAGGTCGATATTAGCGACCCGCACACTTTCCTCAGTATCAAACGCGGGATTTTGCAGTACACATGGGTCAAACCCATCCTTGCCGTTGCTACTGTAATACTGAAAGCCACTGGCACTTTCCACGAAGGCATTATTGGTGTAAAGTCCGGGTACTTTTGGACGAGCTTGATTTACAACGTTAGCATCTGTTGGTCGCTCTACGACCTGGCGCTCTTTTGGTCTTGCATGTCGTCAGATCTGAAGCCGTTTCGCCCCATGCCAAAGTTCCTTTGCATCAAGGGTATCATTTTTGCCTCTTGGTGGCAGGGCTTCTTCTTGTCTATACTTGTATGGCTTGGAGCCATACCTTCAATCGGTGGAGGCTACACTGCTGACAACCTTGCAGCAGCCATTCAAGACGCCCTCATCTGCTTTGAAATGCCCTTCTTTGCTCTCAGTCATTGGTATGCCTTTAGCTGGAAAGATTACGAAGACAAGTCCGTCAGCAATGCTCGAATGCCCATACGTTACGCGCTCCGTGACGCTTTTGGGGCAGGAGACTTGGTTGCTGATGCCAAAGAAACGCTCAGTGGCGCAAAGTACGATTATCGCAATTTCGATTCAGTAGACAGTGCTATCACACACGAGGAGTCCAGTAGCAGAAGGGCACGCATGCGTCAAGGTTTGCGGTATGAAAGGAACGGAAGAGGAAAGTACTGGATTCCGACGGACGATACTAACGATACCGAGCCGCTCCTTGGGAGCGGGCATGCAAGGACAATGTCGCCTCGTGGGGGAAGGCGCACCATTAATCCCCCTCGCTACGGAGCAACAGAAATAGAAGAGACTCAGATCGATCCCGAGGAGGAGAGACTATACTCCAAAGCCCGAGACCTTGAGTTCGGAGACTGGAACTATCCCGTCATAGACCCACATTATGCTACGGGTGCCAGGTCTCTGCCGCACCATGAAAGGCGTGAAAGTGAGCAAGGGGAAGATACGCTGGATGCTCTAGAGCGGACGGTGGAACACCTTCCCGGCATGTCTGTCCTGATACGCCAAGACTCCAGTGATAAACAATCCACCAAGTCTCGTTCCAGCCAGCTCGTTGATCTGGTGGTAAAGGACGATGAGCACGGAGAGCAACTGCCCACACATGACACTGCTGGCAGGGACAACACATCTGTAGGTGATGAAAGACCACCTTCCTCGGGTCCGTTTGCAGATGAAAGGGATGCTTGGAACGTTTAAGATTTCAGAGCATGATTAGCGGGCGTTTTGGAGGATTTGTTGTTCATGTTTAATGTTCGATGTCTGAGCTGGACAGATGAAGTCGTTGGTGGGGCAGATCAGCGGGACGGACCGAACACGGCAATTCTTATCAGATGGCCGACGAAAGATTGATTTCACCGACCACGCAACTTGAAGACCATGGTTTCTCTTCCAGCCAAGTCGACGGGGCCTCATCCGTCAAAGATCCATACCGCTGCGCCGTATGTAACGCAAGGCTACATTGACCGCCGGCTTTTTCCGCCCAACATTTCGGGTGACGTGCAACTACGCAGTGCGGCAGAGGCGCGCGAAGACCGCGAACGTCTCCTCGGCGTGACTTACATAGACCAGACGCGGCGAGCGCTTCATCTGCCTGTTCGCACTTACACGACGGCGTGCACGCTGTACCACAAGTTCCGCCTGGCCCATCCCGGTGCCGACTACTTGTGGACCGATGGCGCCGCCGCCAGTTTGCTTGCTAGCTGCAAGATAGAAGACACGCTAAAGAAGAGCAGAGACATTCTGGCGGCAGCGTGGAATCTCAAAAACGGCGGCATAGCTCTTGACGAGCAGATGGCCGCTGACGACACTTATTTTGATCTGCCCAGTCGCACTGTTATCGGCGTTGAGCGGCTCGTTCTCGAGGCTAGCGGTTTTGACTTCCGGTCAAAATACCCACACAATCTGCTGGTGCGCTTGCTGAAGAGCATGGGGCCGCAGACGGATGATGGGGCTCGGCGCATAGGCCGCACGGCCTGGACGGTCCTGACCGACCTCGGTCGAACATTTGCCTTCTTAAAGCAGACGTCGGCCACATTGGCCATTGCTAGCATTGAGCTGGCAGCCCGTATAGAGGGTGAAGCCGGTGACGCCGTGCTGCAGCAGGTTCTCGCGCTCGATTTGTCCACATGGGCTACCAGCAGAGAGGAAATTGCAGAAACCCTACTGGACGCCCTGGACCTCTACACCCAACACGCTACGAACTCCATCCTAGGCACTAAGTTCCATCTAAACGATTGGATCAAGCTCCGGCTGGTGGTGCAGGAAAAGTGCGACCAGGCTGGCTATCCGCGCTACACCGAAGGTCCGAGCCGGGGCAGCCTGTACTGTAAGACAAAAATGGTCAACGGACACCCAACGCCCGTTTCCCCGACCTCCAACGGCCATCCCTTGAGTGAAGCCTCTTTCCCCGCCGTACCCGAAGGCGGCGGCACCCTGCGCTTCATGCTGAACCCCGTCCTCGCCGCTGACGAAACTGCAATCGTGCAGCGTTACTTCATTGACGAATGGGAAGAATACGAAGAAGAAGTCGACGTCACAGTCGCTAGCCACGACCGCGAGGGCAGAGATCGATATACAAACTATGCCTCCCGAGCTGAAAACAGAAGACCGCCTGTCAAAAGACCCATTGACGATTCAAGAGACTATCGTGACCGTGACCGCGATAGAGACAGGGTCAGTGACAGGGGAAGGGATAGGGATGGAGAGTGGGGCTTCGCACAATCGGCCTCGCACTCTCGCTCATACGCCGGTAGCACTCCCGCTGGGGATGCGCAGAGAAGAGATATGCGGCGTAACTACGAGCGTAGGACGTACCCGTATGAGAGGAGGGACGATAGGCGCAGCAGAGGTGGTTATCATACTGGTGCGTCGAGATATGACGATAGAAGGGGTGGACATGCCAGGTAGCTTTTTCCGTGTTTTGGGGGTTGAATCGTGTGCTACTAGTGTAATAGTTTCGTCACGGAAAGTTTGTGTCGAAAAACGACCCTTGCTATGGGATACATGACTCAGCCGTTAGTGGGATTTTGTGATAGAATTTTGCGTCTGTGGGCACGGTTCAGCAGTCGGCTCTGGCATTGAGCTATTCCCGGTATACGAATGTCTTGGCGTTTCCCTCACGAGGCTTTGGGGGGGGGGGAAGGAGTCGGGTTTCCAAAGTCTACAACAAGAGCACGTATATAATTTGGGCTCTTGGTAGTCAAACGTCTCGAATGTCCTTGAAACACTGGAACACTGGGTGGCCATGCTCAATGAGGTCTGGCGTGAAGCCCCATTTCTATAAACTTGTAACCATTGGTATCACTTATGACTTGGCGAATGAGCTTCTAGTCATAAGTGTCATGAACTGCCACGAAAGCTGTCAACCAAAGATGGGAAAGGGGTAGGAATCAAGTACATGACCAGTCAGACCTTCCGGTACTGAGGTAAGGTTTACCGTTGCTCAACAGGAATGCCTCTGGTCAGCTTTAGGGCAGGGGCTATGCCCCCTTTAGCGGGTCTTCCATTACTATAAGTATTTGTAATCGCCGATTAGGCATTTCCCTCCACACTGTCCTTGCTCTCACTCTCGGTGTCCATTTGTGCATAACGCTATGCAGTGAAAATAATGTACACGCGAAGAAAAATTCACACGAGCAATGGCTTCGATCCCGTCCTCGTCTGTCAGCTATACAGACCTTTCGCGATGAAGCTTCGGCCCACTAACAACGTCATTTGCTTTGAAGCGACCGACTCATCACTACAGACATCATCAAAATTGATCAACTGCTGGCCAAACATGATCCTTTTGAGGCTTACAAATTGATCGACGACAAGCTACATGTGCCCTTGATCACGCTAATGACGAGAATACTTTCACACTGGTCACGAAGTACATATTATCGGACCATAGACCGCGGACAGTTTCGGGCGACCCGTGGCGAGGATGGTAGAAATATGACACCCTAACTTCGAGATGATTGAGGTATGGCGTGTAGCTAAAGACAAAAGATAGGCAAGGTATAAACTGCATGGAAATGCTTTGTGATCAACTGTGCAGCAGCTGGTCTCTGAACATGAACACCAATGCTAGTGGGGAGTCAACAATCCAGAACTCTGACACAATGGCTTCACCTGGCGCTTAATACTTGCATGCACAGCTGGCCGTTTGAAACGTAAAGGACAGAAAGACCAGCTCAAGCGACCTATTCGTTTCAGGTGGGAAGAAGCTCAAAGGCGATGGTTTACTGTGCCCCAGGACCGCCGATGGATCAAAAACAGCCACGACTGGGGGCGCCGATACGAGACGCTTAAATCTCCCTGAAGTGTGGGAAGCGAATATAACAAACGACTGTGTTACTACACACAAGAGGATGGAAGGGTATGTGCCGCTGTATGTGTCGGGTATGGGAAGGCCTAAGCAAGCCTTGCACCACTTCTAAAAAGTTTGGAGGTCGATCAAAAGTTGGATAATTCGATATGCGAGTGACCTTTCGAACTTTGGAGCTTTTAAAAAGCCCTGGCGGGACTGTCTATCTTCCACTATATGTGCCTTTAAGATGATATTCTAAGACATATTACTTGACCGCGGGGTTGTCAAACTAGATTGGATGCGGAACACTTCCCAACAAATTCGGTCATTGCAAATGATACATCCTGACATAGGTCGAACGCCCCAAATCACGGCATTACCAAAAGCGAGTTCTGAGTCCAACAATGTCAGGATTTCTGGCATGGTTGCTCAGATTGATCCAGATGTTGACAGTGTTTTTTGCAGTCCGTGTTTTTGTCCATTCCCTTTTCTTGTCAGCCTGAAACTGGATGGAGAAGTCGGTTTAAGGTGGAGGGTTTCAAACTATGCCATCAGGCGAGGATTGCGGCGGAAATGGGGCGAGTTTGCGCACTAGCAGGTTTGAACATAGGGATTTGGTGCCTGAGAAATTGGTGGGAGGAGGTCTGCGAAAGAACCTGGCTATCAGAGTAGGTTCCATAGACAAGAATTCATCCATTCTAGCTAGCGCCCAGCGCGGCTCTGGTCTCATGGTCATCATTAATGAAAATCAGCACCGCCTCCGTGCCCATCAGGTACTTCAATGACTGATGCGCTCCAACAGAGAATGTCTCCGAGTATCTCCGACAAGAGTCTCATCGCGGCAGCCATGGGAGGGGTGGTGTCCATGAAGCAGGCCAGCTGATCCTCTAGGTCTCTCATTCCACCAGAGGCCCAGGTCTTGACGCCCCTCCTTTGCCGCTTGGGTAGCGGTCCGCATGAGAGGTCCCGCAACAGACGGGCGGCGGAAGAAACGACGACAAACGCCGGTGCCGCATTTTCATCATTGGCTCCGGGTTCGTCGTGGGTCAAAGGCAAGGGCAAGGCCTATTGTTGGCGCGGATGAGCTTGACGGAGACCGTTCCACAGAGGCGGAGCGATAGGTGAAGGTCCATTGGCCAAGTCGTCGACGCAGAGTGTCGTCAGTTTTCAGCTAACCTCAGAAATGTAGCGATAAGGCCCTCGTGGATGGGTGCGCAGCGGCCCGAACTAAGAGGACGAAGCGATAGACGGAAACAGGAACAGGACAGATGTAGATGGATGAGTCAATACCAGTGTCAATATGACAGAGTGAATGACTATCTATCTCAAAATGAGGGGACGTCAGAATGAAAATTCAGTACCGGTGGGCCGGTGACGTCACGCCGTACACTAGTAGGGCGCATTCGCCGTGTCACACATGACAAGACCCTGAGGGGAAAACACTGTGAAGGAAAAACCTAGGGTGCAGCTGGTAGTGTAAGAGGTATCGCTGACTTGCTATGCAAGTGCCCCGCATACGCGCTAGCGGCGATACTTGAATCCAACAAGAGAGATCTTGATGAAGTGTTGTGAATATGCGGTATATTACGCGCATTATTAGTAACCGTCGCTCGGCTCTCGACTTCACGCGTCAACTAGTTTTCCGTAGAGATTTGTATGCAGGTACACATCTGCTCACAATTATAATATGAAGTTTCTGATTTTTAACTTTGCCGCCGTGAACTCCTCTTCTGTCGCACAGCCCTTTGATTCATGCCCCGCCCAATCTGTCTTTCTTCATTGTCCAAATCGAACAATCTGGTATGTTGCCTGTTTCTGGGCGTCTACATGTCGCAATTTGCTTCTCTTCGGTAAGTATATCGTGGACGGACGCCATGTGCGCTGTACACGCCCCAGAGCTGAACCCCGAGTCGCTGCTCTTCCCGTGCCATCTGGCTTCTCTTAAGACGACCAGCGCGCTTATGACCTCGCTGCGCTATTTGAAATTCGGGCCACTCTGCTTCCACTTTGAGCTTATTCTATGTCATTGCTGCGTGAGGAAGGATGTTGCGAAGAAAAAAAGCGCGGAAAAACGGCTCGGAAATATTCATTTCTTCCTGCGCTAACTAAATTACACTAGTCTTCTTTGAAGACTTTGAAGAAATGATAGTTATATATAAATTGCAGCGTTCGGCCCGTCCTGTCACGGATGTAACCCATACATAAGGTTCATTCCGCGATTTCAAACTTGACATGGTGTGACAAGTGGACCGAATGGCTTGGCAGCATTTTTTTTTCTGCCACTCCAGTATTACGAAATGAATTCTACAAAACCACATCCACATCCCCGTGCCCACTCCGCGGCACAAGCACTCCAACCACTATGATTAGAGAAGAAACTCATCATAATCAGGCGCATGATCCCGCGCGGACGACGACTGGGATGGGATTATGTAAATCCATTCGTGATTCATCTCGGCAGGCGTACCACCCACCACTTACGAACTATACCAGGGTCACTGTCGTAAGGGTGGATTTCGAAAACAACGACACGGACAACGTTATTCTGCACGACGAGATGGAAACCATTCTGAAATTTCAATTTGGCTGTGACGCTTGGCGCATCAGGCTTCCAGCGACAGGCTTAAGTTGGTCTCCCATTTTGAACATGATGGACATTTTCCAGAGACTTATCACAGCTGGACATACCGAAAAGGATATGCTCGTAATCCTGATGTTTTCCGGCCAGGGGGGAATCGTCGATGGGAGATTCCACGTTGGGTTTGTAAAATGATACCGTTACGTGAACTAGCTAATCGGTTCAGTGGCGATTTCAATTGCAGAAGAGGCACTTTTACTGGAAACACACTGGACTGGCATCACATGACCGAACTAATAGCCAAGAGGGAATGCGATCAGGTCCACATCCTCGACTGCTGGTACACCGGTAAAGCAACGACGCCCTATGCTGAAGTTCTCGCCGCAACATCGGCGGCTGAAGTTGCAACCAACGTACTTCGAGCTCACTTCAATAAGTTCCTGGTCGAAGAGCTGAAAGCCATGGACAGGCCTACTGCCTTGTCATCGCTCCATGCGCGTATCGTGGCCAAGAGTATGATGTACGGACTAGAACATTTGCCTGTCTTCGTAGGACGACACGAACGCCCACCCATCTTCCTTCAGAAGGCATATCCGATAGACCAGATCACAGATCACCGGCAAAGGTTTAATTCTCCGCGCATCCTTCTTACGTGCCACCTTCAAGAGACTTTGGGAACGAAGGATATTGCTACATTGAAACGACAGATGTCGGAGAACGTCCCGAAAACAGTCCATGATATTGACGTGTGTGTGGAGGGGTCCTTCAAAACGAATTCTTCTCTCCTGCTGATTTCTGTCCCTGTGGAAGTTTGGAGCTACCTTCCCAAAACTTCAGCACTCAACTTTGTGGGCCTGATTAATTCTAGAAATGAATTGTTGGGCTGTGGTGCGGAGGAGGTGCAAGAATTGAGTATCCAGCCGTGGATGATGGAGCTTGAATCTCCGTAGACCTATATTCGTATATAGGCACCAATCACATGTCATAGCCCCCCGTCAATTCTAGGGTGCGCCTAAACTATTAACTTTGGTTTGATATTATCACAGCTTTAACACGGCGCTCTTCTACTGCACATCGGCTGTGTCTGACATTGTATAACCTTCAGTCTCAGTTTCCACTGCATATGGTGGAAGACGTTTGAAGCGGATCATGGCGACAAAATCTGCACTGGCTCAAACTGGGCTGCGGATACAACTTGAAGATGCTAGAAACTTACGCTCCATGGAGGATCGCGAGATCACAGTGACTAGTTTTATACCCGCAGGTATGTTATCCTATAAAATCACAGAGCACCGGAACTTGCATACTGAAAAGTAAAGGAATTTCGCATAAAACCGATGGACGAACTTCCTGGATTGTCGAGACTTTGAGAGCTACTTGGTTTCCAGTTTCCGCCTCCTCGCTTCAAAGACGTCCATCTGAAGCACGCAGCGCGTCGCCAAGGACGCTGCGCTCGCCTCCAGGAACATCACATGTGGATTCGTGTTCCGTTCATCATCACTTGTTTCACGTTGTCTAGCTGGGTAACTGGCAACTGTGGGACGCAAACACTTTATATCTGTCTTACATCTTTCCCCTAATATGCGTAATAGTGCTGCCTCGACTCTCGGATTGCTGCCTTCTCTCACTCGGTCCAGTTGACCCGCCGCTACCTGACATCACTCATTCCAGATAAGATCCCTGTTGCTGATATGTCGAGGCTAGTTATGTCCCAGCAGCAAATATAAATGTTGCTCTTTTGAACGTTGCCTTTCAGCAGCACAGCATGATCATTTTGCCGTCAGCAGTACAAGATTTTCCAGATTCTGTGGTCTCAGAAAAATATGAGAAGTTCCTCAGCAGAACCTGCAAGAAAATTTATAAACCCTAAATGTGGGATAGGGTTAGGAAATTAAATGCGGATACATTCCGCGCGCACTTTTCAAGAGCTCAGGTTGTTGCATATTGAAGTAAACCGTGCGAATCACACGGTAATCGGCATCGCACCATGCAATTGTTACCTTCAGAAGAACATATATTGTCACAGTTGACCATGTACATTCTTTGATCTTCTAGGAGTGCCCCCTGGACGTCTAATAGGGGCCAGCTCATATCCAGGATCTGGCCCCTTTGAAGGGGCCGGTGGCGGTCATCTGACCACCGATGCCACTCAGCCATAACTCCATCACGTTGAGTGATGAGATTTACTCATGCCGCCACTGACACGAGTTGTGCTCAAAGGTAGACTCGAACAGCCACGCTAGCACACACTTGCTGTTAAGCAACATGAACTATCACAAGCGGTCTGATAACGCTGAAGATGACTGTCAGCAAACCTCAGCTCTTCAGTGTCATTACTTTCGGTATAAAAAATCCAACTTTGGGCTTGCGGCACGAACACATGGGCTATCTTTCCGAATTGGGTCACAAATGACTTAGGGCACGTTCGATTGACCTAATACCTGCTAAAGTTCTCTTCCGCAGATAGGGCGAAACCGGAATTCCTTCTATTAGCCGCCTGAAGCAGTACAGGTCGATAAATTTAACTCCGAGGCTGTTGCGTCGAGAGACATCAGACGGCGAGCCTCTCTACTGTGCGACCTTGAAAGACACTTTTTGCATGCAGCTAAGCATGCAGGGGCTGCCAATTGCGCCGTACCCTGAAGTAGTCGTGTTCAGCTCACCCATTGCAAGCTCTGAGATGTGGCTCGAGCAGAAATGAAGCTGGACCCTACAGACCTTCCGTCCGATGGTGAGGCTTGACATCGAAGGTACCCTGACAAGTATGTGGCTCGGAGACGCACTTGTATACCGGCAAGCAAGCTGATCAAGCCAAACATGCCAGGTTCTTCAGATGCGAGCTTCACCACATCTCGGGCAGAAATGTTTGGGAGATCACATGAATCCCATTGTTTTGCCAACAGGCGCCAAATCCACATGCGCCAGAGCCTCAGTTGCAACTTTCAAAACAAAACGGAATCCCGGACATCTGACAAGACACAATGGCCTTCCTCATTGAAGCAGGTCTCTTGGAGACATGCCAGATCTTGGCCGTTGGCATCTCATCCAAGAGTATATAGTCTCTGCATGCAAGCATCCAACGGTTTCACCGCAAGCCACACTCTGCACGCGGCTATACCACAACGCCTTTCTGAACGATGTAATGGAAGGTAACTCGTGAAAAACAATACAATCTTTACTCCGTCAACAGTCTTTTCGAGGCAGCTCTCCCAAGATGATGGGGCCCAGCGTGATTAACGCCTTGGTTACCGATATTGGGGTCCTCCAGATGGACTTTCAATCCATGGGCCACCGAGAGAAAGGCTGCCATTGGGTCATTACAGGCCTCCTCGCATTCCTCGCCGATGATGCGGCAGCGCCTGACCTTTTGCCAATAGACTAGCTTGTAAGGCAACGATACAAACTGGCTGCTGCTATGTATCGTTAAATTTACGACCATACAGTTGTGCACGATAGATTTATGTATCATGACGAAAAGGCGCAGAGCAGGCTTTCGTTCCATGAGAGGGCCATGTACGAAAAGACAAACCACCGGATCTCCAGAGCGTGGTATCGCAAGTCCGGAATGCCATCCTCGTGTGCAGCTCAGGTTTTAGAGAAGTCCACTGCCATCAAGAAAGAGCGTCCACCATTGCTTCAGGAGAAGAGGAGTACAAGACCGTGTGGCCCTAATGCCACCCATACCCGATAAGAATGTCACTTCACGACATTTCTGCCAAAGGACTGCGGCCAACATGTGCCGGTTGCCAGGAAAAGACGTCGCGACAGGAGTCACAAATCCTGCTGAGTGCGTTAACCGGGACTTGCTTGGCGGAAATAAGCGTCGTCTAACGCAGCTTAACGACCTTGAGGATTTTAACTCCCATCAAGTACCCGTGGATTGATATGCTGGACGACGCCGAGTTTGGCAGGGATGTAGAAGGCTTTGCATCGTGTGCTACTGCCATTAATCGCGAAGGATTCGAGAGCTTCCAAGCATGCAAGAGGCTGACAAATTAGAACAAGTCCCTCACAGGAATGGACTACAAAATTCTGATGCAAGTATTTCCAGCAGTCCTGATGTCTTTCTACGTCTCCAAGGATGGCTTAAAAGACAGAGAATAGAATATCGTTCACCTCTGGTTCACCGCCGCAGAGCTGACCATTTTGATCTGGAGATCGGAGACTTGGCAGTCTGGCCCAGCCGAATCCACGAAAGAAGCGAGGAGCTAGTCAAGGTCTGGAACGAGCTCTGGGACTGTTACGGGCTAGCACTTTCGTCCCATTGTTGTTCCATGGGTGCGGTTCACCAGGCGCGCGCGTGCGCGATACGCGCGCTTTCTTGTGCAGGAGCTCATGAGTACATAGCAGGCCCTCTGGCTCTCTGGCCCTCTATATCTTCCATAAGAGACAATATTTTGCTCGAACCTGGGTCCGTACCCCCAGTACTTCCCTTCACAGACACTTCGGATTAATCAGACGCCGAACGAAGCTGCACCACCTCTTGCAAATGCCAATGGGGGTGAAACTATTCGGACCCATCCAGGGGTAAGCGTAGAGATCCAAGAAAGCGACAACAAGTTTGTTAGGTGGCAGCTCGAACACACCAACCGGTTCGCCGTTGCTCGCGATGTTGCCAACAGAGCTAGGTTCACGATATTGGGGCTTTCCAAAGTTGCTTAATAGACTTGTCACACGATACCTATCGCGCTGTGCATGTCATTATCCCGAATTTGGTTCCACGATAGCCTTACCTGCCGTGAAATCCCGCGATAATCAATCTCGCGAAAGGCCTACTTTGCGAATCTGGGGTCGCCACGCCCTTTGGACAATATCAACCATCCACAGTGTCTCCCCAAAACTTCGTAATAACTCACACATCCGAAAAGAAGCGAGTTCAACAGCAGCTTGAGAAAACGCTTCACCTTGAAGAGAAACTTCACCAGCGCCTGGAAGTCGAAAACGAGCATCTGATCGTCATTCCAACCTTACGAAACGCCCCTAAGCGCTCCCTGAAGGAGTTCTCGATATCTGGAAGATTGGACCGGCCTTCCTCGACTTGAAGATATTGGGCTTTTGTTCAGGCGCTTAATGGAGAATGGGTTCCGCTTATGTCTCGTCAGTGTTTTGAGCAAATCGGGAGACTGAACATCCTGTGTTCTAAAACGAGTGTAATATCCCATAGGCATTCCCAGAAGTCCAGTTAGCTCTCTTCAGAGGGCAACGAGACTATTAGCCGTGCGCAAGATCTACAAGTGGGAAGCGGCACGGTTTTGTTGTGTTAAACCGCGTTGTGACTGCCCTTATTTCGCTCAGAGGTCAGATTGTTTACTGGCCCCCTACGAACAGATATTGTGAAGGGTTGGCGTGATCATTGAGACACCCTAAGTCATGGCCACTGTTACATCAACTGGAAGGGTGAACCGGGCTTGCCTGTCACAGCTGCCAGCGATAGCGAAAGTTCAATTCTTTGCGTGGATGTAGGTGAATTCTCCTCTGATGTTCCAGCAGTGACCTCCATCAGCGTCGATCGCGATTCTTTCTTCCGGGACACTATATCTTCGCCGACAAGGCATACCCGAAGACCACCATGTCGGTACCCCTCTTCAAACGCCCGCACGAGAGGCTGCATGAGAGCAAGCCCACGTATTTTAGCGAATAGGGTGAAGATGGAGCACGCGTTTGGGATGATGGAAAGGATTTTGGGCACTGTTTATGGATTTTGATTGAAGGAGGATAAGGTGTGTTGCAAATGAACCTACATAGCAGCATTCTGAATGTGGATGGAGGATATGTTCGAGGGTGAGGCTACCGCACGATATGGTCAATTTCTATTCTGTTGAGAAGGTAGAAGCGAGGCCGAAGACGGCTGGGGAACAGAGGACCCAGCCGCAGAGGATAAAAGCCATGCGGGGAAAGGGAAAAAGGACATCAAGGCGGCGGAAGAGTAGAAGTGGTTCATAGTCTACAAAACACCCTTCTGCCCAAACGACTTTCCAGATTCCCTGAAATGTACTCGCCAACGCCACAGGCAGCTTCTTGTGACAAGAGCGCGTGTGGAGGATCTATTTGCACCGTTTATGTGAAAGAAAGCTTCCATGCTGGTTGATAGTCACGAAGGGGAATGCCAGTGCTTTGGGTGTAGCCCGGGGGTTTGGGGGTGGAGAGCCATGCGGTGAGACTGGTCAGGCGGAGTGATCTACTGGTGGACAATGGGGCTCTGGGATTCTGATTGTGATGTCAGTCACTGGAACTCGGTTGATAGGTTTTAGTTTGCACGATCTGAGTTTTCTCAGAAGGTCGCAGATGTTGAGTCGTATAACTAAACTGTCATTCGCCCTCTCAGATAGCTCAAATCCACCCGCCCTTGGGGTATCAAATTTGACATCGCGGTGTTGGGGTGGAATGCTATGAAGACGTATCGTCTACAATGATATTGAGTATATGGAGCAGGGTGAGAAAGACGATCTTGGCATCGGCAGATCTCTAAACCCTGGGGAGGTGGAATCGTATAGATTGGCGGAATTATAGCTCTGTTTCCACCCACGGAAGATACATAGTCACGATACACGGGCATACGAATCTACCCTCCCCTGACTCATACCGCCCAGCTACAACCCCAAAGACCACTATTTAGTAGCCCATGTGAACCCTCCTTCCACTTCAACGCCATCGAAACCACACTAGGAGAAGCATCACCTTCACAAAAACAGATTACACATATATATCTCACCCCCCCCAACACCCCTACCTCTCAAGCAAATTACAACTGTCCCCCCAGAATCGCCTCCGTCGCGGAACCAATATACTGTCTCCTCGCGTCGAGCGGAACACCAAACCTCCTCTCCAACTCAATCTTAATCGTCTTTTTTGTCACAGTCATGAGGTCCGCATTTCGCAGGATATCCCTAATTTCCGCTAGCAGCGCATCGTCAGAAGGCTGCTGGTCCATTCCCGCCGCGCCGGAGACTTCCATATCCATGAACCCACCAGCGCCGCCCGTTGCGCCTCCGCCTGCGCCTGCATCGGAGTACAGAGACAGACGCGATGCGTTTTGTGGCAGTGGAGGGTGGAGGGTTGTTTGTGGAAGGTGGGACATGGGACGGGAGTATTTCGTCGCGTAGCTGAATCCGGAGACTTCGCTGCGGGTGTCGAGATCTGGCATGGCACCGTGTTGGGTTTGGGCTTCCCAGAGGCCGCGCTGGTAGTCTTCCCAGCGCATTTTGGGGATGCTGGATGGGTCAAAGGGCTCTTCTTCTGTGACGAGGATTTCTTTGCCGTTTTCGCCCGTGATGAGACGCGTGCTGCCCCAGCTGAAATCGTCCATTTTCCAGAATGCGTAGAGGGGAAGGGCGCAGGCGAAAACGGGTGTGGCCAGCATGTAGATGATCATCCAGCCAATCATTTCCCATTTGCGGCGGACGATGAAGATGATGGCTTGGAGACCGTATATCGCGCCGAGGAGGATGAAGGCTGTTATGGGAACGGTGTCGGGGCTTTGGACTACGAGCACGATGAGGTAGACAATGTAGCCAACAATGACGGGTTGGACTATGGTTGAGAGGAGGTCGAGAAAGACGACGAAGCGCATGCTGAAGCAGCAGAAACCGCAGAGCTGTTGTAGTGGGATCAGTTCAATCAGGTTGTGCACTGTGCTGTTGATCCATCTTCGGCGTTGAGACATGAACACTGTCCATGAGTCTGGTGCGATTGTCCAGGCATGGGCGCGCATAATGTACTTGGTTTTGTACTTGGAGTGGTACTTGAGCAGCAGCGTGGTCAGGTACCGATCCTCACCCAGGTGCAGCAGATTTTTCGTGTGCAAAGTATCAACACGAATCTCTGAATAGTCCTCAACCACTTCCTTCGACACAAACAGCGGCTTGCCAGACTCTGCCGCCCGGATGCGGTACATGGTGAAGCAGCCCGGCAGACATGTGACGGAACCAAACAGAGACTCAAACGCTTTGGTCAGGTTGTGTGAGATGTAATATTCATACACCTGCATCATGGTAATCATGGACGATTTGGCGTTGGACAGCGCCGTCTCGCCACACACGCCAATGAGACGCGTATCGTTGAGGAAAGCAGAGACGAAGCGCGTGGCAGAGTCTGGAGCCACCACGGTATCGGCATCAATCTGCAGGAGAAATTCGTAGAATGTCGGGTTCACACCAATGACGTTTCGAATCTGGTGGTGCAACTCCAACTCTAAGGGAGTCATGGGCAGATTGTAATGAACGCGGTTGAGAAAGCGCATCAGAACCATCTGAGAGTCTCGCTTACCCCGATTGCCGGGTTTCTGCACTTCTCGCGGTGTTCCAACCTTGACAACAACAATGAACGGTACAATGTGTCCCTGAACTTCATATAGCCCCGAGTACACTTTGCCCATGTTGTGCTGCTTTGCTCCCTCGCCGAGAGCCTCGAAGCTCAAGGGTTCTGGATCTACCGTTTCCGGCACGCCGAGGATGTCTAACACGATCCGTGGCGTCGGCCTATCGTTGCCTTGACCGATAATGTTACCATCGCACACAACGAAAAGCAGCTTTCGCTTGTCATCGTACTTCATTCGCGCAGCTGAGTCCATTGCTCGGCGCAGCGACTCCTCATCTTCGGTGTACGCTGGCACGGTAGCAATGACAAATTTGTCAAGATACTCTGGTACGCTCTTGCGTCCAAACTGAAGAGCAGCCAAGAACTTGAAGCCGATAACCGACACCAGCAAGATGGAGATGGACAGCAGAATATACTTGGCAAATAGACAGCGCGGACTATTCCGAGTGTCAACGTGACCCACAAAGAAGAGATTGTCCATGCAGATTCTCATCCGCTGCCGCAGCTGGGGATCCAGCGACAACGCCTCCCATTTCTTGGTTACGTCTTGGCCCGCATTCTGTTGGAACAGGTCAACGACGCTCTGGTCCATGAAATTGCTGTCTGGTGTTTTCCTAGGAGGCTTGTGGCCGGCAGGATATTCCGGATTCCGTCCACCCTGGATGTACTCTGTGAAGTCGTAAATCTTGCCGTACATGTACGCCATGGACTGCTGTTTGCTCGCCAACTTCTTGAGATACTGCGGTGAGTAGCCGACGGTGCCTTTCCAGTAGTTGGCTTCAAGCATGATCATCTTCTGCGTGAACCAATCCGGGCGAGAATCGTTTGTGGCCCATCGGAAGTCGTGATACCTCGCATTTGGGTCGTTGTCGCTCGTCATGATTGATGGTTTGCCCGTGAAGTTGTAGTTCCTGAAGCTGAGCTGCACTGCCGGATCAATGGACCCCGTTTTGCCCTCGCACATGGCAGAAACCTGGACCGGAAACAGGTTCGTGGCATCTCGACCAGCGTACTTTTTAAGCACACTCTCGCTTACGATGCTCGGATAGTGTTTTGGGATGAAGTTGCCCAGGTTGAACACAACGCCTCGTACGGCCACATATGCCGGCTCTCCTTTCTTCCCATTCTTCGAGCTCAACTCGTCCAGACTGTACACGTACTGGTGTGGACAGATCAGCTTGGGCATGCCAATCATGAAGAACACAACCAACGCACACGACAGCCAGATCAGCATGTTGATGGCAAGCTTCTCCCTCCACGCCTGTCTGATATCAGGTCGTTTCATTCTTGGGAACAGCTTCAAGATGGGAGACGGGATCCACCAAGTCATTAGCCAGACCAAGAACACCCAGCGCTTGCGGCTTCCCGATTGCTTTCGTTCTTCCACTTTACGCTCAATCTTGGGCTCGTTCCCCTTCTCAGCCATCTGCGAACGGGTTTCCAGATTGCGGAACATGTCACCTTCCCGGAACGCAGACGCGCCAGCATCGCTTTTCGCGTCGCCATCCCGCCCATAGTACCCGATCTTGTCATCATCATAGTTGCCGAGATTGTCTCCAAGCAGTCCCGTCTTCGATTCTGACGGGTTCCCCGGCGCCAACCCAGTCTCGCCATACTGGTTTTGGCGATAAGGCATGGGTGCCTCGCCGATGTCAGCAACATTGGCAATCTGCCGCCAACATCGCTCGCTAAGAAAGACTCCTGTGCTTCCAGCTCGCGCCTCATTCCCTGGCCAACTTTTATCATCCAGGATCTGTTCAGCCCGCTCCCTCTCGCTGCCTACCAACGACACCTCCCCTTCAGCCGTCTCCAGAAACTCACGGAAAGGCATGAAAATGGTAAAGTCGGCATGTCTCAGCCGTTGGGTTATCTCGGCAAGACCGAGAGTCTGCACCTGAGCTCGGACACACTTGCTGTCAAATTGATTTGCCAGCCTTCGATCGTTTGCTTTGAGGCAGAAGAAGAAATACGGGTTGGTTTTGGGGGAACTGAGAGATTTGATGATGGCATCAAGGGACGATAGGAAGTGTCCTGCGGCGCCCTGCTGTGGATCGTTTGCGGAGCTTTTGGTTTGACGAGTCAAGGGCCTCTCATCACCGCTTTTATCCTCCTCGATCTTGTTGAGATCTAAGCGTGATCTTCTCTTGACCGTCGGCTTGCGTGATGGTTTTGATGCTACCGAGGCTTGCGTCACTGCCGTCCGGTCTCGAGGATGCGTAACCTTGTGCAGCGCCTCTTGACCAAAGAGCGCGTCGATGAAAGAGCTAGAGCTGGTGCTCATGAGGTTCATAAGATCGCCCGAGATAATCTCCCCGTTTGCTTCAATCAGTCCATGCACGGGGTACTCGACCTCTCCGGCAAAGTGCTTGACGGTGAAGCTGGCATTGGGGTTCGCGGTCTGGAAGTTGTTGCCTGGAAGGACCACCATGGCCGGTGCCACTTCGATGGCAGGGTTCTTGCCGTCAAATCGCTTGCGAATGGATTCTGCAAACTGCGTGTCCGTTCGCCCCCGTCGCGTCTGGTCATCAAGGATGCTTAGCAGTCCATTGCCTGGTTTCAACAGACCTTTGACGGCATCGCTATTGTCAAAATAGCTGGTGGGCGGCACCGAAACTTCTTCCGACTCGAGAAGATCCGCCTTGCGCTCAAAGAAAGACTGCAAACAATAGTGATACAGAGACTCTGTTGCGGCATTGTTTAGGATGTGGTCAAGTGTGCTGCCCGTAGTATTCTCTGGCGCAAATCCGGGAAAGTCGACTATGGAAATGGTGTTTGCTACCTGCTCCTCGTCGGCACACAGCCGTTGGTTGATCTGCTCCATAAGATAGGCGACCAACAGTGCATACAAGGTCCGAGCGAGCTCATCGGCATTCTCCCTTGCGCCCTTTGGGTCTAGCATAATGGTTACCCGTTCCCGGTGGAGCGTTCTGGTTCGATAACCCAGCGACTGCTCCAGCTCCTTCTCGGCAACGCCCAGAAAAGCTGCAACTGCAGCGAGAACATCGCGGTTCTTGGCCACCGTCACATCCTCGCCGCCCTCGTGGCCATATCCTCCACTCTCATCAGGGGCCGGTGTCGTCGACTTGTCCGTTACAAACTCCAACTGACCAATGTGCAAGATGGCTGCCAAGACCTCGCACATTCGCGCAATTTCCTCGCGCGGAAACTCCAACTTCCTCAACGCCGTCTTGAGATGCTGGAAGCCCTCGGCGTCATTTATGCCGACCTTCAATTGCGCCGGATGACCGAGATATCGCCATCTCTTGGGACCTGTGGAGGCGCGGTGGCCCACTGAATGAGTGATTCCCTCGCCCAGGTCCAGACCCAAATGCTCCTTCTCACTGGGTGACGTCCCTGCCAAGAGATAATACAGGACATGAAAGTTTCGCTCTCCGGGGGGAACAGCTGTCACTCGACTTCGCTCAAGCCGGTGGTCCAGAACCTTGGCTCCCAGCAACACGGGAAACTGTGGAGACGACGTGTCATACTGCAGCTCATAAAACAGCCCGGCCTTGCTGGCCGTGGGAGTCGTCAGGCTCTTGGTGGTGGTGAATGCATCAAAAACGAAGGCTGCATAGGAGAGCTTCATGGACAAGGGAGTGGAGGACAATTGCAGCAATTGCGTCAACAAATGCGAGCGAATCGTCGTCTTCCCGGAGCCGGACTCGCCTAGAAACACGGCCGTCTGGTTCTCCTGCCGCCTACCAAGCCGCGCCCACATGCGCTGGGCGAGCTCTTCAGCCGCCCCCATGGCGCTGCCCTCTTTGTCGCCATTGGGCCCACGCGAGGCCGACGTGTATGTGTTTACAGAGACATATGCCTGGCTGCTGAGCGTAGTTATGGGGCTCTGGGCATGGTAGCGGGAGGCAATGTGGGATGTCAGGGCAGAGTCGCTCTGTTGGTGTGCGGGAAGAGACACCAAGTTCGCGGCGGGAATTGCCATTACTCCGGGAGCCTCGCCTCAGCCGATGCTGGGGGGTTTATGGAACGTTCAGCTTGTTGAGCTGCGCTGGCAATCTACATGGATGCCTCAGGCCCATGTGTTCGTCCGAGGCGTTCTATTCTGGGAACGAGGTGGCGCCGATCGCTGTGGCGTCGGCCGGGCGAATTGATTGAACCGCCCTGCTGAATAAGCGTCGACTGTCAGGATTGGCTGTCGATTAACTGTAATCGACTGTCACTCCACATCATCATTGGCTGGCGCAGCTCCTGCGCTCCAGGGGATTAATCAAATTGAGATGACCAAAACAGCCACGGACTATGGCTGTCAACATCCCCGTCGTGGTCGAGCTAAACACGATCTGCTTTTGCTTCCTCCGGGACCAATTTTTGCCGCAGTTGTTGGACGTCTGCGTCTCCTTCATTCAGGCCGCATATGCGATTTGACTAAAGGCAGCATCTGCCCGACTGGGCCAGTGTAACGATACGCAATGGCGAACACTCGGCTGTCAACCTTCTCAACCGCGTCCGGCGTCATCCCGCCGCAGCACCATCATCTGTACCAAAGGACGCAGACGATGCAGTCCGGAAGTGCCGCCAACACTTCCAAGCAAATGTCAACAACGACGCTCCTTAACACGCTACACTCAACCTACGGCACCTCAGAGCCGTACGAGTTGGAGGCGAGCACGAGTCTGGTGGTGAACACCTGGGTGACGGGAAACAGTACAGGCCCAGACGGACGCTTTGGCGGAACGGTGGATGGAGATCTTGCCCGGAAGGTCTGGGAACACGCGCGGCGGCGGGCCGAGGATGCGTGTGTGGTGCTTGGGTAAGTTATCTTCACCGAATCTACATGGATGTGAACGGAGGACTGACATTCAAAGATCTTTGCACCAGTCGACTCCCTCTCTCTTTGCACCTTTCATCTCTTCCCTCCCTCTCTCGGTTCCGGGCGCTTTCTACTCGGCCCTCCACGCCCTGAGGCCCTTTTGGCACTGTGTCACTCCTCTCAATCCGTCATTTCCTCGCCATATCTCCCTATCCGCCGTCTTCAGTCTCACTCTTGCCGGGGACCTGACGGGCGCCTCCATAAGCCTTTCCACGTCGGGAATCGACACCCAACTTGGCCTTCTCAACGTTCCATCAGAGCCAGGCTATAGGGCTTTTGACGTCTTCTACTACCTACTCACCAGTGCTTCCTCACAGCAGGAAAGGGAGTACCTGGGACTCAAAGAACCGTCCCGCTACACTCTCTTACGGCGGAGCGAGACGTACAACGCCCCTCATTATGTGCCCACTGCAGACGATGCGGCAGCTGCAGAGGATTGGCGGGAGACTCTCAAAGTCATTGGCATCAAGGGCGTTGCGCTTCGACAAATGCTCTCCGTCATCGCCGCTATTCTGAGGCTCGGCGACGCGTCGGGATTCTTGCTGGACGATGAGGAGATTGAGGCTGTGTGCGACGACGCAGGGGGTTTGCTGGATATCGACTTTGAGGTGCTCAAGAAATTGGCGTCGGAAGGTCGAGAACGGCTTATAGGAGCCCTCTACGAGGCTCTGGTGGATTGGGTCATCATGAAGTCCAATCAGGCAATACGAGCCGAATTAAGTCCCAGTCGCACGGCTGCCTCTAGCACCAGTGATCTGGGCGCCAACACGCCACCCAGTAGCCACGAGAATGCGGACAACGTCAACATTACAGTCATTGAAATCCCGGGTCAAGTCCTTGGGAAAGCAGCAGCCCTGAGGACAGTCTTCGATGACAGAGCAGGCATCAACGCCGAGATGAAGGAAGACGGCATAGTTGTCCCCTCTGCTGGTCCGTCTGTCATGAATGTCATGAAAGACGCCGTTTCAGAGAGTGAGATTCACTTGGACATCATGACGGGCGCTCTCGGCCGGAAACGAGAGGTTGAGCTGGACAAGCGGCTAGAGGTGCTGGAGATTGTCGGTACCGAAGCCGAGCCTGACAGTTTTGTGAAACAATTGCTCTATCCTGCCGGTGCTGGCAGCATTGTGCTGGGAAAGTTTGGTCGATTCAGTCTGTCCCAAGTCTTGGGAAGCAGCAGAGTGTGGTTCCAGCTCTGTCTACACCCAACCGACGACCCTCCCTCCACGTTTCCTGGTGACAGGGAACATTCGCTAAGCAAGTGGTCGGCTGCCTCGGTGTCGAGTCAGATTCGTAGCTGGCGGCTGCCGGAATGGGCCAACCATAGAAACAGACAGCTCGATTTCACCGCTGACTTTGACCATGACGAGTTTGTGACCCGCTACGGCCCTCTTGGTTGTCAACCGGGTCGAGAGGGTATCGAGGCATGGGTTCTCGAACGCGCGTGGAGCCAGGGAGAGGTGGTGGTCGGGCATGAACGTGTTTGGATGCGGGAACCGGCTTGGTGGCAGGCTGAAGGTATGTTGGACATGAAGAGATCCGACGATTTGGTCCAAGATCCGGCCATGACGGGTGCCATGGACTACTCGGCCCAGACTCCCATGCTGGGCAATCCCTTCTACAGCTCTCACTACAGTGAGAACGCCAGCCGGGAGAATTTGCTGCACGGCAACAGCCCAGGCAACCTCGGTGCTCGATCGATTGCGCCGACCCAGGCCCGCAGCGCAAACGCAGGCGACTATGGGCTGGGTCCGAAAGGGGACACCAAGTACCAGGAGGTGTCGTACGAAGGCGAATTAGATGCCGAGCTCCTCGAGGGCAAGGAGACGCATGTGGAGCGGACCACAATGGGCCGCCGTATCTGGGTGTGGGCATCGTGGGTGGCAACTTTCTGGATGCCTTCTCCAGTGCTGAAACACGTTCTGCGCAAAAAGCGGCCAGATGTTCGTCAGGCGTGGCGTGAAAAGATTCTGCTCATGATCATCATCTTCCTCGTAAACGCTATCGTTGTCTTCTACATCATCTGGTTTGGCCGTCTGCTCTGTCCCAAGTTTGACAAGGCGTGGAGCGTCAAGGAAGTGGGATATCATCAGGGCGACAACGACTTCTACGTCTCTCATATGGGCAAGGTGTATGACCTGACACATTTCTGGAAAGTCGATCACTCCGACTCCAGCATTCCCGCAACCAAAGAGTATATGCAGCCGTTCGGCGGAACAGATGTCACTGAGTACATTGTGCCGCCGCTGTATATTGCCTGTGATGGCCTGACCACTGACCGCATATCTATGCAGAGCAACAACACTCTGCTCTATCCCAACGCCGTGCACAGGTCGGGGCACTTTGAGCAGCCTGACCAAAAGTCAGCCCTGCGCAATCCGCGGTGGTACTATCAGACGTTCCTGCCTAAGATGAACCAAATGTACAAGGGAGATCTGGTTTACAAGAGGTCAGAGGTTATCAAAGCTGGGCAAAACAACAACCGCATGTGGTTCATCTATCACAACGGCATCATCGACTTGACGGACTACTTTTACACTTTGAAGCTGGAAAATAACCTGCCCTACTACAAGTTCTTGCCGACAGCCATGACTGATCTCGTAGAGGCGAATCCGGGCTCCGACTTGTCCAAGAAGTTTGACGAGCTGCTGGCCACGCGGAACAGCACGTACACAAAGTCTCTCAAGTGCATGAATGAGCGATTTTACGTGGGAAAGATTGATTTTCGAAAGTCGGCAAAGTGTCAGGTGAACAACTACATTCTCTTGGCGTTTACCATTGTGCTCTGCGCCACCATCGCTATCAAGTTCTTGGCTGCCCTGCAACTGGGCTCGAAGAAGCGACCGGCTCAGCAGGACAAATTCGTCATTTGCCAGGTCCCTGCATACACTGAGGGAGAAGATTCCCTCCGTAAAGGCTTGGACTCGTTGACGGCACTGGCTTACGACAACAAGAGGAAGCTCATTTGCGTCATCTGCGACGGCATGATTGTTGGAGGCGGTAATGATCGTCCCACTCCCAAGATTGTGCTCGATGTGCTGGGAGTTGATCCCAAAGTTGACCCTCCCGCTCTTCCATTCAAGTCTGTCGGTCAAGGCGCTGAACAGCTCAACTACGGCAAAGTTTACTCCGGCCTGTACGAGTTTGAAGGCAATGTTGTCCCTTATATCGTCATCGTTAAGGTTGGCAAGGAATCTGAGCAGCACAAGTCAAAGCCGGGCAACCGCGGAAAGCGAGATAGTCAGATTCTGCTCATGTCCTTCCTCAACAGGGTGCACTTCCGCGCGCCAATGAATCCGCTGGAGCTGGAAATCTTCCACCAGATTAACAACATCATTGGTGTGGACCCCGAGCTGTACGAGTATCTTTTCATGGTCGACGCCGATACAAAAGTGAAAGAGGACAGCCTCAATCGTTTGGTAGCGGCTTGCGCGAATGACAGCAAGATTGTTGGCATATGCGGTGAGACGAGCTTGGAGAATGAGGAAAGGAGCTGGTGGACGATGATCCAAGTCTACGAATACTACATCTCGCATCATCTGGCCAAGGCTTTCGAGTCGCTCTTCGGCAGCGTGACGTGTCTGCCGGGTTGCTTTTGCATGTACCGTCTACGCACTGCAGATCGCGGACGTCCTCTGATCATTTCTGACGATGTTATCCGCGACTACTCGGACATCTACGTCGATACGCTGCACAAGAAGAATTTGCTGTCGCTGGGCGAGGATCGCTACCTCACCACGCTGATGACAAAGTACTTCCCTCACATGTCGTACAAATTCATACCTGATGCCTACGCCCTGACAGAAGCTCCGGCAGAATGGGGTGTGCTGCTGTCGCAACGTCGTCGGTGGATCAATTCTACCATTCACAACTTGGCCGAGCTGGTGTTCCTGAAAGATCTCTGCGGTTTCTGCTGCTTCAGCATGCGGTTTGTGGTCTTCATCGACCTTTTTGGAACCATTATCCTACCAGCAACGTGCGCCTACATGGGATATCTAATCTATAAAGTCGCCTCCCACAGCGGCCAGTTCCCTCTCATCTCTATTATCATGATTGCTGCCGTGTACGGCCTCCAAGCCATCATCTTCCTCGTCAAACGCCAATGGCAACACATTGGCTGGATGATCATCTACATCCTCGCCTATCCAATATACTCCGTCGTCCTACCCGTGTACTCTTTCTGGAAACAAGACGACTTCTCCTGGGGCAACACGCGCATCGTTCTCGGCGAAGACGGAGCTAAGAAAGTCGTCGCCGAAGAAGAAAACAGCAAATTCGACCCGCGCAGCATCCCACTCCAAACGTGGGACAACTACGCCATGGCGAATAACCTCCCCGGCCGCCGCGGCGGCACCGCCATGGAAAAAGAACCCGGACTCTACCAAGACGGCGGCTACGAAATGGACGACATGCAATCCGTCTACTCCTCTGTCCGACCCGCTTCGACCATCTTAACCGGATTCCCCCAAACCCAAGTCTACCGTCCTCCTCTCCAAAGCCCGAACCCATTTGCAAACCCCATGAATAACAGACAAAGCACCTTTTCGCGATACTCCGAATACCCCACCGCCGAAATGCCTCTTATGCCCGGCGACCCAACATATCAACAACACACCCGCACCCAATCACAGGACAACCTAGGAATGGCTGGCCTCCGCTCCTCGCAAATGTACAATGCACGTTCCCGTTCCTCGTTAGGCTTAGGCATGCTCCAAGGAGCAACCAGCCGTCCCGCGAGTTCGGCGAATCTAGCAGGTTTCCAAACCCAGGGTCCTTCCAATGAGGCGATTGCGCAAGCAATCAGGGAGACGTTAACAGAAGTGGATATGGAGGCTGTGACGAAGAAACAGGTTAAAGTTCTTGTGGAGCAGAAGTTGCAGGTCCAGATTACTAGTGCAGCGAAGAAACAGTTTATGGATGAGCAGATTGATGCGGAGTTGGCGAATATGTAGATAATTTATCTGTGGGAGTTGATTTAGGGGGGTAATGTTTTGTGGGTAGCGGTGTTTGGTATTGAAGTCGGAGGCGATTTAAGTTGATTTATTTGGTGCGTTATGAACATCCCATGGTGGGTGAGGGTTTTCCCGGACCTTTGGAGGCGAGAACCCGCTGCTGGTGATTTTGAAGAGTTCGGCGATTTGTGCACTTACATGTTTCACACAGTTTGAGTAGATGCTTCGCGGTGGACCGAAAAGGAAAGTTACGCTTTCGCTAGCATGCTTGGCATGGCCTCCACTTCTGCGCGGGCCCCTCAGACTCTCGAGGCACCCTACGCCACTACATGTTTCTATAAAAAAATACATCTACGCACAATGCTTAAACCCCCTCCACCCCTCCACCGCGAAGCGACAAATCTACATTCCAGCATCTTTCCAACTCTTAAACCTTAATTCCAACTCCATTTTTTCCAAGCCCCACACTTCTAACCCTCCAGACCATTTGCGCAGCTCTAACATAGCAATAGATGTATCCTGATGTCTTGCTCGTCGTATCGGAGGACCGAGTGAAGCAGAGGCGACGGGTGGATCGTGATGCCTTCCTTGGTCGACGTATGAAATATTGATTGCTGGAGACGACCTCTGCAGCACACCGTCACACTTTGCCATTAGGGAAGAGCGGACCAGCTCACGGGCGGCCTTAAGCAGTGAGCTGGGACCCCCATTCCAGAAGTGGTTGAACTCAGCCATCGGGCGGGTAGCAACCCACGGACATCTGGCATCGTTGCTGCTTCCGCTGCCTTGATGGAATTCTACCCAGGAGAAACGACCAGCAGACCCACCCATGCGGTGCGATTTTGGCGACCGCGTTAGGCTCCACCGCCCGACGCTGCATGGACCTGGTCGTCGGTAGTCTGGCTGAAGACGTTATATCGTACGGCGGAGGCCTAGGCATGGCTCCCGAGGGCATTCGGACAGGGGTGGGGAACTTCGCTTGGCATAACGATACCTGGCAGACAGACGCGACTGGTAAGTCCACAATGACCGACAGGCCTGCTTATGGAGCGGCCTTCAGCAGAGAGGTGGCATGAAGTGGTCAAACTCGTGGACTTGACCTTAAGCCGTCTGGCTGGCGAAGATGTTGCTTCCACTGCCTATGATGAGCGACCATCAGACCAGCCCAAGCGGCGCGATTTTGGTGGCTTATCAGGGATCCTGCACTCATTGCTAGCCATGCAATCGCGCCACGAACGGCCTAAGCCTGGCCGTCGGAGAGCAGGGAAGCCTTAGCCCAACGGGCTATCCGGCTGACTGTAGATTGTACGGCGGATGTCTAGTGGCATGGTTTGTGGTCATGCCTTCCGCTGCCTCAATGGGGCTTCAAGCGCATGTGGCAGAGGTGAGGAGAGGTTGCGGGTGTGTGCGCCCTCCCGACCCAAGTGAGATGGAATTATCTTAGGCGGATGATCCGAGCGCGCAGATTCCCGAGACCGCATCCGCTCTCATGTGAAGTTGCCTGCTTGTAGCGCACAGGGCCGGGAACCTTGAGATGCCGCGATACCTTTTGCTGGAAGATTTTTGGATGTCCGGGGTTATGACCCTTTGTGACGAATAGTCGACCGTCTTCGGAGCAGCCGTTTCAAGAAGCAAACAGCAAGGCATCGTCGCGCCAGTGCTCGTACTTACTGCGTCGGTCGCCTCCTTACTCCCCCGGATTACTGTGCCTCAGATTCAAGTGACCACAGCAGTACTTGGCCCACCGTCGTGGAAGTTTGGAACAGAGGGCCAGTTAAGCATCATGATGCAGTTGCCACCTGCAGACTCGAGCCACCCTAGCTATCTCCACGAGGCGAAATCGCACGCACAGGCGTACGCCTTCGTGTCTTCACTACGAGGATTCGTGCCCTGTAATCATCAACATCACGGCCTGTACGATCACTTTAAGAACCACTTACCCTTGATCTGTGGTGGCTCATTGAAAGCATTTTTCGGCGCTTTGTGAACTTGCCGGGGGTCCCACTTCCATTGCTGCATGGCGTTAGCCAAGAAGAAACCAAACTGAGGATGTTCAGCAGCAAGACATTCGAATTCAGCGTCCGTGCGATATTTATATGCCGGACGTTGATATAGCGGGCTGATGACGGACGAGAATTCTGTCCGCTATATCAAGGATCCACTGTACCCAGGTGATTGAAAGTGCATGGTGGTGTGAGGTTGGTGTTGGATTGGAAGAGAATCAGGCGAGACCGGAAATTGGTGTTTTTGCGGCCACATGAGCCACGTGTTGTTGTGACCTGTGTTGTAGCGAGCTCGTGATGCGGGGTGCAATTTTACGGGGAGGGATCAAGGCTATAATTTCGATGCCGGAATGGTAAGGGATTCGTTTCTTCTCCACGCACAAGAGTGGTCCATCTCTTTGATCAAGCACATCCAGATACCTCCTTGCTTTGAGCTTGGCAGAGCGCATGAGTTTTGGTCCGGGAGGAAGACTCGCAAGCTGGGAAAATTACACATGAGCCTCCAACAGTGCATGGTCTATTCCTCGTTGGCGAACGGCCTGATCCCTTTGAGCTTTTTAGCTCATCGACGCATCGTAACAAAAATGTCTTGCAGGCTCTCGCAAACTGCACGTGCTAAGTGGTGGTACATGTGACCGCACAAATTTCTGTTGAGTTCATGGCATTCACGGGGATTGGTCCACGGACCAAACACGACTCTCACATGGTCTGTGCGTCATGTACTTGCATAAATATCATTGTGTTCTCAACTTCTTCTCCTCACCACCAACTTTACTCTTGTCTGAAAACACGCCCCAGCCGTATTTACATGGGCATGCTCCTGCTACCATGTCGGGACCCAGACACCCGCCACCCCTGACCCACCCAAGGCATGCACACCTGGGCGGATAGATCGCTCAATATATATACACATATATATACACCGCCACTCCTGCCGCTACGATAGGGTGCATTTTACAAGCATTGGCGTTATGATGTGCGTGATACCACTTGGCTTCGGTACATCTGGTCAAGCGAGACGTCAAGAAGACACACAAGACACTTGAGTGGTGGCCGATTGTCATCACGGGTTCGAGGTACGGTGCCGAACGATATCAATCTGTAAGTCCGAGATATTAGTTTGGGAAAAAGAGTTAACTTGGAGCTACAGTCACCGAACTGGCAATTCGTGGTCACTTTTCAGCATATATCGGAACCTAAACAGGGCAAACGCTCAAACTCTCGAGCAGTCGGCCATCGGTACAATCTTCCTGGTACTCATAGGAGTGCTGTAGAGGCTATCAGCGCGGAAGCCTTGGTGGGGAGTTTGTAGCAAGTATGAGTGATTTGCTTCCGCGTTGGGAATGGATTCGGCAAGGGCATTGGGACTGGAAGGAATGGAAGACGGCCTGCAAGACTCCTCAACCACAAAAAAAGGTCAACCGCATCAAGAAAATCTGACAAGAGAAAGGTCACCCCGTCACGGCTTTTGTCTAGCTCATCGCAGCTTCTGGCCCACCTGCCGTGCCGCCATCGGCGAGCACCAATACTGACGGGTCTCAAGTCACTGGCTCGCGCGGACAAACACGAAACTTTAGGAGGCGGCTACTTAGAAGAAGGGACCGAAACGAGCGAGAGCCGGCTGCTCCAACAATCACGCACTTATGAGGCGGGTAGGTGGGTGGCCATGGGGAGCGCTATCAACAGTCCCAGTGAAGCAGGAGCGTTTCTTGGGGGAACTCTCTCCCAATGGGCGACTCATTCCGGCCGTGCCACGCTCTCTCATTATCGCTCCATGCCGGGTCCCAGTCCAAGTCAAGCTCCTCACACGGGTCCGAGTGTGCTGCGTAGCGCCCGATCCGAGGCAGACATCGCGCAGGAGCCCAAACCTTCCCTCTCGAGAAGTCAGCGTCTGCTTGTGGAACGCGTCGCGATGGCCATTCGTGACCTGGAAAACCAAATGAATGATTTTTGCCGCGAAATGGAAGAAATCCTGACCCAGATGTGCGAAGGCTTTACTCTAAGGGCTGATCAACTCGTGGAAGCCTGCCACCGCGAGTACAAAGCCTTTCCTAAACAAGATGTCTTTTTCTCGTTCATGCAGGGTGCTTGCTTTGATGAGCAGCCGCTGGAGACTTCACTTCGCCGTCCTGCTCGTACAGCCAAGTCTGTCTTGGGTGGCTCTGAACAAGCTTAACTCCTCTCCCCGAGGGCTGCTTCCACAGACGAAGCGGAGGAGAACGAGTAAGGCGTCGGTGCAAGCTAATGGGTGAATCTAGCAAAGTTTCCTTGCTCCTTCTGGATCCCAGACCCTGAGCGATGGTCTTACCCGATGTCGTGGACTCAGTGACATGGTCTCGGCGACGTGGTCTCGGTGAATTTGACTAGTAAACATTTAAGACATATACACACCTTTTGTCACAATCAGATACCCCAGCATTACATGTGTGCCATATGGAACCCCCAACAGATAGTCTCGTTCCCCCTTTTATCTCTTCATCTCCCGTCAGCAGAAAGTCTTAACGACGTACCCCCGTTATCAGCAAATCTCGCGAGCATGTTCTCTCCCAATATGATGCTAAAGGTATCATATACTCATGCTACATACGCCCCTTCCCCCGCACTCCATCTTTTTCATCTCGAAAAGGCAACGCTCTCGTTGGAGGGACCTATGGCATATATCGCTTGTTTGCAGTTCAAGGCGTGTTTGCAGCGCATTTTTTCCTCAGTACTTACAGTTTCTTCCCACGCGGGATTAACGAATCAACGTAATTAAAAATTTCTATCACTTTAATATCCAGCCGTTAGTCTATCAAATACACTCCTCCCAACGCTCGAACCCATTATCACCGCTTTGCGGCTTCTACTATTACATACACTCTACTCCCCACGCGAAGCATCCCCCCTTACCCCAAAATCCTCCCATAAGCCCCTCCAACTTCCCTCGCCACCTCCTGCAGCGGCACAATAACAATCTGATGCGTCACATTCGGCAACCTCTCCCTATTCAGCCCAATCCACTCCAATGGAGGCGTAGCTTCACCCATATCCCTCAACTGCGGGGTCTCAATAATGGGTGGTTGGAGGGCTCGGTATTCGTATTTTGAAATTGGGAGGTGGACTTCTGCTGTGATTTTTCCTTGTGTTGGGGTATCTTTCGGGTTTGCTTTACCCAGTTTTGAGTCTTTCCCACTGAGTTTACCACCATTGGAGTAAGCACCGTTCGAGTTGGCATTCGTATTGCGGTGTGGATTTCCATTCCTCTCGACGCCCTTACCCCCACCCCCCAACTCCCTCCCCGCCGTAATCCTAACAGCCGGCTCAGCAACCTCTCTCCCCATCTTCGCCATCGCCTTCGAATGACTATTCCACATGGTCTTGATAAAATCAATCCTCGCAAAATTCCAACCCACATCAATCTTCCCCTCAAACACCGATTTGAACACATAATCTACCACATCCTCATTCGGTCTCGGATCAACCGCCTGCCAGGTTTGCATAACTGCTTTCACTTCAGGGACACGCACAATCGTCCCGCCCCGGGCTTGGGTTGCGTTTGATACAATTTCATCGACGGAGACCTCGAGCGCTTTTTGGGTTGCGGTCGGACGCGGGGTTGAGGCTAATGCGACTTGGAGTTGACCCATGGTCATGCCTAGGTCCGAGTGGATGCGTGTGTTGGAACGTTGGAGGCCGACCGCGAAGTGAGCTTGCACGGAACGGGCTTCGAGTTTGAGGATCTGGGGGTCGAAGAAGGTTGTGGGGTAGATGCCGAAGCAGACTGATCCGATGGTTACGACGACGTCGGTTTGGAGGGGGACTGGACTTGTTGCTTGGGGTGGTTGTTTCTTTGTAGGTTTGGGGACGGCCGGGACGGAGCCGCTCACGGTTCGCTTCTCGCGGTGGAGTTGGCGTTCAATGTCTTTGAGAGATTGCGTGTGTGCAGCTTCTTTTTCTTGGATGAGGCGATCAAATGCTTGGTAGAGACCGGCGGCTTGGGCGGGACTGGTGGAGGTGCAGAATACATAGGCCTTGGCACAGTCCAGAACTGCTACCAAGCGGTCGTTATCAGGCGTGCGAACGTTGAACATGAGAAAGTCTAGGCCGTCAATGTCACCAAAAGCAAAAGCTTGGTAATCAAAGACTGCTTTCGCGCACAAGCTTGCGAAACCGGCAGAAGCTTGGATAATGGGTTTCCTATTACTCTCCCCTTCCGGCCATCGGATCAATGTCCGCACAGCGAGGCCTTTAAGGTTGATAAATCCACTCATACGTCCGAAACTGTTCATAGCCATTTCATCCAGACCAATGCACAAATTTTGTTCCCAGTCTGAAGACTTCTGCTGCGACGCCCACAGGTTCGTAATCGCAAACGACGTCTTGCCAATACTCTGTCCAAGATCGAGATTGACCTTGAGCACCGCCACAGACACGGTGGCATTCCAAGGAAACGCCGCTGCTGACGCCGCCATGTGGTATCGCTGCACAAAATCATCAGAATGATCCTGGCTGCTCGGATTGGGAGCTGCATTGCGAATCTCCGGTGGTAGCCAGATTTCTCTAAACAGCAATAAATCCTGCAACTGCTTCGCATTGATGGACAGCGTGGTCGGATCAAACTTGACAATGGCGGATATGCCGCTAACACCGCTCAAATGCTTACTGTTCATCAGCGAAAACACGACAGAGTCCATGTCGAAACTAAACGTCGGCTCACGGGAATAGACATGCTTCACATATGCTGAGAGCGTCGAAGCCTCCGCAGACATGGCAAAGAAGTGGCCGTGCTCTTGCGTTTCGATAGTATTCATGGTAAGGTAAAAGTTTCCAAGAGTGGCTTTAGCATCGACCCTGCCGATTGGCTGACATGAAAGTCCAAACTCTTGTCTGCAAATACGCAGGCCGAGATCAACTTTTGTCTTCCCAAACAAATTTTCCGGATTAGCCGACACAATGGAGTCGTCCTCAAAGAACTTTTGCGTGGGCTTTACTTCTGGCTCTGGCTCTGCATCAGAGTCATCAGTCTGCATGACTTCCTTGACGCTGTCGGATATCTCCAGAACAAGCGGAACAACGCTCGGTAGGAGCATGTTGCTGGACGCCTCAACCTGCAGCTCACCGTTCACCGTCGGCTTCCCGCTGTTTGAGTTATACTCGACCTTAAGCCCAATGCCAGGAGAAGTCAAGGTGGTAGCCGAAGTTTGGCCTTCGTGTGAGTAATATTGCGTCTTGGACCTTGGCGTAGACGACTGCAGATGCACTTTAGCGCCATCAAAATCCGCCTCAACAAGGAGAGCAGCAAGATGTTTGGTATCAAGCAAATTTTGTCTTGGAGCCCCCGTGATAGATTGCCAAGTAGCGGTATCCTTCTTAAACCTGTCAATTGCAAACTCTATTGAATTCTGCAGAGACTTGACGGGCACCATGAACCGCGAGTCCAGACGAACGTCGAGCGATTTGCCGGAAGCTTTAAACGCTAGACTTCGATCCTTTCCCTGTGACCAGAACCCAACACTAAAGATGAGCTCTGGTAAAAGAGCGGAGATGGAAGATCGATGTTCTGGGACATGACTCACTTGCACAAGCTGCAGCAGAATATTCCAAATGGCAAGCCGGGCTTGATGCCCCCCACCGGTAGTGAATTCAATACCGGCCAACGTAAGCACCGCATTATGAGGCTTTTCCCCAAAATGCTCATGAACATGCCAAAAGGCCTGAATATTCGTCAAAGACGCAGTCGTCTTGACCGAAAGCAAATCCGCTGCTGAGAAGCCGTCCCCTTCGTCGTTCTCAGACCTCAAAACCTTGGGTTTCTTGAAATTGCGCGAGTTACGCAACTGGCGAATCCGCTCCATATCCTTCAACAGGTCCAAATCCCTTAGTCTGTCTTGAAGATGGTTGATAACGTCCACAAGCGCCGAAGCCGTCTCGGGAAAGGCATCCACCACGATGCCATCACTACGATAGTCCAGCTCCCTTGCGACCGTCCCTCCGGGCGTGGTATGCGAGTTGAAATGCATCTTGATACCAAACTTGACGCTCCCGCAGGGCTTGACTTTGTCTTGTTCATCCGTCCAAAGCCTCGCGCCAATATCATCAATTTGAACGTGCACCTCTGGAATGACAGTGTTTGCATCCGAGAAGGTTTTTCTGTTGGACACGGTGGCATGCAGCGGCCCTATCCCAAACTCCGCTTTTGCTGCAGACGGCTTCCTGGTCTGCGATGTGCCAGACGAAACCCTCACGCCCGCAAGCGCCAGTCTAAGATCAAACAAGAATCGCTTTTGGTCTACTCCTTTCGCTGTTCCACCAGAACCAAAGTCCTCGACATGTTGCTGGATATCATCAATGTTCCCTTTGATGGCCTTAAACACCTCCTTCACTTCCGGCCGATGGACAACACCAACAACAGCCTGGACAGCAGCAGCGTCAATCTCAATCTTCCCAATTCTCGTTGTAGACGATAACAAAGTCTCGATTCTAGCAGTTTGAAAGTGGACGTTGCCACTGATGAGAGGCAGTTCCACCATGCCTTGATGCTGATGCTCGCCTCGACTGAGATTGACGAACCCGTGGGTTTGCTTGTCAATGTCAAAGTCCACATCGACACCTTTTCGTCCGACAAGACGTGGAGCAACTCGGAGACGGGTCTTGCCTCCCACTATGCGATAGCTAAGGGTCTGAAGGAGGAGGACCTCCATCTCCAAGTCGCCCGCCAGCAGAGCAACATTGAGATTGGCGTGTCTCCCCAAAGAGGAGCTTCCCCCCTCCGGCTGGCTCTGTACAAGTTTTACAATCTCAGACACTTCATCAGTGATGACCAGATCAACCATGGCCAGCATGCCGGGCATGCTGTCAGCAGTCCTGATACAAAGCGCGTCATATGATGCTGCAATATCGACAGAAGACGGACCACGAATCGGCTGCGTTTGGTGGACATAGATGCTGGGTGAAACGAGCTTCGTCTCCCACAACTGTCCCGAAGGGCCGTGAAGCTCTGTAATTGCCTGATCCAAATTCACCAATGTGTTCATGCACGAAGCATTCTGCTCAGCTGCTTGTGAAGACGTCGCGGTAAACGACACTTTCACCCCCTGCGCTGCTATTACATGTCTGAGGTTGATCGTCTTCAGCTTAATCGTACCCGAGTCTGTAGCGAAGACAAAGTGCACATCCTGCCTCTGAGACCGTTCAACAACCGATTTGGCTCTGCTACGACTTCGTTCGCGTCTCTGCACCGGTGGATGGGTCTCCAACTTATCTACTATGGGAAGGATCCTCCTGACAATATCTATCACCGTCCAGTTGAGATCGAGCCTGACAGCTCCAGTGTGAAGCTGGATGAGCGTCATGGTTCTGGTATTTTCCTTGGCGAGCAGCAGCCCCGTAGGTTTCTTTGGAGGGATCACATCAACAGCGAGCGTAAAGTCCTCCACCGTGAGCTGGTTGGGCGCCCCTCCGCTTTCGAGAGCAACCCGTAACAGTTGTGAAGTCACTACTAGCGTGAGCTGGCCGCCTTCTGCGCTGTCCATTGGCAGACCCTCAATGTGCTTCTGCCATATCCGAAAAGCCAGGGTTTCGCCGAAGTTGGGCACGTCCCAGTTGCGCCATTGGCCCCAGCTTGTGAGGACTTGAGACGGTGCATCTCTTGGGCAATGGAGATCTTTGGAGTCTAGCTTTTGAGTCAGTTCATGCTTCTCACTAGGCTGCAAAGAGTCCAGCATTTGCCTTAGACGAGAAAGTACTTTCCACGACTCTTGGTTGCGCAGATGGTTTGGGAATGCACGTAAAAGATAGGTCATGCGTGAAAGGAAGGGGGGGTCGGAACTGCCTTCGCCGTGCTGGGTGATGGCATAGACGAGGTAGACGAGCTTGTTCCTGGCCTTGTCTAGCGGAGACTCAATTTGTCCCTTAAGCTCTTCCACCAGTGGAGCAGTCCGCACGGCTAGGCTGACGATCCTTTCAGTCGTCTGCCCAGCTAGCACGACCTCGGACTCGCGAACAGATGCGTGAACGACAGAGTCCTGGGACAAAACAGCCCAAAGTTGCACATCCCCCACCCGCGCTCGGGCAAGTTGTGTAAGCTCTGATGAACCACCCTGTCGTTGATAAACAGCCGCTTCAATGCTGTCCACAGTCGAATATAGGGATACCTTAGTATCCACTTTATTCGCCCGTAGCTGATCTTTCATGCGGACCATAAGCTGAACCCCAAGGAGTCCAACATCCAATTGATCAGTCTTTGCATTCGCAAAGTTCATCACCCGTATCTGAGCCCAGGGAACAGTAGCCATGATTTCGACCTCGTTCAGTATTTGTGTTTTTGCCTTCTGCTTGCCTGGTAGCTTTGAAATAACATCAGACTGATACGCGTCCATGACGTCTTCGGCGGTTCTAGGCAGGACATCGTCCAGAAAATTTACTAGGCAAGTCACGGCTTTCGACTCGATGAAGCCTCTGATACCCGGCCAGACCCTTATAAACACACCGGTATCCTGCATGTTCTCTTGGAAATCAGAGATTGACGAGTCATCGCCCGGCATACCTTTAAAGGCCGACTTAGGCAGGTTATTGGACTGCGGAAAGGGAGGTACGTTCTTCTCACTCGGCTCAAACGATTGGAGCGGGAAGTTTGGCTCCGCAAAAGGGTTGTCAAGCACTCGCTCAGATCTAAATGATGATGAGCTGGTGTAGAAACTCCTATGCGAAGCAGCCGTGGACGCCCTATCGCTCCTCCTGCTCTTTTGCCGCGCAGGAAGTCGAGAAAACCGCCGTGCATTTTGTCCGAAAGAACGAATCGATGATGCGATAGAACGATCAGATCTCGATGAAGTCTTGCTCTTAGCTGATGCACCACTTAGGTAAGACCGCATTGACCGTGGCCGCGTGATAGGCTGGCCCATATCGTTTAGCGGGCATGGAATAGGTGGGACTTGCATGGCTGGAGGGTCCAAATTGTCCGTGCCATCCGGATCGTCCACGGGAAGCGTATCTTCGCGATATAAAAGGAACGGTGTCCTACACGTTCGCCGATCGCAGTCTCTAACGTACGTCTGCTGGGCTTGTCGCTCTTTTGAGAACTCCGATTTGCGTACGACCACGTTGACCGACACGCCCGTCCGCACAAATGCAGATGTGGGAAGCTTTTTCGAGTGATCATCAGCTTGTGTGTCGACGCAAGCAACGGTCAATTCTGGCACAGAGACGGTTATTCGCTGAGAAGCCCATTCATTTGCCCAATCGTTGCTGTGGACCGTTACCGGCTGAAGCGACACGAGCAAAGCGTCTGTGCCAGCACGGAGCCAGAGACGAATGATGCCTGTTCGTACTCGTACAAACACACAGCTATGGAATATATTGGGTGATTGCAGCGACAAGGCATTTTCAAGATCTTCAAACGCAAAGGCAAAGGATTGTGCGCTGCGTACGAGAGCATGAGTGAAATCACCAGAGCATTCGCCCGTCAAAGAACCGACATCGACGTCAAACTGATCAAAATAGACCGGCTCAAGAGGAGGGGCACCAAATGCACGATGCCCGTAGAGGTTGACATGACTAATAAACGCCTGAGGTGGTGAATCCCCAACCGTACCTGTCAGTGAGCCATGTGAGATGGCCAGCGGTGAAAGATTCAGGCCCAAGTCCAGATAGTAGCTATTGACTCGCAGGTCGAGGTTGTATTGAGCCAGCTGGGCTTTAACATAATTCTCGCACGAGTACAAGTTTGATGGAAGCAAAAGGGTGGTATCCTCCACGATGATGCAGAGAACAACATCAAGCTCGTTTGGAGTTGGTGGAGGCGCAGGAGTAGTAGTTTTCACATTGGCTTCCTTCATATCCTCGCTGGCGGTCTGGAACTCTTCCAAAGTCTTAAAGTGAATATAGTCGCCAAAGTAATTTTCCTTTACGTTGATAAATTGGCGAACAAGCTGACCGTACGCCTTCAATTCCAGACCTTTGGCCCAAATATCGAAGCGTAAGAGGTCTGTCAATACCGTGGCTGGATGCAGCTCGCCGTTCTGATCCATTCCACCGGTCAGTGTCAACTCGGGCAGAGTTGCCACCAGATCGTCTTTGAGAAAGGTGAACAAGGTGTTTCGCGAGGGAGTCAGCATACGCATCCGCAAAGCATGACCAGCGACATCCCAGGTGATTTCATTGCGTTTGGGCCGGAAGTCTTCCATGGGGATGTCCAGCTTAGCAGTGATGCTCTTTCCCTCGAGGGTCAGGAAATCATTCTTTGTCAAGTCGGCGGGATCATTGATGATGTTCGCATCGTTGACATTCAAGTAGAAACACCAGTTCCGGAACTCCAGGTTCAGCGTGTAGACGTAGGGCACAAAGGTGTAGAACTCAGGTGGAGGACCGGATGCCCAATCATTGACAATATCTATGATGAGGAAGAAATGGTCACGCAGGATAAACAGTTCCAAGTCGTTGCAGACAATGTTAAACGGCCACCGTCTAGGCTCTCTCCATCCCAGCGGATAGCTCAAATCAGCATCCAACGCCAAGGGTCCCGCGCGCCAGAGCAGGTTGTGGTTTACGGAGCTGGTCATTTCTGTGCCCTTGGCATCTACGTTCAGGAAGTTTTTATACCCGTTGGCACGAGGGAACATGTCCATCACGTAGTTGACTGTAGAATCCTGCTTTACCTTGACGTCCAGCCATCCAAAAGGCCGCACGTCCGCAGCAGGAGCATTTTGTTTCCGTTTGCGACTCTTGTTTCTTTTCTTGTTCTGTTTGCTGGCGTCTTCTGGCGGACGAGGAGTTGGGATATTCTGCCATTGAACATCCTTGGAAGACTCGCGAGTCGGAACCCGAAAAATCGCGTCTTCCTCGACACAGACGTGAATCTTGAATACCGTCCAAACACGCGTGTCACCAGGCTTGAGCCGATGGGCAGGTGTAGCATCGACGTAGGAAGAGGGGAAGAAGGCTTGCTGCAATCTCACGCGCTCTCGGTCTGCCCAGGGGCCGTACACAACAGTGGCACCGTGAACATAAAACTCCATGCCGTATTCAGGAGGTTCACTGCCGTTGATGTCTTCTGTCAATGCACTGCCCGGTTGCTCTAGTGGAACGTAGCCTGGTACATCAAAGAAGAAGCGGAAGCCGAGCTCCTTGCAGTCCATGATGAGTGAGGATCTGGCATACTCGATGTTGTTCCAATTGCTACCATCACTGGGCCCGCTGTCGTCAAGATATCTCGACAGACCATGCCATTCACCTTCTTGCAACCATTCCTGATCGCGCGAGGGTTCGTCGGTAGCAGATTTCATGGACCAAGTCTTGATCGATCCAGCGGTTGATCCGTCAGCAAAACATGACATTAATTTTCGCCAAGTTCTTTGAATTCGGAACCACAGCATGGGGCGAGAGCCAGGCAGCTTCCCAGCCTTTCCCTTCTTCTCACGAATGACCTTTATAGCTGCCTCTTTTTGGTTCTGCTTGTAGTCAGCATTGGGCTTGAGCTGAGCACTGCAAGTATCGACATCAAAGTCGAGGAGTAGCTTGTAAAGATCAAGAGGGCCCGATTGTCCCGCGTCGATGACTCCAAAAGCCCGCTCCAGCTTAGCAACTACAATGCTGGTCGTATTTTCATTGCCAATGGCGGCAGCAGCACGCTTGCATTCAATTTTCACCGGCAGCAATTGGAGCCATGCTGGTAATTCCGACATAGCTGGAGGCTTGCTAGAGTCTGTTCTTTTGTGTTCCTTTGCAGACGAGTTTTCAGAGAACGTAAAGCCGTCCATATTTGCAGACTGTTCCTTTGCCTTTTTCAAGGTTGCATCGACCATCATTTCAAACGCCGGGGTTCGGTTATAGACAAAGGCTTCTACCGCAGACACTTTGACCGAGATACGGCAAGGCAAGTCCTTGGTCTGACCTCCCGCATGCTCTGCCTTGCTGATGCTCGAGCTTCGACGGGATCGATCCATTCCGCCATCAGACCCAGGAACGTCTGGTCGTCCAGATGGATTTTGGAAAATCTCAGCATCTTGTACTTGTCTGAGCCAGTACCTCCAGGTAATTTGACCGTCATGAATCAAAACGGTAATATTCTGGGCCTGATATCGTATTCCCTTGAAGAACACACGGCCTCCAAGCAGACTGATTTGCAAGGCCGTAATCTCCACATAGGCTCGGTATTTGTGCCAAGTCCACGAACGAATTATGTAAGAAACCACCGTGGCAAACAGCCGGTTGAAGTAGAAGAGGAAGAAGAGACCGAGAACGCCGCAGACAAACAGTTCGATCAGGTAGACCCAGTTGAAGCCCTCGAGCGGGCCCAGCGGGCTGTCCGCAATGACCATTGTGTGCTTTTCCCGTGTTTCTCATGCATTCCGCATTAAGAAGGAGTGGAATATCGATGACCGATCTCACGCCTGTCGCGCCTGAGTCGCGTGCTGTCATGTCACAACTGTCACAACTGTCACATCACGTCACGTGATGTTTATCTCGTCGCGGCGAGGGCCGAGCCGCCCCCGCAGCAATCCGCGACGTCTGCCAAAAAATTGCGGGCGCATTCCAGGACGACGATGATAGCCGAAGCGGACACGGAGACGTTTAAGAAATGGGTGATTGCGAATCTCGAGCACATTGCAGATGCCGACAGCGACATTCTGGCCGACTACGTCCTCGCACTGGTCAGCACCAACGAGCCGGAGCCCATAGCCAAGGCTAACTGCGTGGCGCAACTGTCCGACTTTCTGGGGAACAAGACGGGGTCGTTTGTGGATAAGCTATTTGCGGCGATCAGGAGCAGATCGTGGGATCCAAAGCAGCAGCAGAACGTCCAGGCTGTCCAGACCGCAGCGCGTGCCAATGCGTTTGCGCCGGCGCAGGGCAGCAAGAGGACGCTTCAGCAGGCGGGAGACGGTCAATCGATGCAGCAGTTGCAGACAGTTGACAGCAATGGCCGTCCTAAGAAGCAGCCGCGTCGGAACGATGACCGGGGACAGCAGAATGGGCAACAAACCACCGCGTAAGCCTCTCCCTTGTCACCCTCCATCCTGCTAACAGAACACAGTCCCTGGCCACTTCCCTTCGACGTGAACTCACTCCCAGCCTTAATGGCCACAATGCAAGCAATGGGCATGCCTCCCCCACCCATCCCCCTCCCCCTCCCCCAAGGCGGACCAGTCTCAACCAGCAAAGAGCAATGTCTCGACTACGAGCTCAAAGGCTTCTGCGCGCGGGGGGCCAACTGTCCCTACTACCACGGCGATAACCCTCTCGTCGTTCCCTCTGGCGAATACGACCCTCGCACCCCGGGCGGTCTTCCTCCTCCTCCTCCTCCTCCTCCTCCACCCCCCCCAAACCGCAGTTCAAACCGCGGACGCCAACGCGGCGGTAATAACGTCGGTAACCGCGGCAAGCGCCGCGCGACGTTTTCTCACACGGGGCCTCTCAACGACGCGACAGTCACAACCATCGTCGTCGAACAGATCCCGGACGCGAACCTCAACGAAGAAAGCGTGCGCGACTTCTTTGAAAAATTCGGTCACATCACCTCCGTAGACTTACAACCGCACCGCAGCCTCGCGATTGTCACATTCGAAACGCGCGCAGCGGCCCTCGCGGCGTATAACAGCCCCAAGAGCATCTTTGACAATCGCTTCGTGAAAGTCTACTGGTACAAGCCGCAGGCTATCGCACCGGGAAGCGAAGCGCCGCCTGAGCCACAGGCTGAGCAGGCACAAGAACCGGAATTCGACGTGGAAGAGTTCGCGCGACGACAGGAAGAGGCGCAGCGACGACACGAGAACGCTGCCAGGGAAAGAGAGGAGATGCGCGAAAGAAGAGAAGAAGTCGACCAGAAACTCAAAGCCATTGAGCGTGAGAAACAGCTCCTCGCTGCGCGGTTGGCTGCGAAGTCCCCTGCTGCCAAATCCCCTGCTGCCTCCCCCACCCCAGCAGAGGGCGGTGCACCGACAGAGAACCTAAAAGCAACCCTCGCGCGACTGGAAGCAGAGGCGCGCAGTCTAGGTCTCAATCCCTCTGGCACACACACGCGTGGTGGGGGTCGCGGACGCGGTAGGGCCGGGTTTAGGGGATACGTGTACCACCCACGGGGGACACCGGGATCGGTGAAAAGGCTGGATAACCGGCCTAAAACAATCTCTATCAAACTTCCAGAGGAGAATTTCAAACCCGTCGAGGAGGCCATCAGACAGTATCTGACTTTTACCGACGCGGAGGCTGTGGTGACAAGGCATCCGACCACTGGGGATACGATCCTCCTGGCGTTCCAGCAGAGGTACGAGGCCGAGGCGTTTTTGAGTGATTTTCACAAGTATGCCGGCTTCGCGGGGTTGATGAACTCCGCGCAGTTGGACTGGTATGGCGGTGCGGTGCCGCTGGCTGTGGGTGAGACGGCTGCTGGCCAGGATGGACAGGGAGAGGCTCCGACGCAGAATAGCAGTACTGCCGTGCAAGAGGACATGGATCACTGGGCGTAGACAACAGGATAAGAGTGAGATAATTACCTTCCGAACCCAAACCAGCCTCTCTTCTTCTCCTTGACGGGCTCCTGCTCTTGCTGCGCAGGGTAGTCGATGTAATTCCATGCAATGTCGAGGAAGATGGGCTTCACGGGTACGCAGTGGATCCCGACGGGGTAATTGACCAGTTTCTTGAGGTCGACAGATGGAGAGGTCTCCAATTTCTTCACCGCCAGTTTTCCTTCGGTGAACTCCCCATCCCGACACCGCTCCAGCTGAACACGTGCGTGCGCCTTCCGCAAAGCAACGCCCACTACGTCCCTCAACTTGCCGACCTCGTCCCCCGACACCGCGAGCGTCGGCACACCTACCGCCTCCCCACCCTCACCCGCCTCCCTCGCAAGCTCCTCCGCACGACTCAACAACGCAAGCGCGTTAGCATGCCTCCCCAATACCGCATGCGACGCAGCAACAACAGCACACCTCACCGCGCGAAAATACGCAATCGCGGCATCCAACTCCCTCACGAACTCCTCATCCCTCATCGCTCCCCTGAACTGCTTCACACCCTCAATACCCTGCACAATCGCATCAAGGAGGACACTATTAGTCCTGTACCTGCCCACCTTCTGTGCCCGCGACCCTCCCACTTCCCCTAACCCATCCTTCTCCCCGAGAAGAACCCTATTCCTCCCCGCCCGCCACGAGACAAGTTGGTAATTAACCTTCAAATCAACAACCCTGAGACTCTGCATCCTAGAATCACCTTCATCAAGACCCTCCCTCTCCAGCTCCTCGATCGCCCTCTTCACAGCGTCAGCCGCATCGGCAGATGCTGCGAGAACAGGATCGAAATCCTCCGCCACAACCCCCACTTTTTTCTTCAGCCCCTCCTTCGCAGCCTCCGTCTCAGCGAGTAGCAGCCCCAAAGAGTCATCGACATTTGCCCTCCTCCCCTGCCATGTAACCTCCCGTAGGGGCTCAACCCCCTCTCCCCTCTCCTTGGTGTCAAAGTAACTCGGCTGCACAGCCTGCACAGCACCCCTCATCGAAGATGGGAAAAACTCCCCCGCGATGGTGGATGGCGAGCCGCCTACCCCCGCAGCGTAGGCAGCATACTTCACCGCAGGATCGATCTCATTCTCCACGATCTCCGGGGCTGCGCTCAGCGCAGAATACGCCGTCCGCGCGGTGGCAAACTGCGTCAAACACTCTCTCCACCGCCGACGCTCAAAGAGTTCCATCCCTTTGAGCAGTGACTTGTACGCTGTAGCCTCGAGGATATCCCTCTCACCGACGGAGATGGAGGTCTCCACGCTGTGCGTCTCTGCTTCGCTGGGTGGCGAGTCGTTTTGCGATTCCTGCCCTGTAGCTTTACGAGCGCTATTTGTATCTCTGTAGTCTGTGAGGAGAGAGACGATTTCCCCCGCCGTCGAGGCTGCTTTGTGGAGTTTTGAGATTGTTTGCTTCCTCGCCGCACCCGAGGCCGCGGGGCGGGTGGATTTAATAACCATTGCGTGTGCGTATGCCCTTTCGCTTGTTAGGAGGAGGAGGTGGATTGATGATTTGGAAAGGGGGAGGGTTGCGGGTGTGTAGGGACCGCGTTTGGGGGATGTGATGCCTAGTTGGCGGCGGAAGGTGCGGATTTTGTGGAAGAGGGTAGTGCGATAGGTGGCATGGTCGGTTAGGAGGAGGGTTGTGCGTGTTGATTGGAGGGTTGGAGTTATTTCCATGGTGATGGTGGGTGGGGGAGGATGAGGTGAGGTTGAGGACTGGGTGAGGTGGGGCGCCACCACTTCAACTTCACGCACAATGAAGTACCGGACGCACAATAAATGGCCAATCACATTACATCATTATATAGAAACTTAGGCAGAGTCACGATGAAATGTCTCCTGAACTTTCTCAACGGCTTCGTGGCCCGCAGCTTCCTCGAGGTCGCGGTCCTGCGCGACGCCCATGCTTCGGCCTGAAGGAACTGTTAGTTTGATTTCGGGGGAGGGGTGCAAATAACTTACCTTTCTTCTCAGGCCCGATGAGAGTAAGGAAAATGACGTAGCCGTAGACGCAGCCCATAAACTAGCCATCACGTCAGCATTGCTTTCCTTTCTATGTGACAGACTTACTATAGCAATAACAATCCCATACTTATACCTCGGCACCGTATGTTCCCCGTCCTTCTTCGGCGGGAGCGGAAACCTCTGACCGATCGTTGCCTCGATCGTCGACGACGCACTGGAAATGAGATTCCCCAACTGATAACTCGTCCCGACCACAAACGTCCTTAGTGACCCCGGAGACAACTCCATCAGATGGATGGGAATAACCCCCCACGCGCCCTGAACGCAAAACTGTTCGAAAAATGCAGCTGCAATGACGCTCTTGCTGCCAACGAAACCGTAGGGATAGAGCAGCGCACCGCCGATAATGCACATGACGATGATGCTCAGCCTCCGACCGAATACCTGGCTGAGATACCCAATCGTAGTCCCGCCGCTGATCGCACCCAGGTTAGCCACGACCTGCGTAACTGTAACGGCGTTGGGAGAGAAATTATACTGATTTTTCAGCATTGTGGGATATAGATCCTGCGAGCCGTGCGACATGAAATTAAACCCCGCCATGAGCAGGACCATGTAGATGAGCAACAGCCAGTGACGCTTCAGCGCGACTTTGCCTTCGGCGAGGAACGTTTTCCCAACGCCTTGGCTCGACTCGCGGACCCGCTTGCGCTCGAGGTAGCTGTCCGTCTCAGGCAGCATTAGGCGGAAGATGATGAAGAGAATTGGCGGACAGGCGCCGAACCAGAACAATGGTCTCCAGCCATGGGGTGTTGTGTCGACCAACGCTCGGGCAAAAGCCGTTGCGAGAAGGTAGCCAAACGCGTACCCCTGCTGGAGCATTCCAGAGATGAGACCTCGCGCACGCTGAGGGACGTCTTCCAGTGCAGTTGCAGCGACGTTACCGTACAGCCCGCCCATGGCGACGCCAAAGAGCGCGCGCACAGCGAGGAATTGCGAATACGTCTTGCAAAACCCGGTGCCGAGTTCAAGAATGATGAATAGCAAATTGTTGACTACAAAAGGCCATTTCCGACCCCATCGGTCTGCTGCGATGCCGAATGTGATGGAACCCACCGATCGGAACATCAGTACCAGGGTGATACCCCAAGTGATGTCCTTTGCTGATTTTCCAAACGTTTCTGCCAGGTCACTTACAGTTAGTGAAACTGTGAAGAAGTCGAAGGCGTCCCAGGACCAGGCGAGAAAGGAGACGGTGAAGAAAAGCCATTGTTTTTTGGTAAGGAGGCCGAGTAATTTGAAGGGGCTTTCAACCCGGCTCATGGGTGGTTTGAGTGAAGACAGTCGCGTAGCAATGTATCGTCCTGACGACATATCTTCAGAGTCTGGCATCTCTTCGACATAACTGTGGTGTTGTTTGGAGTCCATTGCACGGGGAATGAGTCCTGGGGCCCCGAGTCTCGTTACCGTCTGGGGATTTATGCGGGGAAAGAATTGTGGCGTCCGGGGTCCCCGCCGTGTCACGCGGCGCGTTATTTGGACGGTTCATGAAGACCGTTCTGGCCAATTAGAGGTGGAACTTGGCCTTGGTTTGACATTGGCGTAGGGGAGCTTGTTTCTTGGTCTTCTTTGAACCGTTTTGATACCTGATTTGGGGCGACTGATTGTGGGTGAAAGGGCAATATTGGTGTGCATTAGCGTAGCTGCAGCCGGATAAGAATGTGCAGACGTCCAGACCACAAGTCGGACTTGGGGAATCCGTGGACGATGACTGACACTCTGCCGCGTGTAAACCAGGCGGTTCGATGGCGTTATGATGGCTGGATGGGTTGAGTGGGTGGACTGACCCAAGAAAATCATCCAGAAGGATAGGCTAAGTGAATCGCTTCAAGCAAAGTCTTGTATTGCCTTAACTGACATGGTTAACATGCCAGCGCGAACAATTCCACCGTCGGATAGGAAAGACATCATTAGACAGTATTGGCCAAGATGGAACCAACCCCCGGATTGCTTCCAACCTATATCAATGATCTCGCACCTCACTTTCCAACAGCGCACAGCTACTTCCCCAATACTCACTCGCCAAGCCCACCCATAAAACCCACACAACAATAAAACCCGCCAACCCTCCCATTGGCTCGGCCAATCCCGAACTCTAACCTCGGCCCAACACCACCCAAAAAGCACACTGCCCCAAACAATTCAAACAACCCCAAAAATGTCCCATCTAAAACCCCTTCTCCTCCTAATCCTCACAATCTTCAACCTCAAATCTCTCCCGGGAATATGGCACATCCGCGTCCTCCTCGGTCTTCTCCGCCAACTTTTTTTCCCCCAAAAACCGCAAAAAATCCTTCCACCCCTCTCAATCTTCTACCCAATGATAACCCACTCCCGCACCAGCCTCTGGGAAACAGACTACAACTTTCACAAATCCAACTCGACTTACTTCTCAGATTTTGACATCGCGCGGAGCCAGCTATTGGGGTATTTGATCCGTGAGGGGTTGGAGAGGTTGAATAGAGGGGATGAGACGGGGCTTCCTGCGGGATCCAAAGAGGGAAAGGCGTCGCTCTCTTCGGAAATCGCTGCAGGTGCACAATGGGGGAAGACTTCCATTCCATTGGACACTGCTGCAGGGAAGAAATCCTCCCTCTCTGAACCTGCGGCAGACTCACATGAGGATAATATCTCCCTCCCTGCAGAAGTCAATGGAGGAGATACGAACAAGAAACTCCCCCCTTACGGAGGTGCTTCAGGGAGATACTCGTTCGTCCTCGGCTCCGTAAGTGCATTCTTCCACCGCGAGATCGCACCCCTGCAACGGTATGCGATTGTGACGCGCGTCCTGGCGTGGGATCGGAAGTGGTTATATCTTGTTAGTCATATCGTTCCGCCGGAAAAGGCCAAGGGGGGGAAGTATTGGCTGCAGCCGTGGAAGAAGGGTAAAGAGGGGGCGGGGAGGGCTGAGGGGAAGGATGTCCTCGCGACAAGTGTGGCGAGGTATGTGTTTAAGAAGGGGCGGTTGACGATTAATCCAGAGGTGGTGCTTCAGAGGTCACGTCTGGTGCCGGAGAAGCCGGTGGGTGTGGGGTTGCCGCCTAGGGGTGGGGAGGGCATTGGGAAGAGCAGTGGGGATAGGAATAGTAATGGGGATGGGGATGGGGATGGGGATGGGGATGGGGATGGGGATGTGAATGGACATGTGGACCGGGACGTGCAAACGGGGGATGATCCATGGGAAACGATGGAAAAAGAGAGACTGAGAGGCCTTCGCTTGGCGGATCATTTCGAAAAGCTATCTGCGTGCCAGGGAGAGTGTATTACTGAGAATATTCTGGGGGAGTACGCTTTGTAAATTCGTAGCGTTTACTGTAGACGAGTGTGTGCTTGCTCTGACTCATGTCTGCAAGAGTGTTCAGATGAGTCATTAAGGCAGGTTTGATGGCGGTCCGAAAAGTTACGCCCGCACCACCACAACGTCACAGACGACATCCACAGTGCCAAGCGGACGATCTGAAGTTCTTGCATAAACAGGGGTCCTGGGTATTCTACAAACTAATCTCGGTTCAGCAACCACGACCAGGGAGAAGGCGGGTTCCTGTGAGGGCGTGCAGTTAATCTTCCAGCGCGGGCGAATCACAACGGCGAGCTAGGCCCGGCCCGGACAAAAATTCAACGGCTTGACAGCAACGAGTCGGTGACGGCCTGAACAACGCGTCATCCTGCCATGGCTGCACCATTTTTGATTTCGCGGTAAGCCTAACCGTCTATAAATTGCGCGTCAGCTGACGACCACCAAGGACAATAGACCCACTTTTTGCCATGGGAGTTGGAGCCGCGGCTGCAGCCTTGCGAATTAGACGAGAGGAAAAGACAAAAGGCAACACGACGGCGCAGAGCTGGGAAGCTCTCAAAAGACGAGTGGATTTGGTTTGGAGGAATCTGTGATAAGATAAGGTGAAGGCCAGCGGACGTTCTCGTAGCATAGCGCTAATGCCGATTCACAGCACGGCCTCCACAATAGAAGCATAGCAGAATAAATGAGGCTGTGGTGCCTAATGGTGCCTTGGTTGCCCCCTGTTGGCTGCCGCATTTCCCGCCGTGACTCATCGCTCGTAGACCACACCTAACCACCTGTAACCCCAACTGACCGCATCATTTAATACCCTCTTCTATTCCATGGCTGATGACGTCGCCGAATCGCTAAAGGAGCATCCGTCTCCCGCCGCAGAATCAACGGAGATGACTAAAGTTGAGGAAACAAAAGTTATCAAGCACAAGTGTCGCTGCGACGAGGTGAAGGAGAAGCCCTCCAAGAAGATGGCAGCCAAAGTGTCTGATAAGGAGGGCTCTGCCGACGACAACGACAGCTCCGACTCCTACAGCGAACACAAGTCAAAGCATCGCCGTTCGCGGCCCTCAGCCAAGCTGACAAAGCGTACCCGGCGTGTCTACTCTCCGCCGTCAGATTCTTCGTCCGAAGACGACTCCTCGTCGGATGATTCCTCGCACCACAGCGACAGCAGCAGCAGCAGCAGCAGCGTAGACATGAAGAAGAAAAAGAAAAAGAAGAAGTCGAAGAAGCACAAAAAGCGAACCTCATCCTCCTCGTCCAGACGACAAGGCAGAAAAAGCAAAGGGTCCGATGAGGAGGGCCAATGCGAGGAATCCGACAACATCGAGACGCTGCGCAACGAACTGGATGCCCTCGCCCGTCGTCTAAAGTCTGCCAAGCGCAAAAAGCAGTTCAAAAAGAGCAGCCATGCGCTCGACTACAAGCGCGTTGACCAGGTGTGGGATCCAGAGTCTCGTTCGTTCAAATTCAAGGAGAGCGTCAAGGCTGATAAGCAGCCGTTCTCGGAATATGCCTTTCTCGTCACCCGCATGTTCAGCCTTGACGGCGAGTGCGAGCGGACGCAGGTCCAAGTTAAGTCCATGCATCTGCGCTCCATGCTTCGCGAGATCATGAAGGACTGTCGAGCCACAAATCTGGAAGCCATGAACCCATCAATTGAGCCCAATGTCCTGTTCTTGTATCTCGAAGACTTCCGCGAGCACTACAAGACCACGCTCCCGACGCGGATTCAGCAGGAGAAGAGCAAAAAGGCCATCAAACGTCTAAAACGGCAAAGGGCTCTCACCAAGAACCTCGTCAGCTACCTGGACAAAGACTACGAGACGACCAAGAGAACGCTGAACCCGCTGCTAAAGGCCGGCAAAATAACTTTTGACCTGCTGTGGGCGTTGTACAAGACGGGAGAGACGGTCGTAGCGCCCTGCTACGGCGACTGGGAGCACCCGTTTGTTCTCAAAGTCCTGCAGGCACGCAGATGCCAAAACATGGAAGGTTACTTTTACAGAGTCGAAGGCACCTGCCAGGACTATGACGGCAAGGCCTTTGGTGAGCAAGAGATGGTTCTTTTGGTTGAACAGTTTGTGGGGACCAAGGAAATTACCAGCCTGAGTGCGTATCCGCTAAAGTACAACCAGAACCAGGCAAGGTTGCGAAAGGATATGATTGAACGGGGACAGCGCTTCGTCGAGCTGGAAGGCATGCGGTACAAAGTCTTTGACGGCATCGCCTACCGTCGGGTGAAGCAGGGCATGGCGAAGCTCAGCGTTCGGGGCAGGATCATGGTCGACCCGCTGACGTTTCGTCGAATGAACGCCGGCTATGTTATTTCCAGCGCCAAAAAGGTTGTGGATTATGACTCTTACGAAGAGTACGTCAGCGACTCTGAGGCGGAAGCAAAGGCACATACCACCACGCGCGCTATCAACGGGAAATCTGCAGACTCTGACTGCCACAAGTACAAGTATCAGTGGCTTCAAGACGACAAAGGGAAGCAGCTTTATGTGGCTGTGATGCCGGGCAAAGACGGCGACGCTTCGCCCGTATCCTCCATCTCCGATTCCCGTGTCGTGCGCAATCGGCATTTTACAGAAGAGCAGCTGCTCATGACTAATCCCGTGGTTCTGGGCTATTCATTCTCTATTAAGCAGTGGATGGAGTTCCCTGTGGCCTGCATTCAGGACATTGTCTGGAGCACGAATGCCTTTGACTCGCTCGTCCTTCCGTCGGACCACAAGGAGGTCATCCGCGCCCTGGTTGAATGCCACAAGCACAACACCCATCGTGCCATGGATGACATCGTGATCGGCAAGGGAAAGGGTCTGGTCGCGGTGCTCCATGGCCCGCCTGGCACGGGAAAGACGCTCACGGCAGAGAGCATTTCCGAGCTGCTCCAGTGCCCTTTGTACATGGTTTCGGCTGGTGAGCTGGGCATGGAGCCGGATCGGCTGGAAGCAGAGCTGCAAAACGTACTGGACGTCTCTCATGCCTGGGGCGCCATTTTGCTGCTGGATGAAGCAGACGTCTTCCTCGCCCAGCGTGAGACGTTTGACATTCGCCGCAACGCGCTTGTCAGCGTCTTTCTACGTCTATTGGAGTACTTCCAGGGCATCCTCTTCCTGACGACGAACCGCGTGGAGACGTTTGACGAAGCGTTCCAGTCTCGCATTCACCTTCCTCTACGCTACGGTGAGCTTACAACGCAGGCAAAGAGGTCGGTCTGGAAGACGTTCCTGGACCTTGCTCGCAAGGCGGAGCCCGAGCTTACGGGAACGTTCACGGATCAGAACCTGGATGACCTGGCTCGTCGCCCGCTGAACGGACGACAGATCAAGAACGCGGTTTTGATGGCCAATGCACTTGCACTTAATGAGAAGAAGCCAATGGGCATGGATCAGCTGAAGAAGGTGCTGGACATGAGCGAGAGCTTTGATATTCGGGGCGGGTCAGGATTCAACGATGCGATGCGTAGTTATGCATAGGCTAGCGATAGAGTCTATAATGAAGGCCGTTTATACGTCTGTGGTCACCGTTCTGCTGTGAAAACGTCCAGCAGTCACTGTACTGCTAGACTGAAGTCGCTGTTCTAATTATGTCCACGGATCATTCTCATCCCAGCCGATCCAGAGCGTCGGCCGACCATCACGTGGGGTGTCGTCACGCGTGGGAACACGCAACGCGGAACGCGGTAACGCGTCGTTCGGCCCCGCTCGTGGACTCGCACGCGCACGCGCACGCGAAAATCACATATACAAGGAACATGTCTAATGCCGGACAGGAGGTACCCTCCCTGTCGCAGGATTCTATTTCTACCAACCACTCGCCCGTGAAGCGGCATACCAATCATTGGAGTCCGATGCAAAGCCCGGCACTCACTACAACGTCCCCGCGTCACACTTCCAAGCGGGATTCAAACGGTATCTTGAAAACTCAGGAATATTCGAAGCCTGCAATCATGACCACCACCAATAACATTCATATTAATCATAATCGCCCCCGCACAACATCTACCACTTCCTCGTCATACGGCCGAGCAGCCAGCGACTTAGCCTCGGCCCTCCAAACCAAGCTCAGCTACGCAATGACCAAGGTAAAAAACGGCTGGGAGGATAAGACGCTGCCTGAGCTTGAGCGTGAGTTCTTTGTCGCAGAGACGAAAGACATTCCAAAGGCGCACATGGTTTTCGGAAACGGCTATCACACGTTGTCGCGGCAAACGGCAAGCGGTGAGCCTGCTATGAAGCGGAGATCATTACCGCCGTTGCGGCCGTCTCACGACTTGAGCTTCCCCTCGCGCAGCACCGACCGGTCCTCTACCGCTTCTTCGTCGCAGGGGAGCAGCAGTTGTAGCGGAAGTCCATATGCGAATGCAGCACCACCGCGTCTGCAACCGCCAGCGGAGATCCAGTCAAACGGTGTTCGTAAAAGCGGACATGTGTCTCAGTGGAGTTTCGACCACAGTGCAATATCCCCTCCGCGGACGCCTGCGACAGAGGGCAGTCTCCGTTCCGCCGTTGACACGGAAAGGGAGCTAGAAGCCGCACTCGCGCTTCAAGAGCTAGGGAGTCCACGGAGTATCGCCTTCCCAACATCCGACCTGCGATCGCGACCAGGGACCAGAAACGGGGCTGTTAACGGGCATGCGCGTGGAGTTGAAAGGGAACTGTAAATGCATGAAAACATGATGACATGGAAATGGGATATACCCGGGCGGAGTTTATCTGAGTGTCCATAGAGAAGATCTGCATGTCTGGAAAGAATAAATCATCTGCAAAAACTTTCTCCAGTGCGTCGGAACGGCCCGACACATCCATCAAACTCTCCAACCACATAAAAACCTAAACCCATGTTCCGCCGAAGAATCCACACCGTCGCAGATGGAATCATAACCCGTCTCTCCGCCCAACCATTACACCCCCTAACTCTCTCCGACCTCTGTCGCCATGGCCGTCCTCCTCTGTCGCCAGAATCCCTCCTCTCCTCCGCAAACTTCACCCTCTCAATCCTCCCGACGCGTCTAGCCCACCGCATCTCCTCCCTCCGCAACCTCCCCTACATCGTCGTCTCAAACCCGCACATCCACAAAATTTACCAAAACTACCTCCACAGTCTCTCGACCCTCCTCCCCTTTGCGGAGCGACCAATCCTCACCCTTTCCGAAGAAGAAACTTTCACGAACCGAATGTCCGATCTGGTGGAAACGCACAGAGATACGATCCCAACCCTCGCCAGAGGATTCAGACAAGTAGCGAGGTATATCGATTCTGCGTCCGTGGAACGCTATCTAGACGAACACCTCCGCGCAAGGATCGGGACGAGGTTGGTTGCGGAGCAGCAGATTGCACTCCACCGCTCTTCAAACGAGGGTAGGCATGCTTCGCAGGATTCGTTCATTGGGGTTATTGACACCGCCCTCCGTCCCGCGGATATCATACGAAGATGCGAAACGACCGTCGCGGAGATATGCGAGTTGAATTACGGTGTGCGGCCGTTTGTGGTGTTAACGGGGGATTTGGGGGTTAGGATGGCATACGTGCCTATGCATTTGGAGTATGTGATTACGGAGCTGTTAAAGAATGCGTTTAGGGCGGTGATTGAGACGGGAAAGGCGGATGAGGGGGTTGAGATTACGATTGCGCCGTACCCGATAAGTAATGCTTCGCCGGGTGTTACGATAAGAATAAGGGATAAGGGAGGCGGGATCTCGCCGGAGAATATGGATAAATTGTGGAGTTATGGTTTCACGACGTTTGATGAGTTTGAGTTTGCGGAGCGGGTTTCGGGGGCGGGGACGGGGGCGGGGGCGGGAGCGGGAGCGGGATGGCAGGGTGTTTCTGTGGGGGGGAATCCTCAGGGGAGTACGCTTGCGGGGCTGGGGTATGGGTTGCCGTTGGCGAGGGCGTATGCGGAGTATTTTGGTGGGGGGATTGCGGTGCAGAGTCTTTGGGGATGGGGTACGGATGTTTATCTCACGTTGAGGGGGGTGGGGGGGTTAGAGTGTTGATGAGTTTAATAGCTAGGTATGAGATGTTATGACATTTTTACTGCGTCGTTACTTTGCCGTCCGCTTCGACGTTGAGGGCCTCGTTGGAGGCGAGGGTTTGGACCTTGTCGTCGGGGAATTCGGCGCTGCCGGAGCGTTAGTGAGGTTTGTTAGATCGGATGGACACGCACGTGAATCCCTTGACCAGCTTGTATTCGTGCGTAATTTTGCCGCCTTGGTCTTGGACTTGCTTCTTTGCGCTGGGCGATGGTTAGTTGGGTCGTTTCGACATGGTAGGGATGCTTACGCTTCAAGCTGGTCAGCGTTGGCACCTTCTTTGAGGGACACCTGATCCAGTCAACTACATCCCGCGGATGAACACCCCACCCACGTTGATGGTCGGCATGTTGAGGTGGAGTTGGTGAGGGGCAGATGTGATGTCAAGAGTGCGGGGCTTGACATATGCTTAGTCATCCCCGTACGGCTACCATCCAAAAAAAAAGTTGAAGGGCCAGTAGAACAGTAGCCATGGCGGGAGAAGAACAGGTACATCGCGCACACCGAGCGTCAAAGAAGAAAAAGAAAGAACATGTTCCAGGACAGAGGAACCCCAAAGCGTTTGCCGTTGCTGCGCCGGGGCGATTGGCGAAACAGGCGGCGCGTAGCCATGATGTGCGCGAGAAGAAATATCACGTCCCTCGCGTTGACCGGCTACCGGAGGATCCGCCGCCGCTGATTGTCGGTGTTGTGGGGCCGCCAGGCGTCGGTAAGACGACGCTAATCAAGAGTCTCGTGCGCCGCCACGCTGGTCAAACGCTTTCGGCGCCCACGGGGCCGATTACGGTTGTGTCGGGTAGCAGGCGGCGGCTGACGTATATCGAGTGCCCAAGCAACTCTCTAGCTAGCGCCATGGATGTTGCGAAGGTCGTGGATATTGTCTTGCTCATGATTGATGGGAATTACGGCTTTGAGATGGAGACGATGGAGTTCTTGTCTGTCCTCGGCACAGCTGGCATGCCTGGGAATGTTCTTGGTGTCTTGACCCATCTTGATCTATTCCGCAAACATGAGACGCTGAGGGCGCAGAAGAAGAGACTCAAGAGTCGCTTTGAGGCCGAACTGTACCCCGGCGCAAAGCTATTTTACCTCTCCGGCGTTATCAACGGGCGTTATCCTGATAGAGAAGTCTTGAACCTCACCAGGTTTATCTCTCAGAGGCAGAATCCCCGACCGCTGGTCTGGCGGAATTCCCATTCTTATGCCCTTGCAGACCGTATGCTGGATCTGACTCCTCCGACTCTGATCGAGGAAAACTATAAATGTGATCGCACTGTGGCTCTATATGGCTACCTTCGCGGAACAAATCTTCCGGCTACCAATGCCAGAGTCCATGTTCCCGGTGTTGGCGACCTGACAGTCACCCATGTTGACGCCCAGCCAGATCCCTGTCCGACTCCGTACATGGTCGAGGCCAAGAACAACGCTGAAGGCACCAAGAAGAGGCGCCGACTCAATGAAAAGGACAAGATCATCTACGCCCCCATGTCGGATGTCGGAGGCGTCTTGATTGACAAGGACGCCGTTTACATTGACGTCAAGAGCAACACCTTCAACGCCGACATCCCCGGCGAGCGTGGCCTCGGGGAGCAGATGATGGTCGATCTGCAGTCTGCGCGTAGAGTGCTGGGCCAAGCCGACGAGGGCATAAAGCTGTTTGAAAACGAGGAGCAGCTGAAAAGTGCAAGACGGCCTGCTGAAGATGGGGACTACCAAGACGCTGGCGACAAATCAGATGGCAATGACCGAGAAAGTCCAGATGCGGACAGTGAATCCAAAGCTGACGCTGCTAAGCCACCGGAGAGGTTCGGCAGAGAGGAAAGGGATAGGAACGTTCAAGGCGACATTGTCTTTGCTGACTCCGATAGCGATCTAGGTAGTATATCATCCGTATCCAACCAGGAGTTGGAGGATGACAGCGATGAGGAAGTCGAGTGGAAGAAGGACATGGTCGAGCGAGCACAGTCCAAACCACAGCCTTACCGTGTCGCTGAACTGGCTAAGCTCATGTATGATGAGCGGCTGTCGGTGGTGGAGGCTTTGAAAAAGTGGAGGGGCGAAGAGGCTGAGGAGGAAGAAGTTGATGATGATGAAGTCTTTCGCAAAGTCACGGTAGGGCAAGAGGAAGACTTCTCTCTGCCGACATATGACTACGCTCCATTGGAAGAGAAGTGGACGGATGAGAGCAATATTGAGGCCATTAGATTCAAGTTTGCTGCCACTCAGGTGACTGGTGAGGGGAGTGATGGGGAGGGAGACTTTGAGGATCTCGAGGCTGGGGAGATGTCTAATGGCGAAGAATCGGACAAAGAAGAAGACTTGGAGGCTGAGCGCGAGAAGAATGCTCGACGGAAGGAAGAACTGAAAATGCGATTCGAAGTGGAGGACCGCGAAGGTTTTCTTAATCCAAAAAATGCAAACCGTGAAGAGACGCAGACGTTTGGTGAAGACGAATGGTACGAGTCTCAGAAAGCGGCTCTTCAGAAACAGTCGATGATCAACGAGGCGGAGATGTCGCAGCTGCCAGAGCACGCCCGGGTACTTACAGAAGGATACAAAGCCGGCAGCTATGTGCGTCTGACCCTCTCCAATGTCCCGTATGAATTTATCCAGCACTTCAACCCGTCCATCCCTCTGATCGTCGGTGGATTGAACCCAACCGAGGAGAAAATGGGCTTCATCACCACCCGCATCAAGCGCCACAGATGGCACAAGAAGACGCTCAAAACCAACGACCCTCTGATCATCAGCCTTGGCTGGCGCCGCTTCCAAACCCTCCCCGTTTACTCTATCCACGCCGAGCGCGTCCGCCACCGCATGTTAAAATATACCCCCGAACACATGCACTGCAACGCCACCTTCTGGGGTCCCCTCGCCCCTCCTAACACCGGCTTCTCCGCCGTGCAAAGCTTCAGCACATCCAACCCAGGCTTCCGCATCGCCGCCACAGGCGTCGTTCTCAACACCAACGATACCACCGAAATCGTCAAAAAGCTCAAACTAACTGGCCACCCGTACAAAATCTACCGCAACACGGCCTTCATCAAAGACATGTTCACCTCCGCCCTCGAAATCGCCAAATTCGAGCGTGCGGGTCTCAAAACCGTCTCCGGCATCCGCGGCGAAGTCAAACGCGCCCTCAGCAAACCCGAAGGCTGTTTCCGCGCTACTTTCGCCGACAAAATCTTAATGTCCGACATCGTCTTCCTCCGTGCCTGGTATCCCATCAAACCGCACCGCTACTGCCACTTTGTCACCGACCTTTTAGGCGAGTGGCAGGGCATGAAACTCGTAGGCCAGCTCCGCGCAGAGCAAAACATCCCCGTCCCCACAAATAAAAACTCTACCTACCGTCCCGTTGAGAGACAAGAGCGGCATTTTAACCCGCTTCGCGTCCCAAAGAAGCTTGCCGCGGATCTGCCGTTCAAGTCCCAGATTGTGACGATGAAGAAGCAGAATCCGAAGGGGTATCTTAAGCAGAGGAAGGCGGTGGTGGTCGATGCGGAGGAGAAGGAGGCGAGAAGACTGCTTACGCAAGTTATGTCGCTTAGGAAGGAGAGGGATGCGAAAAGGAGGGAGAAGAAGGAGGTGCAGAGACAGGGGTACCTGAAGAAGGTGGAGAAGAGTGATTCTTTGAGGAAGGAGAGGGAGAAGAGGGAACGTGATGAGTATTGGAAGGTGGAGGGAAGGAAGAGGGCGAAGCAGGATGGAGAGGGGGGTGGGAAGAGGCGGAAATTGGGGTGATACGACTATGTAAAGAATAGAGGTGATACTTTGTGATCCTCTCGGAGGTGGGGCTGTCAAGGTAGATCCGCATAGAAACCTGTTGTAATAGGGAACAAAGAATACGGTTTGCCGGATCCGCCAGAAATAGCTGGAAAGATTTGATGGTAGTCTTGTGGAAAAACTGATCTACATCTGCAGTGAATGGTGAGCTGCCCGCTGAAAGCCCACAGTCTGAAACAGCGGTTGGAAGGATAGCCGGATGTCTGTTAGCAAACGAACAAGGCCACCTGGTTGGAGCGGACCAGGATGGTAACTGCGAGTGGGTTACTGTCATGGCCACCATATGCAGAGACGGCAGCACGCTGCCGCCAGCTGTTATCTTTGCTTCGGCCTCGGGCATGGTGCAGGACAGTTGGTTGGAAGAGGTTGACGCCGACCAACATCAAGCCTACTTTGCAACAACCAAAAGTGGCTGGACGAACGACGAGCTGGGCTACCACTGGTTCGTCCATGTTTTCGACAAGGCGACGAGTGCCCGAGTAAGGCGTAGGTGGTGGCTTCTGTTCGTGGACAGCCACAGATCGCACCTTAATTTCAAGTTTCTCCAGTATTGCATCGCCCACAGGATTCTGGCGGCTTTTCATCCCCCCCCACGCAACCCACCACCTTCAACCCCTGAATTTTGGTTTGTTCTCCCCTCTGGGGAACTACTACAGCCAGGGGTTGAATAGCTTCACAAATATGTCGCTGAGGCAAACAACGATGACGAAGAGTTTCTTTGGTATCTCTTGGCCTGCTTTTGAGAAGGCCCTCACCAAGGAGAATGTCCTGTCGGCATGGAGGAAAACGTGGATCTTCCCCTTCGATCCAGAAGTGGTCCTTAGCAAGCTGCCTGCTGCCCGACCTGTGGCGGCCCAGAGCAGCGCAGAGCTAGGCACATTCACACAACTACGCTTAATAGTGGGAATGGTCTCCCGACGGGTAGAAGGTGCTACAGGGATTGAGCCAAAGTGCTCTGAACACAGTCGCAAAATTGACGCTGGCGGATCATAGATGCTCTAATCTTGGGAAATCTTTGGCACTGGAGGGGAGGAAAAGGAAGCACAGGTCCAGATTAATGGAGCAGGTTAGAGGTATGGAAGGGTATAGAGGGACGCTATCTGTTGACACTGGGGTCCTTCAGAAGGCTCGGGAGTTGGAGCAGCAGCAGGCATATGTGAAGGAGCGGGAGGAACAAGAGAAAGCGCAGAGGGCGCGTGAATTGGCGGTGGTCCGCCCCGTGCTCCCCCACGCGAAAGTCGGCTCGAAATCTCTAACTCACCGACTTTCGAGCTATGTATGTCAAACACTCTATGATTGATTTAGGCGAAAGTCCATACCTTGAAATCTACATACCACTGCTTTTTATGTTAGTATTCAAAGGGCTATGGCTCGAAATTTTGCAGGTGTCTAGAGCCATTAATGGTCGAAACAAACCCGACTTAATAACAAGCAAAACAGAACATTAACCATGCAAATTGCATACCATTCGAGTCTATACAATGCAAGCTATCGTATGAGATTGCTCACCACTGTTTGCGACAATTATACGTTGTGTTAGGCCGATTCAAAGCTGAAAGCGACGTCGCGAATTCGACTCGCCAATTTGAACGGACAGAACACAGCGACCCGACCTCGCGCATGCCTGAAAAAGTGCACTAGAAACGCGAGATCTCGAATAGTACGTTCATTGGCGCAAAGTATGTAAAAGATGTTAGCTGGTGCTGCACTGGCGTCATCTCTGCAATGGTGCCATTTGACATGAATCGCAGTATAGCGATCGCGGAAGGGAACATGAACATACGAAACCTGAACCATACGAAACCTTAGAACATGCGCTTTCGAAAAAGCCGACCTATAGCTATTTACCATGGTTGTGCGTGATGTTAATCAAGTCTGAAGTGGTGATCAAAAGTTTGCATGCAGTGGGGATGTGCACGGGAAGACTTCTACTTGTGAGATTTGTGACAGGTGTGACATATGACTGTCTGGAAGGGCCGGAACAGGCTGAAGGCAGGAGGATAGGAGGGAGGTTCGAGGGGGAGATTGGGGGGCTAGACGTACGTACGTTATCACATATTGAAGGAATTACTAATTCACGGTACATTCATTTTCTGAATCACCACTCGAGTTACATGACCATTTGTACAAAATCACTAGAATGGGTTGGCTGTGTAGTGTCGGTCACGTCTTGGGTGCAAAACTCAGACGACTTTAGTTGAGGTGTATCACGTGACACATTACCGATGACACCTTGATCACTTCTACAGTATTATTACCACACATATGCATATACATACTCACCCCATTCTATCCTTCTCACCTATTACTCCTTTCAACTACTTTCAAGACCATATATCTCCAGCTCAGGTTTGCGTTCTACATCAAGGTGCTGCGCTTCATAGACAAATTTTGAATCAGAAAGACGAACTGCCATTCCTGAGAGGAGCAAGTGTTTACAGCCTAGTGCGTAAGATGCCTGCCTGAGCTAGATGAGACACCGGAGGTCCCTGTACTTGGATGTGGCTGCTTGCTGATTCAGCAGCAAAACGTATTCGGCTCGGCGCGACATGTTCTGAATCATGCGAATCGAATCAGCACCGGAATTTCGCCCGCTATATCACGTATCCGCTGGACCTAGGTGTTGGAGAGGGCATGGTGGTGGTGTTGGATTGGAAGAGAATTAGGTGGGGTCGGAATTGGTGTTTATGCGTCCACATGAGCCACGTGTTGTTGTGATCTGTGCGTTGAGAAATTTGACGCGACTGTGTTGTTGTAGCGAGCTTGTGATGTAGGGTGTGACTTCTCACGGAGGCATCAAGGCTATGCTTCCGAAACTGCCATGCTAAGGGACTGCACTCACGAGAGTGGTACATCTCTTTGATTGATCACATCCAGATACCTTATTGCTTTGGGCTTGGCAGAGAGCATGAGTCCTGGTTGGGGGGAAGACAGTTAAAGGGGACGAACTGATAGTGTGAGTACACTAAGACATCAATAATGGTATTGTTGTTTATGCTGCATACATGAAAGGACGTTGTTCATGGTCATCACGTGACACATCCTTCAACTATTTATATACACCGCGAACGAACAACACGCTGAACACCCATCTACCCGGCCTGCCTTCCATGTGCTATACTCCGACAATCTGATCGACGCATTTCATGTCAGCTGCATCAGCAGCCATGGCAAACTCATCGTTCTAAGTGGTGTTCCATGTGGAAGCACAATACAAGGTTTTGTCGAGCAACGGTATTGTCGGGGAATGGTGCACAGACTAAATACGACACGTGGTCCGTGCGGCACGAGCTCGCATATATACCAGTGCCTTCTCAACTTATTCTCAAACCACCAACACTGCATCCTTCCGACAACCTTATATATACGGGTTCGTTCCTGCTACCATGTCAGGCACAAGATAATCGCGACCTTCAACCTGCACAAGTTATCCATGCTTAAGCGCATAGGTCGCTCGCAATATATAATCCGATACCCCTGACGCTGTGATAGGGTACGGCTTGCGAGTACTGACAGTATGATGTACTTGACTTCCTCACGCTGTAGTATGTACGTTCACGCCAGAGGACAAGAAACTGTGCGAGAATCTCTTGGAGGTCGCCGACTGGCATACCATGACTATGGTCCCGTGTTGGTCAAGACCGCGAATTGGATTATGCGAAAGCGTTCGAACGGCAACAGATCCGAGGCTATACCGTTCCACCTGCAGGACATCCGGTTTCCATTTTCTACCGTTGCATTCCCGTCCACACAGTGGTCATGGCTGCAAACGCTACCATAAATATGCATCAGACAGTCTACTACAATGGACTCAGTGTCGGCATCCCGGACCAAATCGCGTCAGTTGTCACACACCACGTCCATATCTATTCCACGTTCTTCCACATCAGACCTTCCTTCACTATCATGTCCGAAGAGGCATGGGGAAAGTATGTTCAACATAATGGGCCAAATCGGCGGGGATGCAGGCCATCTTCCCGCCCCGACACGCAACCGCTCACGCCAAAGTCGACGAATGCGGTTGTTGGGGGGAAGAGACGCAAGCAGGATGATGATGAAGACGAGTGATCATCAGCACGTCCGAACAGGTATGCAGAAACCATGTTTAATATCACGGGCCAAATCGGCAGCGATGCTGACCTCTCTCCGCGCAACCAAATTCTCTTTTCCAGAGATGCAGTCCAGGCTGGTCAAGGAATCCGCCGGGGACTTGCCGCTGATGGTAAACCACCTCATGCAACATACATCCAGGTCGCCTCTGTGCACAGCTCATGTTGGAGGACCTCTGCTAGAGGCAGATGCTTCTCGGGGTTTTTACCTCCGTAGGGGAAGTTTTCCCTGGGACGGGTCATTTTCTTGTTCACGCTGAGTGCATGTTTCGCTGAGCAGCCAGCGGAGACTCAACTTCGATGCCCTGCTCGCAATGCCGCGAACTCTGCCCCGGATGGACTTGAACAGGTCCAGCACTGCTCCTAGAAAGCTGCTTCCAAAGACGGAGTGGATGAGAATAAGTGGGACCATCTTGGCAATCTAATGGATGAACCACGCAAAGTTCCCTCGCTCAGTCTGGACCATGAACTTCTTTTGAATCCACAGCTTCTGAACGATGGTCGAACCAGATGACGTGGTATCGGTGAACTCGACTAATAGACATAGACATATACATACTTTTGCTCAGAATCGAGGAACCTACTCTAAACATTTGGCATTTCCGCGGGATCTGTCCACGCAGCACAGCTTCTAGAGGTAGGGGAGGCCTATAAACCAACACTGTCTACATTCCCTGGTTATAGCTGAGACTTTATGGTCCGAACAACTATATTTGGGTGCCGAAAGTCGTCCTCACGGTATATGTCTTCGAGGAAGAAACAGAACAATTGCTGCGAACACTTAGGATAATAGTAGAAGAATCCACACCACTACGAAAGGCCAATAGAGGCCCGGCACAGCCATGGTGGACTCTTGCAGTCGACCAGAAGGTAAAGAAAGCTCGAGCTTGTGAACGACGTTGGAGATGCCTATGCACTCCGAGTAGCAAGGAGGAACTACAAGATGCAGTCAAACACATGAATCGGGCAAGCGATCGAGAAAAGACAAAGGCATGGCGCCAAACAGTGGCTGAGGCAGCACAGGATGAGAGAAGACTTTGAACTTCGAGAGGTGGGCACGATTGCGGAGCTTCGCTAAGCCGGAGCCTCCAGCTTTGCCAGCCCTGAATATAAGTGCCACCGATTCACCGACCGCGTCCTCCCACGACGAAAAGGCGGAATTACTGGCAGAGCGGTTCTTCCCACAGTCCACAGCTGACACCAGCGTTATACCCAAACCAGGATTTTCACCAGAGTCCTTTAGTGGGACAGTGCCGTTAGCCGACGTAGTGACCTAGCCAGATGTACACAGAGCTATACGCAGGACGGGAAACAATCAGGCTCCAGGCCTCGACTATCTCACAAGTGGCTTTCTCAAGGCTTGTCGCGACCCATTCACAGAGACGGTGGCTGCGTTGGCTACAGCGAGCTTCCACCTCAGACATTTTACGCAAAAACTCCGGAAGGCAAAGGCAGTGGTCCTGAAGAAGCCTGAAAAGACGTCCGAAGAGCAGCTCATGGTGGGCGCCTACCGTCCCATAGCTCTCCACTCTGCCGTTGGAAAGATCACAGAAGCCGTCATCACCGAGCGATTGTCATGCGCAGCAGAAAGTCACGGCCTACTCCCCCCAATGCAAATGGGGAGCTGCAAAATTCGCAATACCGAACTCGCCATTAGCATGGTCACAGAGGGCGTTTACACGTGCTGGCAGAACAGAGCCTGCGCGTCCCTGATGATGTTAGAGTTAAAGGGGACTTTCAACAACGTCAACCATCTATGGCTGTTGCACACGTTGTGCGCCAAGGGCCTCCCGTACTGGTTCTTACGGTGGTTAAAAAGCTATCTGCTTGGCCGGGCGGCCCAGCTACATTTCGATGGACAGCTGACACCGGAGATCTCCCTTCCTGTTGGCGTCCCCCAGGGCTCGCCCTTTCTCCCGTCCTTTTTCTCCTGTCCATCGCCACCCTGCCCTGTATGAAGACCTGAGACCAGTGCAAGGGGTGGTCGTAGTCTGGTTTGCCGAGGACACTAACCTGCTCAGCTGCGGCAAGGACACACTGTCGAACTGCCGGCGACTCGAAGCAGAACTCGAGATATGCACAAGATGGGCACACGTGAGAGGGATACATTTTGCTCCAGCGAAGGGTGAACCTCTTCACTCAACACGAACCCGACGACCGTGCACAGAGACCGTCTGCTCCGACGGGAACATGATACGACCGGTAGAGGAAGCAATATTCGGCGTCTGGTTGGACCGCAAGCTGTACTTCCGGGCGCATCTGGATGCTACGAAAAAGAAGCTTGCAAGACAGACCATTGCGCTAGCCCGTCTAGCGGCGAAGACGGGGGGTGACGCTTGCCAGAGCCAGACAGATTTACACGGTGGTTATCAGACCCGCAATAGCGTATGGTGCCTCCGCATGGCATTTGCGGACCAAGTCCGGCGGCGCACCGAGGGCGCATGCAAGGGCCTTGGCCAATGAGCAGGTGCCTACGAGTGGTGACTGGTGCGTACAAACACACTCCCGTCCGCCACTTAAGAGACCGACTCAGGTTGTCCACCGATAAATATCTACCTCAAAGCCAGAGTTATCACCTTCAATGAGAAGCACACCGACAGTGAGCCAGGGTGGCTCATCCAACGCACTTGCGCCGGCATAGCAACTCAGTTGAAGAGACGGCGAGGTCACACAGGGAGGGAACGACCGCTCAAAGAGAGATCAGCAAAAGAGCAGGACAAAGTACTGTGCCACTTTGGTAATGAGGACAAGGACCTGTGGAGAAGGATGCCTACATTGAATGGAGCGAACGGCATGAGTGCCAGCAGGCGGCGGCCTTGAATCGGGACAGGTACCGCACTCGCGAAGCGGCAGACGACGTGCAAATCAACGTAGATGGTAGAAACGATGGCTGGAGGGCGCGAGATCTACACAAGTCCCTCCGCAAACCGCAAAGCCCGCTGCTTGTTCAGGCGAGGACTGGCGCTATTGGCCTGGGGAAATTCCTGCACAGTCAACGAGTACCCGAATTCGACAACCCCTTTGTGAGTGCAGAGCATATCCCGAGGCAGTTGCACATCTCTTGCTTGGATGTTCGACGATAACAGATTCAAGAGCGAGACTGTCGTTGAGTTTGAGGAACATGCGTGATGTGCGTGCCGCACTGGCGAACCGGCGCAAGGTAGAAGCGATCGTCCGCTGATTGCTCTCTCTAGGCAAACTCAAGGAGTACCGGCTGGCGGTGAACATCATGGATGAAATGCCGACAGAGGCGGAGCGGCTAGCGGAGCGAATGACAAGCCGGAGCCCCACGGAGGCGAACGACCACGGTGGAACCAACAGGCGCCTGCGGCTGAGACTACCAAGGCGGTGGGAACTATAGAAGTCCTAGCCCGGCCGTTTCCTAGCTCATCTCCTCCCCCCAACCCTTTCTTCCATATCCGTCACCAAACTGGGTGAAGAGAGACCCAGGTTATGTATAGCGTCGATGGTACCCGCGCTGTGCGGATGAAGTCTGATTGTTGGTTAAACACTTGTATATGGACCGCATGCCCTTCGGAGCGAAAACTATGATACATTCTAGCTCCTTCGGCATAAGAGAAATAATAATGATAAAAACAGTATATCATACTCATGCTACATATCCCACCCCTCTCAAGTAAACCTAAATCCTCACCCACCCAACGCTCCAAAGCTCGTCTTTACACGCTCCGACGCGGACCATCCTCTCTCGCACCCGAAATCAATACCTTCCTAACTATAAATCCCAAACTAACTGGGTATCAAAACATTAAAACATCAAAAAAACATCACCCTCCCAAAAGATCAATTTTAACCCCTTCAACCTCTCCCTCTACTTCACCGTCCGCCAATGTTCATTCCCCAAATGACTCTCAACCCCCCCCCCCCCCCCGGGCAATCTCCTCACCAACCCCACAACCCTAATCCCACGGCGATCAATCCTGCCCATAACCCGCGCGAGCCTCGAAATCGTATCAATTATCAAAAGATGCTAAGTCCCGAAGCTCTCCTCTTTACCCCGTTGAGCACGAGAATGGTATCGCTCGGCATCAGCCCACCTCTTCCGCATCGCGTAGACGTCTCCTAAATCCGACTGCGCGTTGATAACCGGCAGAGACAGCGCTTCGGAGGCTTTCAGATACCCGTTGATCACACGGAGGTACATTTTCTCCGCCGTGGGGAAGTCTTTTGCTTGTGGTAGAGGAGGCCGAGGTCGAAGATTATGGAGAGGGAGGTCCGACTGTTGGGGCCTTGGTGCGTTATATGGTATTCTAAGGCGCGGGTATAAAGTGATTCGGCTGAAGAAATTCTTGTTGAAGGAGGTGGATGCTAGCTAGGAGGATGGTCTGGATTGTGATTTGGTCATGGAGGGCGAGTTGGAAGTTGGATTCGGCGGCGATGAGATTGCCGCAGAGTTTCTGGACCGTGGCGAGATTGTAGATTGTTGTGGGGCGTTTGAGGGGGTTTTGGGCCGTGGCTGGGGAGGTGTCGAAAAGAAATTAGAGGAGAGGTTTGGCAAAAGGGAATTTGTTGGTGCGGAAGCAGAGACGGCTGAGTTCGTCCATGGCGTGGGTGGTCATGTTGTTGGTTGGGCCAAGCGAGGTTTAGAGTATGGTGAGGGCGCGCTGTTAAATGCCTTTGGCTTCGAGGAGATTGTCTTGTTGTTCGAGGACGTCGCAGAGGCCAAAGATGGCGTGCCATTTGTTCACGTAGTCGGGTCCGTGGGTTTTGGAATAGATGTCGATGAAGCTCTCGAAGGCTTCGACGTTGTCGTCGAATATGGCCTCCGCCTCGGCAAGCCTGCCCTTTCTTTGCAGGGCGCAGCCAAGCCTGCAGCCTAGCTGCACTACCAATGTGTATATGGGCCCCATGGCGTCGCCGTAAGTTTACAAGGCGTTGCTGAAGGGTTCGATAGCAGCCTCGTAATCGTGCTGGTGAATGAAGTAGTTGCCCAGTTTCAGAATGCTCTGCATGTCAGATTGTGCTTGATGCCGTAAAGGCGCTGAGAATCATGGGCCAACCTATTGAAGCAGTCGATTACCTCCCTTGGAAGGTTCAAAGCCACGTAGACATCTTCCAGTTTCAAGGCAGATCCAGTCTTCTAGGATGATTCGAACCCGGAGTGTGAGACAGCGTGTGCACCAACATCTTACTAGCGTCATCCCAGTCATCCCAGTCTTTTTTCAAGGCATCCGAGTCAGTGTCTTAGATCTAAAAACCTGTCATCACCTAGCTTTAGCGTTTTGGCATGGTGCTGGTATAATGGGTCATAGCATAATGCTGCATCATTGAGCTTATCTTGGTCATTGCAGACCTCTGCCAGGCTCCTAAGGACATCTAGGAGCCGAACGCTCGTTTTCCGGAAGGGTTCGGTAGCTCCGTAACACTCTTCCGTAGAGGTTTTCGGCCTCTGGCAGCTTTTCCAGGTTCACGCAGATGGATGCCAACTTTGTAGCCGCTTCCATAGTTTTGTGGGATGTGGCCTGGCTAACGGGACCTTGGCAGAAACCACTGAGCGCTTTTTATAGGCTGATTTGGCCTCTGGCAAGCGACCTTGGCAGTCATACAGAGCGACTAGATCAAGCAGCTTGTTTTTTTGTGACAACATGAGCGGCTCCCAACTGAGTCTGGCTAATTTAGACCATCTATTCACGCAAAAGCCCCGTTTGCTCTGCTTATTCCACGGGGTAGCCAGTCTGCCCACGACGTCGCCTGTATTTGGATCAGCTATCTCAAGGCTATCTAAACAGCCTCTCAGCATCTGCCGGTACATGGCCCCAGCTCGTTCAAAGTTCCCCGTCGTCTCCTAGAACCACACCAACTTCCGCACACTGGTCAATGCGCTGACATGTCCAAAACTTAGCGTTCTTACATAGCCAAGGTACGCATCATGAAGCATGTTCTCTGCTGAAGGTAGCATTTCCCGAGACGTGTACAGATTTCAAAGTTTACATATGACGCGAGACGTTACGGGATCACTGGGACCATTTACGCTGCAAGAAGTCCACATGAGTTGTTCCAACCAACGCTGTGCAAGATCCCATTTTGATTTCACGGCGTAAATGTCGCAGAGGTCTTCTTAGGCGTACAACGTCAATCAATGTCGGTCGCCCATGGTTGTTTGATGCTTCAGGAGCACTTGGAACTTGATGGACCCGGCCTCTGCACACTTGCCATTTTGAGCAAGGACGCGGCTTAGTTCCTGGCTGCAGTGGATCGTCGTAGAATTGAGGAGGCCAAGATGCCTGGCATAACTGTCCACGACACGCTTGTACAGCGCCGCCGTCTCATCAAATCGACGATGTCGTCGAAGAACGCTGGAATCGTGCTGTATCGCATCCAGCTGCAACTTCTGATTCGAGCTTATATCATTATTATCGAAGACGGCGCAGTTTTTCACAACATTGACGTTCGCGACCGCAATGAGATGCAGGATAAAAAACGGGCCGTGCCGACATTGCGGGCCGGACCCTGATTATTGCCGATATAAACTTCGGTTACCCGATCCCAGCCCACAACCTGAGTCAAGCACATGGTAGTCTTCAAAATGCATTCAACGTATGCTGCTCCTCATTACACCTAGTAAAACAGCTAAGCAGGGTGGCAGTTGTCCTAAATGCGGCTCTAAAATCACTTCTGATGAGAAAAAGTGCAATGCCTGCGGGGCTGTAAGTGCTTTCAGCCAGAAGATATCAAGTGCTAATCGCTTTGGCAAAGGTGTGTCCTGCCTGATGAGATCGTCGGGATGAGTCTCCTGTAGACACAGTTGTTGATATGTTGAAATGACAAACACGATACTTCCTCACTACTGACTTAAGAGATAATTCCTTGCGGACATAACCATTCTCAAGATATGAAAAGAAGCTGAACCAACTTTGAACAGAAATGTCTCTCTTCTCCTAGCCCCGTCTGAAGATTGTCTGAAGGTTACTAAGAGGGATCAGCGATTGTTGTGCAAGAGTGAGGATCAGACTTACCCTAGGCACGCATAACCTTCCTTTTGCACGTCCCGCAGACGTGGTACTTGCAGTAGATGCATTCATAGATGGACCAGTACGGTCCAGCGTGGCATTGGTCACAGCTCCAGAGCACCAGGGTAGTTGTAGATTCCATCACTTTCCAGTCATGCTGACACTTTCCTGGACGGGCCATTCTGGACAGTTAGATGTGCTATTCAAAAGCTGGGAGGCCGCTTACATGTTAAGAGATTTTTGTATGTTGCGGTGGTGAAAGGCTTGCGGTAGAATGCTCGGTTGCGTAGAGAGCTGGTGGAGCAGAGTGTCGGTTGGGGAGCGCGAGAGGATGTTATATACCAAGTCTGCTCAATCGAAACGCATCCGGAAAGGTACACAGCATTCTGCCATCGAGGGACGCAGCAACACACAGGACATGAAGCCACAACGGACCGACGCAGGTCAGTTTTTTTCCGGTGCAACAAGGGTTTCTCCAGTCAAGTTGGCTGCGAGTTGCCCAAAAGCGGTTTGCGTTCCCACCCAAGGGCAGCATACATGGTGAACTGGGTGGGAAAGGCATTCCGGGCTTTTGGCTGCCGCAGGGAAATGAACCAGCCAGGAACAAGCGAATCGGCAGCTGATGCCTGCCACCGGGTACCACCGAGGTGGTACAGCGTCATGGACGGTCAAAAGCCACGGGTGCAGACGCCGCTGGCCTGTAGACGTAGGCAAACGGTATCGAAGAGAAAATAAAAACCCGCTTTTTCAAGCTGCAGAGTGGCGGCTACAGAGTTTTGGTTGGTTTGCCCGTCTCAAAATGGATTCATGCATGGGAAGTGCAGACGCCACAGCAGCAGAAAGCCGTCTGGAATGGGAGCTGTCAGTAAAGAGCGCAGCCATGTAGCAAGAAAGCAACGACTATGATCCAGGAGCCGACGGCAGAAACGGAGGCGGCAGCCCGGACGCCTGGGGCCGGGCAGTGGCTGCTAACCAAAGACCGAAAAGATGTGCGCACCAAGTATGCACGCCCGTTAAAACCCTACGGTCCCAAGTACCTGGACACCAATCCGTCTGCTGCTGCAGCCACCAATTTTGACACGACTCGATCAGGAAGACGCCCACGCCGTTTGGGCCCTGTGCCGAGGAACGATGCCGCCAAGGGGTGTGCGACCATCCCATCATTCCCTGCCCCTCGGTGCCCGCGTCTTTGTCCGGAGCAGAACGAGGCGCAAGATCTGATTTCTAAAAGACTTGTGCCACCCATCCACCGCTTTGAACACGGTAAACACATTTTTGGTCAGGTACGGTGCGCCAGATTTGAGCGGCACGGCACTTGCATGAAATGAGCAATGCAGCCGCTGCTGCGCCATTCCAGCATTATCCCATGGGTCCTATGCTTGAGTCGCACAACAAAGGACGGTCAGGCGGGCAACTGCAGGCCATTCCTGAGCCGAAGACAGCCTACGACTGTCACCTCCGTCCCCAGCTCTGCGCAACACTCTTTTGGACAGATTCGCCCTCAGCTGCCCCCGCCTGACCAGCTTGCTGTCCTGCTTCGAGCACCTCCCAGCACCGCTCATCCTTGGTCTCAGCCAGCACCGTGGCCAGCCGCTCCACTGTTCCGAACCGGGGCAACCAGCCTTCAGTGTCTCGCATCGTGGCAAAGTGCCCTAAAGCCCGCGACAAGAGATTAACGCCGCCCTGGCGATCCTCTCCGTCCAATGCCCGTACGCTGGCTTCTAGACATACCTGGATGAGACGGTCGTACGTTAGTGCGGTGGGTTTGATATTTAACGCCAGCATCTCCTGAAAGAGAAATGTGGCCATTTCCTCGTCCGGAGGCTCGCAATAGCCGCGGAGAAGAAGGTTGAATGTGGTTGCATTTGGGGTTACGGAAAAGGTGTGGATGAGCTTGTAGGTTTTGAGTGCTTCGGTGAAGCTACCTTGGTCAACGTAGCATTCTATTATGAGATTGAGCGCGGAAACGGGCACAGGCCGGTTCTGCTCGTAGAGATGACGCAGAATCTGAAAGGCCTGGGCGATGAGCTGGGCATCTGAACGCAGGTAGACGAAGAGAGCGCGCGTGTCATCCGAAGTGGGCATGACGTGTTCAGTCATAATTGAGAGGATGGTCATGGCACGTTTGAGGTCGGGAGGAGAGGCTCGGAGGTAGCATTCTATAAGCAGCTGATAGTGAAATGCCCCAAAGACGACTCCTCTCTTGGAGAGATGGGTGAAGACGTCGGTGGCAAGTACAGCATCACCGGCTTGGGAGGCTGTGGTCAGGACGTCCAGGCAGGTGCCCGATGGTGGATTGAGATATCCAGTGCCTACTTGACTGTTCCATGTCAGAACTGTGCTTGGATGATGGCGCTGGGAGCTCCCGGCATCGAGGAATGTCAGCCACAACACACGACTCAACTGCTCTCCTGCACGGTGTCGCTTCTGCATGATTTCATGAGCTGCCTCGGTCTCTCCAGCCGCGCAGAGGATGAACACGGCCATGTCCAGCAGCCATGGGTGGACCCGGCCCTCCCGTTGCATCGAGTCCAATCTGTCCAATGCCTGTTCAAAGAGTCCTTCCCTGAGCAATCCGGCGACAACATCATGGGCCCCATCTTCACTGAGCTCATACCACTTAGTCTGCATATACTCCAGCACATCCGCGCGAAGGAGATGGTCGGGATGAACGGCCAATACCTTGAGTAGCGCATGGCAACAGGCCAAATCGGGCTGCAACCCCTCGGCCTTCATCTCTTCCAGGTACTCTTCAGCCCGCCAAGCTCCTCCGCCGTCGTGAGAGACGTTGCTAAGGATAAGTGCCGTGTAGAGCTGTACATTGGGCGCTTCTCGCCGTGACTCTACCAGGTGCTCGGCCAATTGGCGGCATTCCTTGACTTTGCCCCGGGCTGCTAGCCAGTGTAGCCTTGCATATACTTGGGAAACTGGTACATCTTGTTTTACAGCTACATTGCGTGGTGCTGGACGGGTATGGAGTGACTCGTCACCATGAGCGACAGTGACAAATGGTTTATGCGCAGTTATAGGCTTCACTCTGACAACAGCAAACGATTTCTTACACTGTCGCAGCGGATTGGCGAGTGCCGGCGGACGCATGGCGGTGGTGAAGTGCCGGCGCGGTTTGACGCGGCACGCGACACGCGACTTTAACACGCGACAACCGAACACCAATCAATGGTACCTTGTTTCCCGCCCTGTCGCTGCCACGCCGTCGCTGACAGGAATAGCTTCCTCTGAGCCTCCTTACGGCTGCCCAGGGCAAACCTATGCTCATTGAGCTGAAATCCGGCGAGACGCTCAACGGCCATCTCGTCAGTTGCGACACCTACATGAACCTGACGTTGAAGGAGGTCGTGCAAACCAATGCAGAAGGCACGAAGTTCTTCCACCTGCCTGAAGCCTATGTGCGCGGTAACAATGTATATTTCTCTACGTTGTACGTCTACGTGCTGACGCATCCAGATCAAGTTCCTCCAGGTGCCAACCGAGCTTATCAACGTCATGAAAGAACAGCAGCAAAGTCAGCACGGCCAACGCGGGGGCCGTGGCGGCATACAGCGCGGTGGAAGAGGCGATCGCGGGAGGGGCATGAGAGGCCGCGGTCGGGGAAGGGGACGAGGAGGATAAGATGGGCGAGCATGACGGGATGATGGAGGGACAGGCTTTACGTAATGCAGTTTTTCGATGTAACGCGTATTCCCGCCATCTTCCCCTGCAGTGTAACGGGCTTCCCCGACATCAACAGCTGCCCAAATGGAATTGCCTACACATGGCATGAACAACTTGTCCACGCTGCTTAAGAGGTACGACTGAAATCTCCATCATGGCTTCCGACTCCGCCCAGCACCGCTTCTCCACGGCCAGCGCCGCCCGTGATAACCCGCTTACGGCTCTCATCCGCAGGTTGGAAGCCGCGACTTCGCGCCTGGAAGACATTGCCAACTCGACCTCGCCCGAAGGGACCAAGCCCAATGCGCCGCAGCCCGCTGCCGTCGCGGCGGGGTCCACTTCAGGCTTTTCCGGCTTGCCCCCGGCCGCTCCGCCCGCCATCACCGCCCTAGACAAGATCCTGAACGGCGAGCTGGTGGACTATGTAAACAAGGCAAGGGCCATTGGATCTCCGCTGGCGGATCAGGCCATGGTGGTCGAGACGGCGTTTGACGTGGAGCGCCGCCTCTTGCTGACGTCGACGAGGGCCAAGAAGCCCGATATGACTGACCAAAACACTATGCCCGTGCTGGTGCACGACCTGCAGTCTGCCATGGGTGAGGTTGAGCAAATTAGGAGCGATGCCCGTAGTGCCAAGGAGTGGGCCAACCACCTCTCCATGGTTGCCGAGGGCCTAGCGGCCCTGCAGTGGTTATTTGTAGACACCAAGCCCAGTGATTTCATTGGCGAGATCATCGGTGGCTCGCAAATGTACGGCAACCGTGTGCTGATGGCCGTCAAAAATGACACGCAGAAATCGGCCCAGGCCGAGCTGGTGACTACGTATACGCAGTTGCTAAAGGCGCTGCAGGCCTACACCAAGCAGTACTATCCTAGCGGCCTGACGTGGAACAGCTCTGGCGTTGATGCTGTGCAGGCCTATCGCGAGACGGACGCTTCGGCCACTCCCACGCCCAGGGGACCTTCAATCAGCGGTCCGTCGGCTGGTGGTCCGCCTCCTCCTCCGCCTCCTCCCCCACCGCTTCCAACCTTTGACAACGTGCCATCGACGCCGCAGCAGCGCGGGGGAGGTGACATGGGCGCTGTCTTTGCCCAACTCAACCGCGGAGACGCAGTCACTTCAGGACTCAAAAAAGTCGACAAGTCCCAAATGACGCATAAAAACCCCTCCCTACGAGCCGTCAGCGGGCCTCCTGATCGACCCAAGAGCCCAGGTCCCGGCCCAGCTAAACCCAAACCAGCAAACATGCGCCAAAGCCCTCCCAAAGCCGCCGGCAAAACAGAACTAGACGGCAACAAATGGCTTATTGCCAACTGGGACTCTCCCGCTCAGCCCATTGAAATCGAAGTCTCCCAAATCCAGTCCGTCCTGGTAACTAACTGCAAGAGAACAACCATCATCCTCCGCGGCAAAGCCAATGCTATCTCAATCGACAATTCCCCCAATGTTCAGATGCTAGTCGCGACGCTAGTCTCCGGCATCGACGTCATCAAATCGTCCAGATTCGCACTACAAATCACGGATGTCGTCCCCACGATTGCTCTTGATCAAGTTGATGGCGCGACGATCTATCTCGGTGAGAATAGTCTCAAGACGGAGGTTTTTACGTCAAAGTGTACGGGAATTAATGTGGTCGTGCCGGAGAAGGGGGATAGTAAGGAATGTCCCGTCCCCGAACAGATTAAGTCGTACTTGAGAAATGGAGAGCTTGTGAGTGAGTTGGTGAAGCATGCTGGGTAGATTGTTTTGTTTAGCTAGGGGTTGTTGTGTTCTAGATATTAGTATCAGAGTGAGTGTTTGATCCTGAGCTCTGGAGAGACGGTGTGGTGTGCGACGGGTTTGTAGGAAATATGGGGGAAATATGCATGTCGTGTGCTTTTCAAGAGTGGTGGATAGTGATCTGACATGCAGCTGGACTCGAACCGTTCCGTAGACACCCAAGTCTCTTTGCAAGTTGAGGTGACACGGGAATATACTGCAAGCCCATCCCGGATTGGACGTTGACGAGAGTTCACCCTCCCCCGGAAAGGAAAGGTTTCTCCATTAACTTGAAGCCGGGAAGGAGAACAGTAGCTCATTCCGCCCCCAGTGATAATCCAACTCGAAAACCTAGTAGGGGTTTGTTTCGAGTTTATTCCCTGCAGAGTTGCGTGTGCAATGACGAGGGGAGTGAGCCCGCACAATGGAGACGCATACTAAATGATGCGAATGCGCTCTTGTTCATTGGTGTTGGAGATGTGTGGAATCTCGACGGGAGGAGTTCTCAATCTGTTTCAATCGATTGATGGTATTTGAGTTTGAAAATTGAAGAGAGTGATATCTTGCTCATTCATGTGAACTCACCCTTCCCATGTTGCATCTCGTACCCGATAATCACACCCGGTGAGTGCGGGGAGGGTTTGTCGATCTCGGTCAGATTAACATTTTATTCTTTCTACCCAGTATCGTACAAACGAGTCTTTGAAAACTCTATACAAAATAACCACTCATTCAACCCCCCGAGTTATTCGAACACCATCCCACAACCATCCTCCCAACAATCTCCCACCAACACAGCAGTATACTATAAACGCAGCCCCCTTCCTCATCCCTGTGTTATCCCGCCACATAAGACGGCAGCGTGGACATGTTAATCCATGTCCAAATGGAAAAACGGGGTGTCTTTCCCCGTTGGATTGGAGTCCACCACACCCCACCCCCACCGTGGGGGGGAAGGAGGATAGTGGTTTTCTTCCCCCGAGAAGAGATTCCAGTGGTTGAAAGTTTGTGGAGGCTCGATGCGGGTTTTGGGTTCGAATATGCCACTCGGCCGGTTGGGTTGTAAACCACATAATCAGAGCCAGTGACGGTGCAAGCGGGATTTCACTCGCTGCGTGATGGGGAGCTTCTCG